>VWZI01015496.1:842-23814 GCA_013396835.1 Psilopogon haemacephalus
GTTGGTTTGAGCTAATTGGAGAATTTGAGTGAGAAATTAGACTATTGGCTGAGAGAGAGTTAAATATACAGTGTCACTTCACCAAGTTTCACTGAGAGAGAGAAGAAAGAAGATTGTTTTGAGAAATGTTCTGAAAACATCCAGATAAGGAGTCTTCTTGCAGAGGGCCAGTTTGACTTGGGTCTTGCAGGCTCTGGCAGCTTTTTTCCTTTGTCTTTATGCCTTTGAACTAATTCAGAGTTAAATCACTAAAACGACTAATTTCTTCTCCTATCATTAATCTCCCTGATCTTCAGCTTATCTGCAGCATCATCAAGTGGTGAGATAAAGCTGGGGGAAGGGAGGAAAGGTGGTAGGGAGTTTTGGTTACCCTCTTCTGGGGATTTTGGTCTCTTGGAGGGGTGTGGTGTGTCTATTACCCTTTTTACTGTATATTTCTGTAAATATCTGTTATATCTTGTAAATATTTGCTTGTATATTTGCATTGCTGTAAATATAAAGCTTCATTTATTAACTTCCAGTGTGTTTTTCTGAGTTTCAGCCAGGGTTTTAAAAGGTAGGGGGGGGCAGGTCACTGCAAACCCACTACATCCATGCACGAAAAAAAGAGCATCATAGCTGGCCAAAGTTAAAACAAAACAAAGAAAGAAAAAAAACCCACACCCAAAACCAAAACAACCAACCAAACAAAATATCTCCCAAACAACATTTGCGTAAAGTATGGTGAGCAAGAGCAATAATGCATTCACTTGTGCCAGCTTCTGGAAGGTCCGTGCATTAACTGCAATGATATGATCTGGAGAATTTCATCTGGCACTGTTGCTGTGAGTTTTCTTATCAAGCATATATTGTAATGGTCATTTGTAATATTTAGTTGCTGTCACAGGATATCGCTTTAATTAATGTCGATACCCATGGAGGGGGGTCCTGGAGCCCCTCGGGTTCTTTGGGTACATGGCTGGCAAGAAAACAAATGCACAAGTTGCTTAAAATGCCAGATAAACAGTTTAACAGTCAGAATTTAGGGAACAGAGAGCTTACATGCAAAACAGACCCCAGCCATGCCTACAAACCCGTGGGGGCACGAAGGGGGGAAACAATGCTCCTTCCCAAGAAAGAGGGGAAGAAGGCAAAGGACCGACTTAGCCCCGATAGGGAGAGAGAAGGAGAGAGAGAAGGGGGTTAGCCTTGCCACTTCTCTGTGAAGCGGCTATGCCTTCTGCTGCCTTTGCTGTGTGCACGTGGCTGGAGCTCTTCACAGCATGATGGGAGAACGAAGAAGGACGATGAAGGAGAATGAAGAAGAAGTCCGAACGGCTGCTGGCCCCTGCCTAAATACCCTAGGGGCACGTGAAACTGTCCAATAGGTATTCAGCATTCTCTAGCTGACCAATTGGTTCAAAATAGCCCCACGCATACGTGCAGCCCGAGGTTTCCCTGGGTCCCGAGGCCACATGGTGCGCCCCCACCCCTCAACCCCTCCCGGACCTTGAACAGAAGGGGGAGGAGAGACTCCAGGGTCTGGACCAACTCTAGGGTGTTTATCACACCCATACCAGGACAGTTACATTGACAAGACATGCACAGAAGGGACAAGTACACAAGCAGATACATACCACTAAAATGGAAAATCTAATAATTAAAGCAAAAAAACATTATTCTGAAACAGCGAATGGACAGCAAATGGTCAGGTTGCTGCAAGCTTCAGAAATATACCACCTCAGCTAAGATGAAATCACAGCTGGAAAGATGAGACAGAGGAAAAATTCTTTTGTTCTTCTGCTTCATGTTAGACAGTGTTTGTTCAGGATTAATCATTCAGTCATTTTTGGTCTGAATATTCAAACATAGGTATGTCCTCCATTTTGAATTTCCAAACTCACAATCCCATGGTGTAGAAATTAACCTGTCATTAAAAAAAATATCTAAGTTGATCTATTTATTTCCCCTGATAATTCAAATAGGGTTTTCTTTGTTTGTTTTGCTATGTTTTGTTTTCCTACAATAAGTGCTGGAAAGGGCAGCCTGTCTATAAAAACATCTGTGGGACTGGGTCATAATGGGGGAGTGATAGAGAAGGAGATGACTTAGATGAGTCTGCAGAAGGAATGAAAGATGCTCGGTGAACTGTGACTGCCCTGGAGTCATCTACTTGATCACTTACCCACATTTCAGTTGTTACAGTTGATGAACTTTAGAAGTTCATTCTCCTAGAGAAAGATTGTGCAAAAGACTGTGTGCTAAGTTGTCCAAAATGACAAAAACCATCTCACAATTTCAGTATTGGTTCAGCCAATACTAAATTGTTACATAAAATTGTTTATCAGATTGGTGGATTGCTCAGATTGGAAGAATTGCAATAAGATGACTTGCAGGCTCCTTGTCAGAACACTATAAGGTGCTGAAATGCTTTGGAAAGAGGGTCATGATAATATATCCAAAAGGTTTTGATTTTCTGATTTTCATGACAGTGGAATTTCACTCTTTAGGTAGTGCTGATTAGAGAGTCTTCAAAGAGGTGCTGATTTGTCAGTTTCATTTCTACTTTTCCAGACCACCACTAGCTATGATTTTATGGTTGGGCATATCTGTATTTGAGCTTTCTTCCCTATAGCCTCTCAGGCTTCCCAAGAGGAATAGGCTGGAAAAATAAAATGTTTGATGAGATGTAGCTAATTTCTACAAAACACAACCTGCTAAAACTGAGTTCCTATTCTCCCTTCCTAAATTGTTTTATTTTTTTCCCTTCTTTCTCTATATTTCCATCATTCTAATCCTGTCTTCTAGCCAGCAAAATCCTGGTTTAGTCTGTGAAGGAAAATCTACTTCTTGAGATATTATCAAGAACTACACTGTCTTAAACACTCTGATCCGTTTGAGAGAAGTCAGTGCAGATGATGTGACCACTCACAAGGCTCTCAATGATACTATTACAAAAAAAAATACCAGTGGCTGCTCACAGTTTTCAATAAAACTTACAAATCCAGGAGGGACAGTCAAATCATCAAACTGACATGGTATCATGTACAATGCCACATGGCTCCTTAAGGCTCTCAGACTCACAGGCTTACTGCATCTTCAGGATGCCTGTGTTACCTGCTTAGACAGTTTCCTTGTACCTCTCTCCTATTCTTCACAGGCAGGCCAGATAGTAAATGGCCATACTGCCCATTTCCTCAAGATGACTTGCTCTGGATTTTCCAGCTGCCTTGACTTCCCAGATACTTACTTTTCCAGGCTACTGAGCTTACAAAGACCACCTACTTGAAGATCAATCATCCCAGCTGTCCTTCTCATAAATGGAAAGGAGGAAACAGAGCGATCATTTATTGGCAGACCCACCTAATAGGAAAGCACATGACTGCCCCATGAACACAAAGGTGAGGTTCATTAAAACATTTTCAATGAGTTTTATTTCTTGCCCACTGTGCTGGTTTGAGGCTAATTGGAGGATTTTTATGAGAAATTAGATTATAGGCTGAGAAAGGAAAACAAAATTGTGTCTACTCCACCCATAGGTTTGCTGAGATGTATAAGAGTAGGAACCAAAACAGATAAGGGAGAGCTGCTTTGGGTCGCTCTGGCTGCTGATTTCTCTCTCCCTGACTTTTAGCTGGATCTGTGTAACTCCATTAGCCAATTTCCTGCTTCCAACCCCACCNAAAGCTTCATTTATTATTCCAGCTGGCTGAGTCTAGCCTGGGTTATTTCAGAGGTGTGGGGGGGATGGCGGGTGCTGGTGGATAACTGCCAAACCATCACACCCACTATTACATTTGGTTTTGTATATCTAAATTTTCTGATGAGATTGATATTCTCTCTATCAATCTGGTAACAGAGCATTTGTATTCAAGCTATGTCTTGGTCTGAAGGAGGGAAGAGTCTCAAGTTCTTTATAAACATTCCCATGTTGTGAAATTAAGGCACAAATAAGGCCAAATATCAAATGGAATTATATTACAGGTCACCGATCCAAGTCCTTTTCAGTTTGTGTTATCTGAGGGTGCTGCCAACTTCTGTGTTGTTCCAGTGTGTGGCATCTCCAGCCAGAGGAGGGGAGATGAAGCCGTGATGGTTTTCCCTTGTCTGTACAGCCTCCAGCATGTAGCATCTTCAATGGAGTTGCTCTCTCTTACAGGGAGTATGGCATGGTCCTTTAGTGGTGGGAGATGCTCTGGGCTGCTGCTGCCAGGATGAGCATGCTGGTTTGAAACAATTGGAGGGTTTTAATAAGAAATTAGACTGTAGGCTGAGAAAGAAAAACATTCCAATGCCTCCTTCACTCACAGGTTACTGAAATGGTATAAAGTTAAAATCCAAACAAAGATAAGACAGACCGCTTTGAGCTGTGATGGCTGATGCATTTCTCTCTCTCCCTGCCTTCTTAGCTACATCTGGGAAACCTCAGTAACTAATTTCCTGCTGCTAACCCCCCTGGCCAATCTACCTTTGCTATCTGGCATGTAAGACAGATAGTGAGATAAGATTGGGAAGTGGGAGAAGGTGGTAGGGCAGTTGGAAACCCCTCTTAGGGACCCTGATCTCTGGGAAGGATGTGGTGTTTCTGTATTACCTTTTTTACTATATATTTCTGTAAATATCTAATATATTGTAAATATCTGCTTGTATATTGTGCAAAGCTGTATTATAAAGCTTCATTTCCTTAACTTCCAGATGTCTGAGTCTAGCCTGGGTGGGGGTGGGGGGGAGGATGGAGGAGGAGAGGTGGGGCAGAAAACTCCCAAACCACCCAAACTCCCAAAAGCCCTGGTATAGATCAGGGCTTTTATTCAGTTGTTCTCATCACAGCTCTGCCCTAGTCACATGAATGCATACGTGACTGACAGGTGTGCTACCTGGTGGGCAGAGCCGACACATCAGACAGGTCCTTCACAACAATCTTATCTTTGTTGCACCTTCCAGGGCGCCCCTCTTTGCCTTCTTACCTGTTCACACCCCAAGACACAACCCTGGACAGGCCAGGAGGTGGTTTGTTGCATAGTATTTCCACCATCTCACCAGTTCAGGCTGCACTTTTGATGGGTAAAGATGATTTTATCTTTGTTGATTTACATGTACAAGAGAGGACTCTCTCAAGTCATCTACAAGATAGTCTTATATATAAAGGAGAAACACAAAGTATTACTTACACACAGAAAGAAAAAAAATGTGTCAGAAAAGAACCTGAGTTTGCACAGCAGTGCAATGCATCATTGCTTGCATCCCTTTCCTTTTCCATGATGAAGGTTGCACTATTCATAATTTTTTTAACTTACATTTCAATTAATTACTATCTGACAAGAAAAAAAGCTTTGCAATGTATCAGTTATTTACAAAATTTAAGCAAATTTCCTTCTCCTCTGCATACTGCAGTTGCAATTTTGAACATTTTAGCTTACCCATGCACAGTTTTAACTCCTCTTCCAAGATACAGAGTAGATTATTATCCTCTGTATGGTACTATATTGATCAGTTGTGGGGCATCTGACAGTCAGGTTTCACAAATATTAGCTAACAGGCAGAAAACATAATCACTCCAAGCAATTGACTGTGTTTTGATGCAAACTTTGCCCATTTTTGCACATCTTTTCAGTTCTGGTCCTCGGGTTTTTTGTTTGTTTTTTTTTTTTTAATAAGGCCTAACAACTCACCTCACTGTGCATGAGTATGCTTTCATATGTTTCTAATCACGAGTCAAGTATTTTTGCCAAGAAAACATTATTTTTGCTGATTTAGGTACCCATTCCAGTCCCAGTCTGCCTTCCCCTCCTCTCTTACCATCTCTCTCACAATTACACTTTCAATCAGCTTTTTATTCAGTCTCTTTGGTCAATCATTTCAAATTTGTCCCTATATCCTCCCTTGCATTCCACATTTATTTGCTTTCCTTCACTGAATACTGCCTCACCTTATTCTAATCCATAATTTTTCTCACTGTTCTTCTCCAGTTCCTTGGTTCATCAAATTTCTCTAGGTATTCTTCATCTCCACATGCTTTAACTCTTCATCTTCAACTTCTGTCTCATTTCATTAGTCCCTTCTCCCATATTCTAGACAGTGTTGGTGTTCCCAGTGTCATTAGCCAACTACCGTTTGTCTCTGGGTACCTGACTAGAGGCCTAGACACTCCCAGTGGTTGCATTTCTATTTATTTTACCTTTTATACCTTCAAGTTTTTCAGACAGACAGAACTCTTCAAGATATAAGAAAATCATATAGCAACTGTCTTTCTGTAACAAATTATTTCTTGCATTCCTTGGTTTTCTGACTTAGGAAGTAGTCCTTAAAGCATACATGCTGTGTCCTTCTACCTAGCAGTTCCTGAAATAAATGGCAAGTACTTGTGAACAATTCCGACTGTGTATCAGAGGAGTCATTTGCAAACTTGGAGCTCTAATATTGTGCGAGACTACAGCAAAGAGTATGCTATAAATATTCAAACTCTTGTGTTCTGAATTAGGCTTGCTCTGCACTATAGACCTCAACGAAACGTTCAAAACAGGGCTGTTTAGAGTCATGATAGATATTGCCTGAAACAATTGTATGTCTTATATTGTCTTCCAGCTTTGTTTTCTAAAAATCTGTCCAGTGTAATGCTGTCTAGTTAGGATGAAGTGCAAAATAGGGAAATCAAAGAGAAAAAAGAATGTAAACTAGGTTTAATGTTTACATTTTTACACTATTTTTCTAAGTTAGAAAAATAAATAAGCAAACTATGTCAAAAGCATCCTTAGAGCAAATGCAAAACCATATACAACATCCAATATTTCTTGCAGAAGCAGTTAAAATCTGATGCTGAAGAAATGGCATTTTTCTCCCATCCAATTTCTGTGCAATTAAGGTTCCTGTCACACACTCTGGGAAAATGCACCAATATAGTTAACTACACTGGGGGTTTTTGTCTCTCTGGTGGTTTTTTGGGGTTTCTTGTTCATTTTTTTTTTTGCAGGGAATGACAGAAGGTTGTATAAGAAGGTGGATTTATAGTTTATTTGAATTGTATCTAACTTTCTTATATGTTTCTTGTAGCAGCATCTGCATTCAAATCACCAGCTTACAAATAATGAATTAATTAAAAGACAATAAGAATAAACAGCCTCCAATACCCCCATGGCACTTGTGCAAAATTATAACAGTTGAATTCATTCTGTTTCCAAGTAGCAGCAGTCAGGTGCCTTATTGTTCTTCAGTTTATCATTTGAATACTTATCATAAGTAATGGAGCTGCCTACCTGATTTCAAAATATTTCTTTTGGATTTCACAAATATTATATGTGTGACAGCACAATCTGCAAATTAATGTATATGTGTGTGTGTATATAGATGTCTACACATATATGTACTTCATTTAAAAAAAATTCATGTCTCTTGACTGACAATGTTTTTTAAAAACTACATCCAACCGCTTCAAAAATGTGGCACTGCTTATTTCACCTGAACACTTCATTTTCATAGTGTCACAGACTAATCTCACAGTGGATAAAAAGTGTTTTCTAACAATGAGATGCTGAAACACATTGCTGCAGTGCTAAATAGTCCTATATACTTTATTTTTTATCACAGGTCAAATAATCCTCACTACATATATATACTTGTTTAGAGCGCGACATATTTTATTCCATACATATATTGGGGATCTTAGTGGAAACTCAGGTCTGGAGGTATAACATAGGCACCCAAAGCAGCAGAAGTATTTTTGCCTCTTATTTTTTATGTGACTTACTGTTAAAGATGATACATTTAATGGACTTGTGTTGATTTTAGTAAAAAGTTACTGTATTCAAGACTGAATCTTTTGTTGTTTCCAGGGAGGAACAGAGATGAAAAGACAGACGTTAAAAACTTGGCCTATTGGATACCATTCAATTTCCTGAAAATGGGCAGAAAAGGTTGGGGTTTTGTTGTGATATAGAACAGAAACAGATGTTTAAATCCTGAGAACTAAGGGGGGGAATAAAACATCCAAATCAAAACAGAAACCCAAAACAACAACAGCTTGTGCAGTCACTTTCTTTTCACAGGGAAACTGCATTTTTAATTTCTTTCCTTCACATTCTTTAATTTTCCCTTGCTATTTGTTAATAAGTAACTCAAGAAGCTACTAAGTAAGCTGCTGACAGCAGCTCAAAAAATTCACTTATAATACCAACAACACATTTGAGCAAACCTTTATTTCAAAATTGATTTAAAAATGCGTAAAGTAGTGGCAAAAATGCATTATCATTTGAGAGAGCTTTTATAATTTCAAATTATAATTGATTCTAAAGAAAAACATCTGACTTGATAAACTAATCTGAAATGGATTCAGAAGGTATAATTTTTTAGAACTGGAGCTTAGTGCTAAAAATGCCATAATTATGAAACAGGTCAAATGATGTGGTCATTTGAGAAAATATCCAAGTATAAAAATAAGTTTAGTAATAAGGCTAAAAGAAATCTAGAGCTTGTAATCTAAACTCTGATGAGCATATACATTCATCCTCAATTGTTCAGCTATACCACAAGCTGTCCCAAAATGAGCACTTGTGTTTGAATTTAGCTTTTAAAAGCATTCTATGCGCAAAACAGGCACCGAAACCCTTCATGTAGAAAAGTACTCTTCAGATTTTTGTTTGTCAACTGATCATGTCCAAGTATATTATTAATTCACTGCCTTTGAGAAGGAAAGATTTTTGAATAAATGTTTTCTGGTAATTTCCAAGTCTAAATATTTTTTGTTGAAATTTTGTATGGAGTATTTAGATCACAGGTTGTTTAGACCTCAGGACAAAAATGATATTGTGAACATCGCCAAATTTAATGAAGATTGAAGTGTTTACTTTGCTTTATCTACATAGGCACATAGTAAAAATAACCTGAACACTGCAAATATTGAGGTTAGCTAATGGAAAGTCTTATCTAAGACAACGGGTAATATTTAAATATTATGAGGTTGTGCATTTTGATAATGAAACAAAGCCAAAAGACAAACAGAAATAGTGTTCCCCATACGTCCCTCTATCACTGTGCCAGGTTAGGAAGTGTTAGTAAAATGATCATAAAGGACAGACAAAAGCATCAATCTAGCATTACTACTGCTGAAGTTCTTCCTACTAATAATTGCATAATATAGTGTGCATGTTTCTAAGTTTCAAAGACAAAAGTTATGCATGGCATGTGGTGAGCAAAATAAGGCTGTGAAGAAGTACAAAGACTGCCCAGACTGTGTTATTGACAGAAGTAAGTTTTAGTAGGGATTATCTTTTGTTAAAGCTGGTTTAAGGGTCACCATTTCTTTAAAGCTTTCATCCCACCTTTCATATATTATATCTCTTCCTAAACAGAATCTTACCGACTTTGCATCATACAGTTTCACTATTGTTTGCTTTTCTCACTAGACCTTTTCACAGCCAAAACTTCATCTTTCCACAAAGCTTAGTTTTTCTGAAGCAATAATTGTTTTTAACACGGCATACNATGCCTGGTTTGGCATGTGAGGACCAGATAACTTGAGAGACCTGAAAGCTTCAGTCATCCATAAGTTCAATGCCATTAATCATCACCTACTGTCATAGTTCTGGAGGAGTCAACAACAAGATACTTCTGAATCAGAGATGTCAGTTTAAACATCAGCAATCAGCTCTTCAGGGATAATGTCAATAAAGGAGGAATATAGGTACTGTTACTCTGGACCAGAGATACTGTCTTACAGTATCTCTTACAATGTTGTGGATGCTTTGTGAGTGTCTTCTGCTTTCCAGTGTGGGAGTTCAGTTTCCTTCTGATATTGTTTTGTTTTTTTGTTTGCTTGTTTTAATGAAAATTTTTAAATTATCATCCATATCCAGTGATTATCTCTATAAATAAGCATAAATGTTAAAGAAAAAAAGCAAGGCATATCATATTCTCTGATTTTAAATATTATTGTGCAATGGGAGAAAAGTTGTTTTTCTGCCATGCCTTTTCCAGATATTGAAAGCTTTAGATCTACAGCTTCAGGAAAATGATGCTGATGGTACTTTTACCCTTCTCTCCTAACTTACACATAATAATTTGAAAAAAAAAAGAGAACTCTTTGTGTTGTTCACCTGGCAATAACTGTCAGTGAAATCACTGGCCTCTCACTGACACCATCCAAGTGTAGGAAGCATGAAAGAGACAGGGATTTTTCCAGTCTTTTTCATCAAAAGACAATTTCAGCTTGGGTGAACATTTTGTAGGTCTCTCAATACCAGTATTAGAAGCTTTTCTGCAAGGTTATAAATATAATATATTAATTTAGAGGTACTTATAAATACAGGGCATACCTGTGGCAGAGCAGGGCACTACCCCACCGGAGGTTTGAATGAGGTGTGAACTGTGGCAGGGCACACCCAGTCCACTGCCCCACCAGAGGTGTGAATGGGGCAGGAAACGGTCTTCCTGCCTCCCCACCTCTGTCACCGGAGGCTTAGTACAATAGGTGTGAAGTGCCTTCTCCCACCCTCCGTGGGCTTGAACAGGGAGGCAACAGATCACCTCAGTATATATATGGCAGCTGGACAGATTGCAGCAGGACTTGCTTGGACTTGCAAGGACTTGCAAGGACTTGCTTAGACCTGCACTGGGACCTGAACACGGACCTGGAGACACGAACCTCGCACGGACTTTGAGACAGTCTCCCATCTGTAAGTAGGGCAAGTTTCATGCCCAAACTTTTCCATTTTTCTGATTTTTTCCTGAATTACAAGAAAAGGCATCATTGTGAAGACTTTTCCCAACCGAATTAGAACCCAAACTTAAACTAATCTACACACAGATTGTGGATGGGGCTTTGGAAATTATAAAAGCTACATAATTTATAATTTCAGCCTCTTCAATAGCCCACAATCAATACAATACCTTAATGAGAAATCTACTAGTCAAGAAATGAACAAAAAAACAAGCCTTAAACCTCAAGACTAGGAACAAAATAGTAATAAATTATATATAGCTTCTATAGAAGCCACAATGTCTCTGCTCTGACTCTGTCCCAGGGTAACTTTGCTTCAAAACTGTAATGAGAAAGAGCCCTGAGGCAGGAGGACAGCAGGACAGAGAGCAGAGGAGAGCTATGTCACAGGTGCACTGTACTACAGCAAGATCTAATCCTAATGCTGCTGCATTCAGTTTAAATTGAAGTGCTATTCAATCAGTGTGATGCCCATCACTACTTCAAATCTGGTAATAGTGGGGTTTAACTTCTTAACAATATTTTCACAGCTGCCTTTTAATTTATGACTTTTTTTTTTCAATTGTTCATCTTATGCCTTGGATCAGAATGTTTTGGGGTTTTTGTTTTGGGTTGGGTTTTTTTCTTCTTTTGTTTCCTGTAAACCTATCCTGTTCACCATTCTACAAAACTATTCTGAGATTCTTAGTGATATCAGTACTCAAAAGCAAGTGAACAGAAACAATGCAGTTGAATAGTAAAAACATTTCAGCCACAGCATAAAATTGAGTTATTTTGATAAAAATATATTGGAATGTTTTATGTAAAAGTCTATATACCTCATGGATATTTAGCTGTTTTAGCTATTCCTTGTCCCCTCCAACTGCACTGCTTAGGCACATGTCCTGAGCATCATGTGATGTGCAGAAATTCATACTGCAGCTTTAATGTCACCTGTACATGTATTTTAGGTCTGATTCAGCAATATCTGTGACTAGATCCCAAGCCAAATTAAGATTTATATATTGTAGTACTGCTTTTCAATACACACATGTAGTGGTTTTGGAGTTTCTCTCCCCATTAGATTAACTAGACTAACTTAGCTGACTGGAAGTTAAGGAATGAAGCTTTACATTTAAAGCTTATCACAATTTACAAACATGTATACACAATATATTACAGATATTTATATACAGTAATATACAAGTTTAAAGTAATACAGAAATACAAGACCCCTCCCAGCAGCCACAGTGCCCAGGAGGGGCTACCAGCCACACTTACATATTATTCCCACCCTCTCCCTTATCTCAGATTCTCCCTTACATGCAAGGTGATCTGGAGAAGTCAGCAAGAGGTATTACAAGCAGAATTATTTGCAGGAAATATGCAACAACCAGACAGAGACTGTCATATCTTTGTGCCCTTGTTTTTATATGTCCCAGCAGAACAAATTTATTTTCTTTTCATAGCCAATAATCTGATTTCTCTCATTAAAATATTGCAGTTAGCCTCAAACCAGCACAATGCATCTACTTTTTGCTAAGACTGAGTAGAACAACAGAAGCTCTTCTTTCCTAGGTGAAATCTCAATTAGTGTGATGAGACATGCACAGTGCCTAGTCCATGCCCTCATTCCATTAAACATGCATACCATGTATTTTTTCAGCTGTAAATCAATATGTTAAAGAAGTCATTTTATTTTCTCCCATTATCATTGTAAAGCTAAATTAAGAGTTAATGTAGGAAAATAATGCAATAGCTCCTAGATTTGGAACTGAGATAATTCACTATATCATTGGCTGTGTACCTGCACTAGTCAGGAAACTTCCATTCAAACTGGTAATTCCCTTAAAGAAGGAATTTTAATAGTAAAGGTTTCTCAGGTCCAGGAGAGAATTGATGAGACTAGAGTGAGCACCATCTCTGTACTTGCTTTTGAATAGTGAAGATGTCAGTGATTACAACACTAATCTGGAACTTTCTCCGTCAGATCAGACTAGGATCCAGATGAGCCTCCTTGTCATTGCTATTCAGGTGCAGTCCTCTGCTTTTAAGATTCTTGGTTTCACCCAAACATTGAATATCACTAAGATGTGAATCTTAGACAGTGTACCCTCAGCAAATTTGCAGGTGACACCAAGCTGAATGTTGAAACTGACACAATGGAGAGATAAAGTGCCATTCAGGGGAACATGGACAAGCTCATAAAGTGGGTCTGCATGAATCTCATGAGTTTCAATAAAGTGTGAAACCCTTCATCTGGGTTGGGGCAACTTTCAGTATCAATACAGGCTGGAGGCTGATGTGATTGAGAGCAACTCTGTGGAGAAAGACTTGGGGATACTGGTTGATGAAAAGTTGGATGTGAGCATGCAATATGCACTCAGATCAGAAAGTCAGTCTTTTCTTTTCTGGCTTAAACAATCCCAGGTCTCTCAGACATTCCTCATTAGACAGATGTTCCAGTCCCTTAAACATCCTCATAGCCCTCTGTTGGATACTCTCTTGTATATCCCTATCCCTCTTGAACTGGGGAGCACAGAACTGTACACAATACCCCAGATGTGGTCTCACTAGGGCAGAGTAGAGAGGGAGAACCTCCCTTGACCTGCTGACCACTCTTGTAAATGTACCCATCTTTTTAGCAGAGCCTGTTGTGACAGGACAAGCAGTAATGGTTTTAAACTAAAAGAGGATAGATTCACACTAGAAATAAGGATTAAGTTATTTATGGTGAGGGCAGCAAAACACTGGAGAAGGTTGCCCAGAGAAGGTGGCCAAGGCTCCATCCTGGAAAATATCCAAGGTACAGGTTGGACAGGAATGATTTAGTTGAAGTTGTCCCTGATCACTGCAGAGGGGTTGAACTAGATGACCTTTGAAATCAAAACGTTCTATATATTTTTTTTTCCCCCAACATAGTCCCATGGAGCTGGAATCACCATGCCTCCTTTCACAGGTTCAGGCATGTGCAGGTAATACCCTAGAAAATAGTTTGAATGCAATAAATACTGTCCTGTGGGTTCTTCTTCAGTTTTGCTTCATTTTACCAATTATTGTCATAACAGTAGTATTGATAAAACATTATTTTCTAAGCACTTTATTGGAATGAGTACTACAGAGAGCAGTTTTTAAAAACCATCTAAATCCACCTTGATTATAGTTTTGAAATGCAATAGATATTGCCTTGTGAATATCTACAAGGGTTCTTCAGTTTTGCTTCATTTTGCCAATTATTGTCATGACAGAAGTATTGATAAAACATGATTTTCTAAGCACTTTATTGGAATGAGTATTACAGAGAGCAGTTTTTTAAAACCATCTAAATCCACCTTGATAAGCATATAAGCAGAAGCTTACTATATAGCCTATGTTGTCACACGTTATTACACACTTCTGAGTGGTAATGATTTTTGCCTTTTTGTTTTCTTTTTTTTTTCTGTTTACTAAGTCTGATATCCTAAATACCAAACTGGATATATGTAACCTTTGTAGATACAACACCTTGCTCTTTCATGTTCTCATTTCTGACTTTTTCAAGACATTGATTTTATGTCCTACTGCAACAGTGAGCCCCTTCTCTATGTAGCTGGTTGTACCAGAAAATGGTCTAGTGTTTATGAAATGGTTTCTTTGTCCTGCCCTGGAAATATATCTACAGCTTCACAATTAAATCAACTTTACACCATCTCTCTCTCCTTTTACTGTAGACACAGAAAGAGAGCAGAATTGTGTATTCTACCACAACAAAGGTAGTAACATACTGTACCTATGTTCATTTGTGCTTTCTCTGGTCATATATGCTTTGGTGTCTCTGCATGTTCTGAAGATCATGTGCAGGATTTACAGGACTGAACATTAAACAGCTGACAGAAAAGATGCGAGGTAGCAGATCCAGAGTAGAGGAGAATTAGATACTCAGTTATTTAAATTCTTCTGAGTTTATTGTTGTAGGCAGGGGCAGAATTTTAAAAATGCAATTTCAGAATACTTTTATGGAGTTCTTCACTTGACTACTGAAAGCTGTAATCATTGCAATAAAATCCTAGGATGAAATGCAAGTACAGCATATCTTATGCCAGTGTAATAAACTCTGCTAGAATCAAGAAAATGAATCCAGCCCTACTAATAGCATTTCAGGTATTCACAGCAAGCTCTGCATTTATCTAGCAATTTTTAAAAAAATGTGTATTTAATAAATACCATATTTTATGATGAAGTGTGGTATTCTATTCATCGGATTTTGATTCCACAGGATTATGTGAGAAGACATTGATAGATACCTTAAAAAGAAATAAACTACTTAATAAAATGTGGTTTGTGCTCTTTAGCTATACACATCACAAACAATGTTTTTCCCCTAGAGCTATCTTTTCTTCAGGATGCTGTGAAATAGCCTATGGAAGTCTCAGACAGCTAGAAGTTCAAAACCTCACAGAAAGTGCCAAATGAATTTTTGGAGCGGGTTTCTTGTGTGTAAGATGCAGGTGGCAGGACCTTATTTTGTTCTATCTCTCTCACTGGGAAGAACACCATTTCAGGTCTTATTATTCTAAATTTAACACTTCCTCTGAAGGTGGTGGATTTGTCAAAGTTGATTTTTAAAGAATTATTTAGTCAGCAGCTAGACCCCTTCAGACACAAATAATTCTCACATTTCAGTAAAATCAGCAAAGAGGGAATATTTAGATAGGAAATTCAAGATCAATGAGAATGACAAAATCCCTCTGAACCATAATGCTTATGTTTGCTGCCTACTATCTTTCTTTATGAAGAGGCTTCCTGTCATCAGCAATTATCAACGAATATTGCTGTTACTTGAAATCTACATGCTTGACATGACTTAATAAGTAGGAGAGATGAGTGCAGAGCAAGTGTGCTCATTTTTGTCTTTCTATAGTGTTTGAAAGGGCTTAACTTTTCCAGAATAGTTACAAAATCATGAAAAGTATGCTGTACATCAGTAAGCACTCCTTAGACTTAGATCAAAGACTTTGAATTTGGATATGTTAAAATATGCGTTGTTTAAATGTACAAGGCTTGTCAGAACAGTTGCCAGGACTAAAATTTACAGTCGGAAAATCTGGCTGTCATACATTTTTTTTCTGGGACATTGATGAACAGATTGAGTGGCAGTGGCCAAGACAAATGGAATCACAGAATCACAGAATTCTTTTGGCTGAAAAAGACCTCTAAGATTATTGAGTCCTACTGTTGACCTAATGCCTCCTATCCATTAAACCATGTCTCGAAGTGCCACATCTACATATTTTTTTAACACCTTCAGGGACAGTGACTCCAGGACCTCCCTAGACAGTCTATTCCAATGTCTGACCACTCTTTTCAGTAAAGATTTTTTTTCCTAAGATCCAATCTAAAATTCCCTTGGCTCAATTTTTAAAAATATTATAACTTTGTATAATAATGAATAATACTAGTAACAGGAATGCTGGGTTCATTCTAATTGTGCAGGGTCAGAACAATGCAGTACAACAATATGATGTATAAGTCGAACACTTTATTACCAAAAAGATAGTTCTTTTATAGTGTTTCTTATCAGACTAAAACAATATGTTTAATTCTGATTGGTAACATGAGCTCTGCAAACACTGTCCATGTGAATAAAAAAAGTACTAATTGGTTGGCATAATTAAGCACGGCCCCACTCATTAATATGCATGATAACCTGTTATTCTCTAACCAGATGTTTCACTATCTCTTACTCCCTTGTGGGAGGCAATTGCATTGTTATGAGAATTAGAGACCTGTATTCTGTGTGCCATACATTGTTTTCCTCAACTGTGTGAACCAAGGCCAAACTCCTCATTATTTCACATTCCCACTGTTGTGATTATTAATTTTTATTACTGTTAATAATCACAGGGGTTCCAGGAATAGTTCTCTGGGTTCTTTTGGATGTTCAGTTGGCAAGAATAACTACACAAACTCACTTAAAACACCGAATTAAACAGTTTAAAAAGTCAGAACTTAGGAAACAGAGAGCCTACTAACAAAAGCAATCCTCCCGCGGGTAAAAATACGAATGCACCCTGGATACAGAGCTTTCCCGAGAAAGGGGTAAGAAGGAGGATTTGTCCTGAGGAAAAATGGAAAAGAAAGAGGTTTGCCTTTGCCGCCTTTGCAATACGCTGTGCTGCCACTGCTCGCTGCAAAACACGTGGCTGCTACTGCAGTGTATATAATCTCACATTGAAGATCCCAAAGGAAAATTTATATCTTGGGCAGGCCCAGGAAGTTCTGGCTGAGCTTTTCTGTTTTCTGCAACTGAACCTCTGCTTTCACTCACAGTTCAAACAAGTCTACTGGTAAGTTTAAAGGAGCTAATGCATTCCAGGTTATATTCTTCACAGTATCCATGGCTTTATTAGAAGTACACTGATATCCAACATTTATACATTCAAACAAATTTTCAGGTGAACGAATAAACCTCTGTAGGCAGAACTAGAAGTAAACATAACTGCAGTGTATGGAAGTAAAGTCAGATAGATGTGATCTTTGTGTCCTAGAAAGAAACAGGGATATTTTTTTTTCACTTTTGAAACTAATTTTTTGTCTGGATTTCTCGCAACTGGACCAAAATCTACATTCTGCATTTCTGATGTAGACTGAGAGGCTATCTCGTATCAGAAATTTGCTGGCCATAAGCATATTTATACACTGTGATCAGTCTCTTTCTTACATTTTTCTCAGGATATAAATAGATACATTTTTGCATGTCAATTATTTTTCTTCAGCAATTCAAAATAAAATTTGCTTGTTTTCAAGGAGATAAATATGAGAGCAAGGTCATATGTTTATCACCTTAAATATACTAAATATAGTAAGCTTTTAAGCTCTCTAATATTCATAGTGGAAGGGATGGGAGGTTTCATAGTTTACGTCATGCTTTCAACTATTTTCCTATTTTTTTCCAAACATCTGAAGTTTGTCTGCAAAATCTAAATATTTACCTTGAACATGAATGTTCTAGTACAGATATAAGTAGCATTGTTTAAAGAGCTAATGTCTCCATACCAGTTTTATCCAAGAAGATTCTATGCATTTTTGTTTCTCAGATCCAGTCCTTACATCCTTCCTTCCTATCAATCTATTTATATCATAATTGTGAAAAAAAAAAAAATGAAAGAGCATTTAAAGGATAGGAACATCTTAAGTATCTTAAATGACCACAGATAACTAGAAAATATGCAATGTCCACCTGGAGATCAGTGACAAGTAGAATCCCTCAGGGGTCAGTGCTGGGATCAGTGCTGTTTAACATCTTTGTCAGCAATATGGACAGAGGAATCAAGTGCACCCTCAGCAAGGTTGCAGATGACACCAAGTTTTGTGGCACAGTTGACTTGCTAGAGGACAGGGATGCCATCCAGAGGGACATGGAGCGCCTGGAGAGGTGGGCCCAGGCCAACCTCTTCAAGTTCAACAAGGCCAAGGGTAAGGTCCTGCACGTGTGTCGTCACAATCCCAAGCACAAATACTGGCTGCGTGGTGAGTGGTTGGAGAGCAGCCCTGAGGAAAAGGACCTGGGGATTTGGGTTGATGAAAAGCTCAACATGAGCTGACAGTGTGCAGGTGTGTCCCAGACAGCCAACCATGTCCTGGACTGCACTAAGAGAAGTGTGGCCAGCAGGGCAAGGGAGGGGATTCTCCCCCTTTACTCTGCTCTCGTCAGACCCCACCTGGAGTACTTTGTACAGTTCTGGAGCTCACAACATGAGAAGGATGAGGAACTGTTGGAGTGAGTCCAGAGGAGAGCCATGAATATGATCATAGGGCTGGAGTACCTCTGCTATGAGGACAGGCTATGAGAGTTGGGGCTCTTCAGCCTGGAAAAGAGAAGGCTTCGAGGAGACCTTATAGTAGCCTTCCAGTATTTGAAGAGGGGCTACAGAAAGGCTGTGGAGGGACTATTTACATGGTCTTGTAAGAACAGTATTGTAATGGAATGGGGTTTGATTAATGCGAGATTATTTTTCCAACTTTAATATTGTTTATTAATTTTTATATTAAAACTTTTCCACCCCCAACCACTAATTTTAATAATATACTGGATTGATTGTAATGGCCATGGAATGCATTACATAAATGATATTTAGTTCTAGAAATAACTATCAATATATAAACAATTAAATCCAATTAAACTCAATTAATCTGGAAGATAAGGCTTTTTGAAGTTAATTACTCTGCTTGCCACTGCATGGATTCAGGGCCCTTCTGCTTAGGCAGAAAGCTAGGTAATGACAAAAGCTCAAGCTATTTACTTGCAACATTATTTCTCAACTTGAGAGACTAGCAATATTAAGACAGTACCCAAAATACTTGGAAAGATATCTGTTGGTTGGCTTTCTGGCCAGTTTGTCTGCTGGCCATTGCTGAGTCTTAGGAGTTCCTTCCCAGCTCCACAGGCTGCTGCGGGAAGGAGCAGAGATTGCTGACCTGGTCCTGGCTTTGGATGGTCTGTGTGCCTCCATTGCTTGCTCATCTCAGGAGATGCAGGCAGGGTATCTTGTGATGTGGTCTCAGCAGGGGTGTCACGCTGTCTGTTATATGCAACTATTGTGTGAAAGCAGTTAAAGTTGCTCCTGGTAAACTCGAAGCAGGAAGTTTCCAGGCTGAGTTATAGCTTAGCAAAGAGTTATTCTATAAAGCAGTAATGACATTATCATTGCCACAGGCAACAGGCATGGATACAGCAGAACACAGAATAACGGTAAAGCATGGAACAGTGGCTGCAGGTCTTTTGTCCTTTTCCCATGATTGCCTCTCCCTGAACAGAAGGAAGAGGTGCAGAAAAACATATCTGGGCAAGCCAGTAACCCTTCAGGTTTACCACCATGACAAGGATGAGAGGTAATGGGTTTAAACTGGCAGAGGGGGGATGTAAATGGGATGTTAGGAGGAAGTTCTTCACAGTGAGGGTGGTGAAACACTGGAACAGGTTGCCCAGGGAGGTTGTAGCTGCTCCCTCCCTGGAGGTGTTCAAGGCCAGGTTGGATGAGGCCTTGAGTGACCGGTTCTAGCAGGAAGTGTCCCTGCCTATGGCAGGGGGTTGAAACTAGATGATCTTTGACATCCCTTCCAACTTAAACCGTTCTATGATCCTATGATGTTAATGGTAGCATTTCTCCATAGAAATATTCCAATTTTGGCTTCTACTGTGAAGAGAATTGCAGATGACACCAAGCTCAGTGGGCTAACTGTATGAGGTTCAACAAGACCAGTTCCAGGTTCTGAACTTGGGTCATAACAACCCCACAGTAAGCTACAGACTTGTGAATGTGTGGTTGGAAGGCTGCAACCTGGAAAGGGACTCAGGGATATTGGTTTATAGTTGACTATGAGTCAGACAAGAAGGCCAATGGCACCCTAACTTGTGTTAAAAGCATTGTGGCCAGCAGGAACAGTGAAGTGATCATTCCCCTGTACTCAGCACTGGTGAGACCAGGTCTCAAGTATGGTGTCCAGTCCTGGAGTTATTACTATAGGAGGATATTGAGGTGCTGGTGTCCAAAGAAGGGCAACAAGGCTTATGAAGAGCATGGAGCATATGGCCTACAAGGAGTGACTGAGGGAGCTGGGATTGTTCAGTCTAGAGAAAATGAGACCAAGACAAGACCCTGTCCTCTCTACAACTACCTGAAAGGAGGTTGGAACAAGGAGACCAGCCTCTTCTCCCTGCCAGCAGTCAAAATAACTAGAGGAAATGGTTACAAGCTGCACCAGGGGAGATTTAGGGTGGATATTAGGAAATATTTCCTCACTGAAAGGGTTATCAAACATTGAAATGGTCTATCCAGGGCAATGGTGGAATCACCAGCCCTGGAGATACGTAAATAGTATATGGACCCGGTTTAGTGGTGAACTTGCAATACTGAGTTGAATGTTGGACTGGATTATCTTGAAGATCTCTTCCAACAGGGGATATTCTGTGATTCTCTGTAAATACAATAACACAATTTTCACAATCATCCTCACAGCTCCCATCTACTCACTGCCTGTAGCACCTCTTGGTCCGACCCAAATACATTGCTCCTCAATGTAAAACTAATGTGTGCAGGAAAAATATTTCCTACACAATGTGATACATTGGATGTATTCTCTATTTTACATTTAAACTATGATCTTGGCCAGAATTTTTAGACTAATTCCCCAGAAAAAAAACAACACCAGTGGACAAAGTTTCTTAAGAATAGCACAGAAAAAGCTAAGATACAGAGATATTTTCCATATGGAAGTGGTTTTTCTGTTTTAGAAACAACACATGTCATGTAAGTTCTCAGAATTTGTGACATCTGCTACTAACACAGCATGTGTTGTACTAAGGCTACTTGAGGAGATGTTATATTGACATTACAATGATAACTGATTAATAGCAATACATTATGTCTGCTTATTCATCCTTGCTCACTCCCAGAGGATTTACATCTGTGATTTCCAATGTGATTCTACTGTGGAACAAGTTACTGCACTAATTGGGCCACATTTAGCTGTCATACCAGCTCTTGAAAGGCCATATTGTATGAAGTCATTATTGTATGGTAGGTATTATATGCATAGTCTATTCAAACATTGCAAAAGTGTTTATTAATAAGAAAATGTGGATAACATCACATGTCAGGTTTAGCAGAATTTTACTATCCACCAGAACGGTTTCCAGAATGACTTTTTGACAAAACACTAACAGTTGCTGAGCTTCAAGAAGGAAAGTATTCAAGTAAAAAAAGTTTAGACATATTAATGGGCAGTTTAAGAATAAAAAAATAGGAAAATCAAATGTCTCCACTCTGTCAAAGAACTAGCAAATACCATTGTGCCCATCTTCACAGCTAGAGTCCACCCTTACATGTAGCATCAAATCCTTGTTCTTAGTAAGAAAACTAAAGTAATTCCAATAGTAATTTCTCTAAGGCACCACACTTTCCTATTACATGTTTTATTTTAGTCCCTTTTTCAGTTCAGAAATAAAATCTCCATATCACACAATCACCCCGTGTCTGATATTCGTAATTTATAAAAGATCTGGCAGTCCCTGTTAAGTCAATAATCCAAGGTCTTTTTACTAGTTTCCAGATTAGAATAGTTCTTTTTCACTAGTTTCTTTAACTGACAAAACATTGCAGGTGCAACCATTCTGGTACACCTGAGAATGTCAATAAGTAAAAAAACGAATAGACACAAACAAACGAACCAAAGGATGATGAAAAAAAGCACAACAACACAAATAAGAAAAGTCAGGCTGAAAAAAGTAATGGAAACAAAAGATGAGAAGTTAAGAGAGAAAAAGATTAAAGATCTGATAAGGAAAAGTAGGAGATAGAGAGCTGAGAGGAGACGAAAAGGGTACTGGAAAAGAACTGCAGAGAAGAAGGAGGAAAAAAAGTAATAGAGAAAGAGAATCATAGCGAAGAGTGAAGTGAGAGGTTGTGAATAAAGTAAATAGCTATATGTTGGAACTCACCTGAAAAGAATTGAGCTGAAGTGTTGGGATAAGGAAATTGAAATAAGACATCAAAGACAAACACTTATGAAAGTACACTGAGAAAACAAGTAGAATGGCAGTGAAAAACAATCACTAAAATGAAAGCTACTTCATGTTGTGACATGAGTGGACATGAGAAGGTTTTAAATATAAATAACATTGAGAGGAAAGGGAGTTTTAATCCTAAATTCGCATATATCCACCCCCATTACTAAAATATTTCCTGATATCTAACAGAAATGTGTAGCACAGACAGAAGTATGTGCATCAAACTTCATTGAAGCATGAATAAAATAAAAGTGATTGCAGACATTGTAATCTTAGCACCGTTTCATTTTCTTCAACTCTTGGGTGAGAGAGCAGAAATACTGTGTATGTTATTTTAGTGGCTACACTCATCCCACTATGTCACTGCATTCTCTTTGTTTAAAGCAGCTTTATGGTGAGTGACATATTTATAGTGTTTCCTACATCAAGGTTTTTATTAAGTGGCACACTAACGTAGCTAGAATAATCCATATCAAATGAATCTCTGTTTTTAATGGGTTACTGAATCTGCTCTATTTTCCAACTGCTATTTGGTTTAACGGGAGAGTGAAATTCTTGAAATCTTTTGTGAAATGAACATCTTACTGGAGAGATTGTTCCTTGAACCAAACCCACTTACCCACTTAGAAGAAATTCCATCATGCTCTGTCCTTCATATCTGTACACTTGAAGCATGAATACTCATTTGTATATCTGATTCCCATTCCTGGACAGGTATTTTTCATTTTCTGATTATTCCCTCAACTTTTTTTTTT
>VWZI01015496.1:34273-51108 GCA_013396835.1 Psilopogon haemacephalus
TATATATATATGTATATATATATATATAATGTATATATACACACACATACATATATGTACATGTACACACATATGCATATATAGATATACATATATATGCATCCATATATCTCTATGATGTATATGCATCCTCATGCCATCATGCCCATAATGTCTGAATTTACAGCCATAAATGGTTTTATAAATATATTAATGACAAAAAGAGGGGCAAGGATAACTTCGACTCTTTATTGGACAAGGAAGGGAATGTAGTGACTAGAGCTGAAGGCAGAGGTGCTTAACTTCTTTGCCTCAATTTTCAATAGTAAGACAAGTTGTCCTCAGGACAGTTGGCCTCCTGAGCTGGTAGGTGGAGTCAGGGATCAGAACTGCCCCCCTGTAATCCAGGAGAAAGCAGTTAGGGACTTGTTGAGCCTCTTGTATCCTCACAATTCTATGTGACCAGATGGGATCCATCCTAGGATGATGAAGAGAGCTGGCAGATGAGCTTGCCAAGCTGCTCTCCATCATTTATCAACAGTCCTGGCTCATTGGAGAGGTCCCTGAAGACTGGAAGCTGGCCAATGTGGTGACCATCCACAAAAAAGTTCAGAAGGAGGACCCAGGAAATTACAGATCTCTCAGCCTGACCTCAGTGCCATGCAAGATAATGGAACAGATCATCCTGAGTGCAATCACAGGGCACCTACAGGATGGCCAGGGGATCAGACCCAGCCAGCACAGATTTATGAGGGGCAGGTACTGCTTGACCAGCCTCATCTCTTTTTATGACCAGGTGACCTGCCTGG
Organism: Psilopogon haemacephalus; assembly: GCA_013396835.1. NCBI lineage: Eukaryota > Metazoa > Chordata > Aves > Piciformes > Megalaimidae > Psilopogon > Psilopogon haemacephalus. Next base: position 35,062 of record VWZI01015496.1, read on the forward strand.
TGGACGTTGGGAAGGCTGTGGGTGTAGTCTACCTGGATTTGAGCAAGGCCTTTGACACTGTCTGCCATAGCAAACTCCTGGCCAAGGTGGCAGCCCATGGCTTGGACAAGGGCACTCTATTCTGGGTGAAGAACTGCCTGGATGTTTGGGCCCAGAGTGTGGTGGTGAATGGTGCCACATTCAGTTGGTGACCAGTCATTAGTGGTGTGCCCCAGGGATCAATGCTGGCCCTAGTCCTGTTTAATGTCTTCATTGATGATGTGGATGAGGAGATTGAGTCCACCATCAGTGAGTTTGCAGATGACACTAATTTGGGAGCATGTGTTGATCTGTTAGAGGGTAGGAGGTCTCTGCAGAGGGACCTGGACAGGCTGGACAGCTGGGCACAATCCAAGGCCATGAGTTTTAACAAGTCCAAGTGCTGAGTTCTGCATTTTGGCCACAACAACCCCATGCAGTGCTACAGGGCGGGGACAGAGTGGAAGGAGGGCAGCCAGGCAGAGAAGGACCTGGGGGTACTGATCGACAGCCAACTTAACATGACACAGCAATGTGCTCAGGTGGCCAAGAAGGCCAATGGCATCCTGGCCTTTATCAGGAATAGTGTGACCAGTGGGGACAGGGAAGTTATTCTGCCCCTGTATTCAGCACTGGTTAGGCCATACCTTGAGTACTGTGTCCAGTTCTGGGCCTCTCAATTTAAGAAAGATATTGAGTTGCTTGAATGTGTCCAGAGAAGTGCAACAAGGCTGGTGAGGGGCTGGAGCACAGCCCTACAAAGAGCAGCTGAGGGAGCTGGGATTGTTCAGCCTGGAGAAAAGGAGGCTCAGGGGAGATCTTATTGCTCTCTACAACTACCTGAAAGGAGGTCATAGACAGGCAGAAGTTGATCTCTTCTCCCAGTCATGCAGTGGACTCAGTCACAAGTTGTGCCAGGGCATGTTTAGTCTGAACGTTAGAAAGAAGTTCTTCACAGAAAGAGTGACTGGCCATTGGAAGGGGCTGCCCGGAGAGCTAGTGGAGTCACCATCCCTGAAGGTTGTTTAAGAGGAGACTGGATGAGGCACTTAGTGCCATGGTTTATTTAATTAGATTAACTAAGTAATAGGTTGGACTCAATGACCTTAGAGGTCTTTTCCAACCTGGTTAATTCTGTGATTCTGTGATTCTATCTCTCAAACTAGGATAGACAAGCCCAAATCCAAATGAAATTACTTACATGTATCACCAAAAATTTGATTGAAAGGATGTATTTCCATAGCTGCATGAGTAACCAGGATGGTGCCAGGCAGTGAAGTAACTACAACACTGTAGTTTAAGTTGATATTTCAATGAGCACTGCAGTTCATTCAAATGTGACAAAATTAGCTGAAATAGAAGTTAGCATTGAGATAGTGCAGACTTGAAGTACATTGAGTGCTTTTATGGTGTACATGTGCCCGTATTTTTCCACAACAGTGCACAAACCAAACCACATCAATTACGGGGTTACCAATATTTCATAGCTGTGAAGTAATTAAGTGATTTCTGTTTCTACAGAAAGAGAAGACCAGTGGTCTTGTCTATCCTGCTTGTGGCAGCAGAACTCCAAAGTGAACTACGCCTTGAAATATTCTGTGATTTTTCTCTCAGAAGGACATAACTAGTTCAGGAGAGCCCAAGAGTTACATAAATGTATGCAAAGTAGATGAGTAGAAGACTAGGCCTAGGAATGGACCAGAAATACATGCATCTCAAGAGATGTCTATGCCTTCTTCACATCCTCCATGCTTTTTTCAACTAAACCATGCTCTGACAATACCCAGTCAGGCAGAAGGTTTAATTAAAGCCCTGTCATTTGCAGAGTGGTGGTAGCCACAGTATTTGGCAAAATGAAAGCAAGGTAAGGCTGCTTACATGCTACTGTGTAACAGAAAATAGTGTGATCAACACTGTACTACCATGACTTGCTGTGACCCAGAAAAATATCTGGGTCAGAGGTTTCACCAAAAGTGCGAAAATCAATCACCCCGAGATTAAATACTTCATGCAGACAACTAGAAAATGTATCTGTCATTTATGGGGCAGCAAGCTCCTGACTAAATATCCACCACCCAATATAGTTGAAGCAGCATAAGAAGAATTCATTATAGCATTATTGCAATATTTGCATTGATAAGAACAAAATCAGTCCTGTTACTTTCCGTTCTGTGCTTAAAAGGCAGCATGAAATAACACCTTTTGTACTCAAAACACAAATTGCTGCAGTCTTTTAAGATCTCAGACTCCATTTGCAAAAGTATTTAGAAGTAAATTGATATACCACCAAATCCTGGTCAAATGCAGTCTAACTTTCCTTGCAGTTTAAGCTAATGGGGGAAGTTTTTCTTTGATATGTTTCATTTTCATAGAATCATAGAATGGTTTAGGTTGGAAGAGACCTCAAAGATCATCCAGTTCCAACCCCCCACCATAGGCAGGGACACCTCCCACTAGATCAAGATGCACAAGACCTCATCCAACCTCGCCTTGAACTCATCCAGGGAGGGAGCAGACACAACCTCCCTGGGCAACCTGTTCCAGTGTCTCGCCACCCTCACTGTGAAGAACTTCCTTCTAACATCCCGTTCAAATCCCCCCTCTGCCAGTTCGAATCCATTCCCCCTCGTCCTGCCATTACAAGACCTAGTGAATAGTCCCTCCACAGCCTTCCTGTAGGCCCCCTTCAGATACTGGAAGGCTACTATAAGGTCTCCTCAAAGCCTTCTCTTCTCCAGGCTGAAAAGCCCCAACTCTCTCAGCCTGTCCTCATAGCAAATGTGCTCCAGCCCTCTGGACTCCCTCCAGCAGTTCCATGTCCTTCCTATGCTGGGGGCTCCAGAACTGCACACAGTACTCCAGGTAGGGTCTGATGAGAGCAGAGTAAGGGGGGAGAATCCTCTCCCTTGCCCTGCTGGCCACACTTCTCTTAATGCAGCCCAGGACACAGTTGGCTGTCTAGGACACACCTGCACACTGCAGGCTCATGTTGAGCTTCTCATCTACCCAGACCCCCAGGTCCTTTTCCTCAGAGCTGCTCTCCAGCCATTTGCCACCCAGTCTGGATTTGTGCTTGGGATTGCACTGACGCAGGTGCAGGACCTTACACTTGGCCTTGTTGAATTTCATAAGGTTAGCCTGGGCCCACCTCTCCAGCCTTTCCAGGTCCTTCTGGATGGCATCCCTGCCCTCTAGCAAGTCAACTGTGCTACACAGCTTGGTGTCATCTGCAAACTTGCTGAGGGTGTACTCAATTCCTCTGTCCATGTCACTGACAAAGATGTTAAACAGCACTAGTCCCAGCACTGACCCCTGAGGGACGCCACTTGGCACTGGTCTCCAGGTGGATATTGTGCCCTTGATCACCACTCTCTGTGTGCGACCATCCAGCTTATTCCTTATACAGTGAGTTGTCCACCCATCAAGTCTGTGTTTTTCCAGTTTTGTGACCAGGATGTTATGTGGGACAGAGTTAAAGGCCTTACTCAGGTCCAGTGTCATATTGATAGTGTCATATACCAAAGCTCACTAATTTGTATTTCAAGTAATTGTGCATTGTGTGAGCTGCTCAAACCTCACTTAAACTTCTTCCAGTCTCTCCTTCAAAAATTGTTTATAGAAAATGTAAGCAGTTGTCATGCTAAAAGAACTGCATTTTACAGACTACTTTCCAGTATGCATACAGACACTACCATCATAGAATCATATAATCATAGAACAGCTTGAGTTTGAAGAGAGCTTAAATATCATCTAGTTCAAAACCTCCTGCCATGGGCAGGGACACTTCCCACTAGACCACATAGCTAAAACATCATACAGCCTGATCTTAGACACTTCCAGAAATGAGGTGTACACTTCTCTGGGCAACTTGTTTCACCATCCTCATAGCACAGAACTTCTTCCTAACATCTAACCTATACTTGTCCTTCTCTAGTTTATAACCATTGTTCCTCATCCTATAAGCACATACCTTTAGAATAAATCACTTCCCAGGTTTCCTGTAGTCCCCCCTTCAGATACTATACAGCTGCTATAAGGTCTCCCCGGAGAACTTTTCCAGGCTAAACAGAGTCAATTCTCTCAGCCTGTCTTCATAGGAGAGGCGCTGCAGCCCTCTGATGATCTTTGTGCTCCTCCTCTGGACCTAATCATACTCACTGTTGAAACATCCCATCAGAGAGATGTGGATGATGATGAGGAAGAATGCTCAGCTTTGTGGTTTCCAGCATGGTCTCTTTTTTTTTTTTTTTCTCCTGTAGTTGTCCTCTTAATTGTGAACTTCTTGAGACAGAAATAATTTTTAACATCGTAGTATATGTCAGATGTCTTGCCAGCACTTAACTAAAGAATAACAAAATAATTGATAATTATAGACAAACTGAAACTGTTAAAATAAGTTATAAAACATTTGTGGATTAACTACTGTCATGGTAGGCCTCATGGGCCAAGGTAGGCCTGAACATGTCCTGGCTTGCCTGGACATGCTTTTCTTCCTTCTGTTGTCGGGAGAAGCAATTAGGGGGAAGAGGACAAAGAACCTGGAGCCGTGGAGTCTGAGGACCCTGTCTTTTCCAGATGTATTTTGCTTCTGTTTACATCCTGTGGTAAATGCTTGGCTTGTGCCTGCTTTGTGCAAGGCCTATGCTTCACCAAATTTGGGTAAAGCAAGTCTATGGCTTCACCTAATATGGTCAAGCTTGCCTAACTGCCATTCTGATTGGCTATTCTGGGTCCAAAGGCCCATTAGTCTCAGGCTACATTGGTAAAAGAGATGTGCAGGTAATACAATGTGCTCTGCCATTTTATTTGTGCTTGCTTGCCTGCTGCTGCCTGCTGAACAGCCTGGAAGCTACCTGCCTTAAGTTTACCAGGACCCAGCTCTAAATGCCTTCACACGAATGGCCTGCATAGCCCGTGTGACGTCCGTGCTGAGACTGCACATTGCAAGACATCCTGACTACACCTGAAAGTCTCCTGCCAAGATGGGAAGTTCTGGAGCTACATCGATCATCCAGAGAAACCAGGAACAAGTCAGAGATCATCTGCTTCCTTTCCCCAGAATCCTGTGAAGCCTAGGAAGAATCAGAAATTCTCAATGGCCAACAAGACAATTAACAGAACTCCCTAAAAGCATATGGGTACTCTCTGAAGTTGTATCTAGCCCCAAGCATCAAGAAATAATATTTTGTGAATAAATATTTAAACCCTCTTGGAGTTTACTGATTGCCTTCGGCCATAAGCAGAAAGGAGCTTTCTTTCTGCTTTCTTCCTAGTGGGCAAGCAGTATATTGACTGCAAGAACCTTCTCTTCCAGTTCAATTGGGTTTAAATGTTTGTATTTTTGCTAGTTATTTCGAGATCTAGATATTTATTTGTATAATGTTTCCATAACAGTTGCAGAAGAACCTGATTATTATTAAAATTGGTGGTCAAGGTGGCAAGAGTTCTGAATATAAAAATTAATAAACAAAATTAATTTTGAAAAAACATATCTATGATCAATTAATTTCCCCTCCATTACAACTACCCCCAGGTTTTAATTATTAATTCACTTTTATATTAATTTGCAAAAATCTTTGATTCAATGTAGCTCTCTCTATCATTAATGCAAATTAACAAGGTTCTACTATAATGCAGGTATTATTATCTTCCCTTGCATAAATGCACACAGTTATCTAAATAAACACACTATGTTTCTAAAAATCAGATTACAAGGTATAATAGAAGCAGAAGACATGAAAAAGGTATTCAGCTATTTAGATAAAAAACAGGAGCACTGGGAATGGCAAGAGTCATTCTTTTATGTATGATAAAAATCAGTCAAATAGAAAAGGGAAACCTCAGTGTGAAAGCAGGAGTAAGTTGTCTGCATCCATATGTATTCACTGTGAATCATCAACAAGGCATCAAGCTACTTGTAGGTGAGATAATATAGTTATATACGGCACACACTAATATGTAGAAATGAAAAATACTAAACTAAGCATGTACCACTTTATAAATTTAAATATAGAATAAATACTTTTTCCTCATTATTGCTCTAATTGCTCTTTTCTTACACATTTTTTAAAACTCATTGATGGTGAAGATTATGGCATAGTTACAATAACTGATTTTTAAAACAAGAACTGTAAGAAAAAGATCTACATTCACAATAGAAATGTAAGAAACACTAAGATTGGCAATCAAAACATTAATAACTAATTCCCTTATTTTGTTCTTTTATGTTTATGTTCATTTTACAGCTTGGAAGGTACACAATTTTCTGCTTGAAAAGTGATATCAAGCTCATCTATTCCATCTTTCACTTATATTTGTCTTTGGATGTATTTTCTAGTATTTGGGAAGAAAAGCAAGAATTGTAACACTGTTTGAGCCATTACACTAACACCCCCGCCAACATTAATTGAAGAGAACTGCAAAACATATATCCCTTAAGAAGATTTCTTCACCAGATATCTTCTTCTGCTGTCATGTTATCTCACTTTGAAGTTCATACTCAAGCCCAAACATCCCAGTCCAGAATGACTGCTTGTTGCTCTACTGCAGAACAAAGCCACTGGATCCACAGAGATATGATGTTCAGGGACAGCAGCAGAAACTGGCTCATGCTTAAATCCCAATTCTATCGGTTGGCTGAATGCAGCAAGTAGGTGAATGACCCAACATGACTTGCTTATATTCAGTCAAACTTGACCAAACAGTATTTGGCATACCTTGCTGTTGCTACTATTCTAGGTGGTATGTGATGTACCACTAGCACTTGGATTTGATCACTGTTTTACTTTTTTCTTGTTGGTTTGGTATGGGCTTTGGGACTTAGGGTTTGTTTATGAGGTTTGGTTTGGGTTTTTTGGTTTGTTTTTTTTTTTATTGCATTTTTGTTTGTTCATTTTTTTCACAGTTTCTGAAATAAATGAGCACATTTTCCTTGTTGAAGCTTTCAGCATGGCAGCATGGTCAGTTCCCTAAAGTGGAAGAAGAGCAAGGTGCTGTAATCAGACAAGAAAAATTGTACAGGCAAAGTAAAATACTTCCCAGAGGGAAATGGTGAATGTTTATTTAAAAGGAGGAAAGGAGTGGGATAATAAAAGGGAAAGATCTGTTTAAAAAATATATACATGTTATATTTAGGATTATAGAAAGGACAAACCTTTTTCTCCAGGATAAACCTGGTCCCAGAAAAGGAGAGAGCCTCCTGAACCACAGGACATAGGTGATTTGCTATGGGAGTCTATGGGAGAAGGAAGGGGAGGATATGGATGAGTAAAATGCAGTGGGTAGTGATATTTGCAGCTATAGAAGTACAGCCTACAGAGGTGGGACTTATGTGTGTGATGCATCTTGCTGCAAGTTTATGCATATTTACATAAATTCTTTTTACTTTTCCTATCTGCAGAAAGGACAGAACAGATGGGTCTATAGTAATGCGTTATGTACTCTTTATGTACACTGATAAAGTTGTGCAGAATTGCTCAACAGGTGTAGGATGTAGTGATAGCTGCATATATCTTCACAGACATGGATTCTTTCAGCTGAGCATCACATGTGTTTCATGGCACCGGATAGCCTGGGAAAGCAAAACAAGAGAATTCTCTTACCATCTAAAAAAGTGTGCTAGTTTGAACTAATTGGAGGTTTTGAGTGAGAAATTAGACTGCTGGCTGAGAAATTAAAATACATGGTGTCACTTCACTCAGAGCCCTACTGAGAAAGAAAAAAAAAAAAGATGTTTTAAGAGTTGTAACGCAAATATAGATAAGGGAGATGGTTTCAGGTCTCTCTGAGCTGTGGCTGCTTCTTGCATGGCTCCTTTGTCCCTGCCTTTTGTATCTGATTCTTAATAATTCTACTAACTTCTTTCCTACTGCTAATCCCCCTGGCTGATCTACCTCTGCCTATCTGCTGCATCAGCAGATGGTGAGACAAGATTGGGGAAGGCAGGAAAGGTGGTAGGGGTGGTTAAAAACCCCTCTTGGGGATTTTGATCTCTGGGAGGGATGCAGTGTTTCTGTATTACCTTTTCACTGTATATATCTGTAAATATCAGTTATACATTGTCAATATCTGCTTGTATATTGAGCATTGCTGACAATATAAAGCTTCATTTATCAACTTCCAGTGTTCTGAGTCCTAGTCAGGGTTATATCAAAGGTGGGGGGACAGGTAACTGTTCAAACCACCACATAAAGAGCACAGCATATGTGTGATTATCAGTGTAGTTTGGGAGATGGTGTGATAGAGAGCAGCCCTGTAGAACAAGCCTCAGAGGCACTGGTGGACAAAAAGCTGGACATAAGCCAATAACGCACACTTGCAGCCCAGGAGGCAAATAACATTCTGGGCTGCATGAAAATAAGCATGGCCAGCAGATCAAAGAAAGGTGATTCTGCTGCTCTGCTCTGGTGAGACCTCACCTTGTGTGCTGTCTCCAGATTTGAGCCCTCAACACGAGAAGAACATGTACCTGATGGAAATGGTCCAGAGGAAATGGTCCAAAACAGGGACATGAAAATGATCAGGGGGCTGGAATTCCTCTGATATGGAGACAGGATGAGAGGGTTGGTGTTGTTCAGTCTAGGGAAGAGAAGGCTCTGAGGAGACCTTGTAACTGTTTTCCAGTACCTGAAGGAGGTCTACAAGAAGGCTGGAAAGGGACTGTTTACAAAGGTCTTTAGCAACATGACAATATGCAACGTTTTTTAAATAGAGAAAGGTAGATTTAAGTCAGACATTAGGAAGAAGTTCTTTACTATGAGAGTGGTGGAACACTCAAACAGGGAAGTGGTGGCAACCCCATCTCTGAAGATATTCAAGATCAGGCTTGATGTGGCTCTGAGCAACCCAATCTAGTTAAACATGGACTTTCATACTGCAGAGTGTTGGACTAGACAATCTCTAAAAGCCCCTTCCAGCCCTGTGCATTCTATGATTCTGTTCTGTGATACCATGATTCTATGACACATACCTGAACGTTGATGATTTAGATATGAGCTGTGGGTGTCTGCCTGCTAGAAAGACATGTCAACATGTGAGTCATAAAGTAACTACCAAAAAAAAAAATTAAAAAAAAATAAAAAAAAAATCAGTGTTAGAGTGGCAAGGACTGCTAAACTGCATCTCACAAATTAAAGCAAAGATGTAAAAGGGTCCCACTTTTCTGCAGATTCATGGTAGTTACTTGTGTGCATCCTGTAGGACTTAGCTGATGTCAGTCAACAGCCTGCAATTGGTGTAAGTGACGCTGCACTAATTTATACTCACAGAGAATCAGGTTCACAGTGTGTTAAGTGTACTAGACTGGGAGTGAACATGTTGGATTTAAATTCCAAATTACTGCAGCATCCTTTTTTTTTTTTTCCTTTCCTTTCTTATCTGAGAATTGGCAAGTTGGAGGCACTCTATGTGAAAAAGAATAACATGAATAATGTTATACTTATTTTGAGCAGTTGACAGGCCTGGCTGGAAGTCTGGTATGACTACTATCTCAATAATAGGTCTTGAGTAAATTAGTCCAAACAGATTCCCAATCTAGAGAGAGGACCAAAATTTTGCTAATAGCTAAGGAAATTTTGTGCATGTATGTTACTACAAACAGTTCCTGTCCAAATGAACAAATACTTCATAGGAATTGTGAGAAGCTGCATGAAAAAAAAAACACTGAGGGGAAAATAAAGGTGTTGAAATGAGGCAGGTAATCTCATGGCAACATGGAGTGGTGGCCAACTGCAGTTGCACTTTGAATGCTGTACTTGATGGAACAGCAAACGGTGAATCCCTGCAGGGACAAAGAAAGGGAAGCTGATATGCCTTTTAGTGTAAGGTCTTTTATGAATGTGGGAGGAATGAGTACAATGATGTCATGGAAGGCCAAAATAGGCCTTAAATACATCCTAGCTTGTCCAGTCATATTTTCTTGCTCTCCCTCCTTCTGCTGTTGGGAGAAGCAACCATGGGAAAGGAAAACAAAGGCCCCTGGTGCCTCCAAGACTCTTTCTCTCCTTCCAAACTTATAAACACATGAAAATACTGCACTTATACACTTGTGTTCTGCCTTAAAAAGGTAAAAGTAAGTGCTTGCTTTACCTAATACAGCTAAGCTTGGCAAAGTGCCTTTATGATTGGCTGATCTGTGGTCAAAGGCCCATTAGTCTTGGGATGCATTGATAAAAAGACACGAGCAGGTAAAGACAATGTGCTCTACCTCAATGTGCTTCTGATGTTGCTTTGCCTCAATGTGCTTGTCATTGCTTCTGCCTTATCATGCCCTCTGCCACTGTATCCTACTATGCTCTGCTAAGGTATAAGCTAGCTCTGCTACATGATAACAAGCCCTGATGCTCTGGGCTGATATACCTGGAAACTGTGTTGTCTCAGTTTACCAGAAGATTGGCATTAACTGCCTTCACATGACAGGCTTGCTTAGCCAGTGCAACACTGTGCCCATCTGCACATCGACAAGACATCCTGCCTTCACCTCTGCAAAGTTTTGTGCCAAATCTGGAGTCCAACAGGAACCAGGATCAGGTCTGTGTCTCTCCTAGCACCCTGTTAATGCCTGAGAAGATTAACAATTGTCAAGACACTGACAGAACTCCCTGCAAGTGTTTGGGTGCTCTCTGGTAACTGTAGTTAGCCCCAGGAATCTGGAGACACAACTTTTGTGAGTAAATACTCAAAAGCCTCTTAGTAAAACTCTGTAAAATTCTCTAACTCCAAGGAGCTTCTCAGGTCTATCTAGTGGGCAAGCGGTATAATCAACTGCAAGAACTTTCCAGTTCTAATGATTTAATATTTGTTGTATTACTGCTAGTTATTTCTGAAATGTTCTAGACTCCATTTTCCTTTGTGTAATACTGTTCATGACCATTGCAAATAATCTATTATTCATAAAATTGTGGCTGGTAGTTGGACTCCTGAATATAAAAATTAACAAACAAGATTAATTTTTGAAAATACCATCTTGCAGCCACACCTTACCACCATTACAAATAATCCAGTGGTAAAGGTGGAAAATAATGAGTCTTAGGTTATATAAGAGATTGAACTATGCATGACAGAAAATTAAATGATAGGTGTTAAGGTGAAGGAAATGTTCTATAATAAATGGAGGAATGTTAGAAACTATTCTAGAATAAAGTTGATAATAAAGGGAAGATAAACATGTTAGGCACCATAGAAAAGAAAAGGAAGACCATTAATTTACTTCGGCTATATCTAGATCAGTTTAGATCAAATTTCTAATGTAAAAAGCTGAAATCTGCTTGATCACTTTACAAGTAATCCTGAAATATATTGATTTTCCTTTAAAATTATTTTAATTCAAAAGTTAATGTTTATAAATCATATTTTTGCTAAAAAGTCAATTAATCTACTTCATAATTATGAACTTACCTATTCGTCTTTCTACATTGAGAGGATTTATTCTGCTTTCTCTGTCTATTTGAGCAATATTTTAGTTTGAAGACTATCACCAAAGCATGCTGCTGGCTGTTCTTCATTATCTGCTGCTGAATTGAGTATGTGGATAGCAACTGCAAAGTGAATTATGTTTGAGTTCTCTTTAGATGGAAAAAAAATAATCACATATGAAAAAGTCGTGATTTTGTGCTTTAAAAGTAAAAAGATGTAGCTTACTCACATTTTTACTGCACATTGAAATATTCCACAATTTTTTAAACTTGATTTTAACTTAAGCCTTGACCTGAAATAATCAATGCAAGCATATATTCCCTCACTAGTGCTTTTAATGGGTAGTCTCTTTGAAAGTTAAAAATTTCAGTAAATTGCTCAGAGAGACTCTTGAAAGGTTAAACACAGCTTTGAAATCCTTCCCATGTCAGGCAAGGTTGTCATAAGCTTTCAGCATAACTGTAAAAAAGCCAAAGCCTTGAAATTAGAAGTGTTATAATTGCTATAGTCATGGTAATCGTTATGATGATCTAAATATCTGCCATCATATTATTGAGGATTTTCAATTCCTGCAGGTATTATTTTAAAAATCTCATGTCATTTTGAAAGTTTCAGGGATATTCTTAGTTGTGGAAAAAATGAATAAACAGCCAACTCTGTCAGCAGATCCTTTCTGTCTTCTCACTTTGAGTAGCAACATCTTCTGACTATCAAATGTCTTCCTTTGTAATAAAATAAAATGAGTACTTGCTAAATCTTTAATTCATACAGACTTTTGGACAAAAAGTATTTTAATCTCACTTCTGTTAATAGCTGCAAAAATAGATATTGTTTATACATACAATGTGAATGTAATAGGACAAGCATATTTATAAGATTTCCGACATTGTTTACTCAACACACTGTTCACCCTATGCATATTACCTGTCTTTCCTGATGATGTTAGTTACCTCAAACTCTTTGATGTCCACTGACAGTAAATGCTAGTGCAGCAACTCCTTCAGAGATCAAGAAAACAATGCAAGCATCCACTAGCAATAACACTAGGCACTGTTTTCATTGCTTCATGAAATTGTCAGCCTAATAGTCGCTTCTTATATATCTCATACACTTCCATGCCCCTTTCCTCTTCTCCTGACTCTGATGTCTGCTACTGAGTCCTTTTCAGAAGTGTAGTGCACCATAGTGAGACTCACTGCCACCGACTCTACTGAAATTAGGGAAAGAGGAGTTCCTCACATCTAATTTTGAAAATAATTTCTATTTTCCTTATGTTAATCTCTCAGAATCTCAGTTTACCACAACTGAATAGTAAGTATCTCTGGCCTTGAAAATGTCAGTACTGTAAAAGTGAGCTGTCCTTGAAAGCAAAACAGAAAGAGATCAAGGCATCTCCTGCAGTGAAACTGCTACTCACAGAAGAACTACTTGAAATACTCAGACTGCTATAAAAATTCTCATTACCACCTACAGAACATTGCTGTTAGGCTATGAAACAAATACTGTTTGCTAATTTATCAGGATTAGGGGAGCATTTAGTTTTCACTCATGAGATCACTAATAATTGCATCAACTCAAGAAATTATAGTAAATGGAAGATATATTTAGAAATAATGTATGTAACTTCTGAATTGTGTATTTCAAATCCACAGAGAACTACTGAATATGGCAATGAGCACCAACAATGGGATATTGTAGAATTAGACAGCACAGAGATTATCTCAAATGTACTTGATACACTTGCAAGATTAAATAAAATGTACAAGAAAGTATAGCTATCACAAGATGATAATTTACATAGCTAAGATAGAGAACACCAAGGCAACAGAAATGGTCAAAACCCCACAGGGGAGTGAAAAAATGCTGTATGTGATACCTGTATTCTTCAAAATAGCTTTATTATTACTATTTAAAATTAAAACTATCCAGTGGAAAAAATGTGTTAAGCTGTTTTGTGAAGCAACAATCTAGCTCATTGCTCCTGTTCAACAGCTAGATTTATATGAGTTAAGAATTATTGCGCTGCTCTGTGACTGCAAAATAAAAGTCTTCATACATTATGATCAAATAATTGAGCATATGATTAAAACAGACTGTCATGTCATGTATTAATTGAAATGAATTCTGGGGAAGAAAAAAAGAAAACAGGAAAAAGAAAGTTGTCACCTGCAGTAAAAATAAGAAACTATTTTGTGAGTTAATGTCTTTCAAATATGAATATCTTTAAAATTAGCAGATCACAGGAAAAGTAGCAAAATGCTTCAGCTTTGGCTTTCATCCTCTTATTCTGCTAAATCAGTCCTTTAATTTGTTATTACTTTTATTCAAGGAGAAGCAGATTAAAAAAATAATACATTATCCTACGCACCAATGATTCATGGTATATTGACAGTTTCAACATTAGGTTCTCTGAGGCTTTACGTTTTACTCTATAAACAAATACAGTGATGTATTCTTGATTTCAGATCCAGTGCAAGCTTATGGTATCCACCTATAGTTAAAACATTAAAATGTAATTGTTTAGACAGATAGATGCATATATTTTACTCTAACAAAAAAAAAAAAAAAGACAGTCTCACAGTCTCAACGACTCCCAGTGACTTTCTCTGTCACTTGCCTTTTTGTCTTCAAAGAATGCTTCTATCTATTTACAGCAAGATGTGAAGAAGTGAAGGAGAATTTTCAAAACAACCAGAACAGCAGCTCACCCATATTTTAAAATTTCATATATAGGGTATAAAAGTGGGATATTTTATACTTTGCAGAATTTGTTTCACTTTGGCTTGTACAAGATGATATAGAGAATAGAATTATTATCACCTGCTCCTATCTGGCGGATTTAGTGATATGAAATGTCAACATTTCCTGGTAGCAATTTGTTACTAGTGCTTTGACTTTAGAGTTAATATGTATTCTACACATGGAAAAGTGTAAACACAATTTTAATAAAATGGACATGAAATTAAATGCAACCCTACTAAGTTAAAAAAAAACTATATTTTCCCCTTATAATATACTTGATATATTTTGGCTTACCACAATAAAAGCATACTCTAATCTCTCTTGTTATGTAATTATGTACATTAATCATCATAAATTGTCTTCATCAGCAAAAAATATATAAAATAACTCCCCTTTAATATTGCCAGAATTAGCACTAAAATGTTTAAAAATCAAGTAGACAAGTAAACACTGAAACTATGTAGCTTTCCCTCCATATTTTAATTAACAACCAGTAAGAATTGATTATTTATCTAAGTGAAGTATGTGAAAACAGGCTTAAAACACAGGGGAGTTTTAACCAGGAAAGATGATAAACCACTACAGTAAAAGGAAGAGAGTTAGAAATGAAAGATTTAGCTAGTGGTGGTTTGCAATGTGTTTTTCTGGTGACAGATAATTATTTTACAGATTACCACATCTATACAGTTCCAGTATAAAATTACCATGTACAGCATTCTTGTAAAGGAGACAGAATCTGAACAAGTGTTATTTAGCTCCAATTTCACACTGATTGCATTATGGACATTGAAGGATATAAGAGGAAGAAAGTAACTACGAATGAAAGGCCATAGCTGATTTAAAGAGGTGAAAAATGTTATGCTTTAGTGCAAAAAGAGGTAGAGTCAGTTTAAAACCAAATACAGACAGGAGAGAAAAAAGAAAACAGGTAAACAGCACAAGAAAAATGTAGTCTTTTTAGTCTGACACCTGTAGTCTGCTTTTTAAGTGTTTAAGATAATACTTTTCATTATGTTCACAAATGTGATTTAAATAATGAAGCATTAGTAATATGAGGCTCCTGCTGGCTTGATCTGCTATTAAATCTCTGCAAGAAAGCAAAGTGCCACAGGTTGACAAATCAGTAGTGTGAAAATTAATGAGCTTTCTCTCTGCTGATCAACAGTTGCCATCCTTCTACTAGTGCCTGATTCATACTCATTTAAAGGCTAAAATTTTAGTTTAAGCAATGCCAATGTCATTTCTGTATATGGGAGTCTTATATTTGCTAAAAATTCAAAGGAGCTGTTTAAATTCATATCACTTTTTTTCAATGTTTTCCACATTGCCATTCCTTCTGCTGTATCCAATATTAACATATATTATATTTTCATAATTCTACTAAAACAGAAACCTTGTTCTTCTTTATTTTAGGTTATAAATCCATATTCTTCCTTTGTTTCAATGCTGAAAGTAAAAAACAAATATTAATCTAAGTTCCTGAAGAACTAATATTGGATGTGCCTCAGTCATCAACTAGATGACAGTGTAGTGATAATTCATAGAATCATAGAATGATCTAGGTTGGAAGAGACCTCAAAGATCATCCAGTTCCAACCCCCCGCCACATGCAGGGACATCTACCCNATCATCCAGTCCCACCCCCCCGCCACAGGCAGGGACATCTCCCACTAGATCAAGACGCTCAAGACCTCATCCAGCCTGGCCTTGAACACATCCAGGGAGGGAGCAGACACAACCTCCCTGGGCAACCTGTTCCAGTGTCTCACCACCCTCACTGTGAAGAATTTCTTGCTAACATCCCATTTAAATCTCTCCTCTGCCAGTTTTAATCCATTACCCCTCATCCTGTCATTACAAGACCTTGTCAATAGT
>VWZI01015498.1:0-44311 GCA_013396835.1 Psilopogon haemacephalus
TGCATGGTTCCTTTGTCTCTGCCTTTGTAGCTAATTCTCAATAATCCCACTAACCTCTTTCCTACTACTAATCCCCCTGGCCGATCTACCTCCACCTATCTGCTGCATCAACAGATGGTGAGATGAGACTGCGGAAGGGGGGAAAGTTGGTAGGGGTGGTTGGAAAACCCCTCTTAGGGATTTTGATCTCTGGGAGGGGTGCGGTATTTCTGTATTACCTTTTCACTGTATATATCTGTAAACATCTGTTATACATTGTAAATATCTGCTCGTATATTGACCATTGCTGTGTTGCCTTACTCTGAAGGCGTGACGACCTGGTTCAAGACCAGCACGAACAGCCAAACCCAGGCTGCTCGGGCCAAAAGCTACAGACATCAATGTGATGCATAACAAATGGCAAATGGCGTTTATTGAAACGTGGCAATGCTTCTTATAGTATACCAAACATCACTTCCGTCTTCCTACGTCCTAACTCAAGGCTACTGGCTATAGGGAGGGGCTTCTATCTTTCTGTTGCAACGCGAGATTTTCGGAACGGCAGACCCTGACTACAACATTGCTGTAAATATAAAACTTCATTTATTAACTTTCAGCTGTTTTCTGAGTCCTACCTGGGGTTATATCAAAGGTGAGGGGGCAGGTAACTGCTAAACCACCACATGTATCCATGAGGCGTGTAGATTATGGTGTCTTCTTTTGCAGTACTGGTCACACTTTGCAGCGACAGTAAACTTAATCTCTGTCAAATAGAAATAATTTGTCAATTTTATGTTTAGTGCTCTGTCCCTAGTGTTACTGCTCACTTCAGTGTGGGCTATGTGATTTGGAAAGCTGGACTTTGGGGAGGGGGTTTTGTTGTTGTTGGGGGTTTTTCTTCTTGTTGTTGTTTTGGTTTGGTTGGGTTTTTTGTTGTTTTGCTGTTTGTTCTTTTTTTTAATTCTAGATTTTAAAAAATTAAAATGAAAACTGGAAGCCAAACCTTCACGCCTGAACTGCAGTGACAGTAATACAACAAGGCAGATCTTCAAAACTGCAATATCCACAAAATCAAGTGGATTCAGAAGTCACTGGAGCGACTCTCCGTAGTTTGGTCTTCCCAGTAGATTTATGCTGCCATTTGTTTTTATTTATTTTCTTTCCAGCATACTCGGGAATTAAATTAAAGTTCTAGTCTGAGGGGAAAGGAGTTCAGGAGTTGCTACGATTTATATGGGCTGCTAAAGCAGAAGGGAGAAACCCAGCAAAGATATTTTTTGTCACCTTCCCTTTAAACTAGAGTATAGTGCTCTGAAAGGTGCACCGTGTTGCAAGGAGCCTTTCGTGCCATTTACGGTATTGCTTCAAGATTGGTTGCTTGCAGCTTAATTTCTCCAACATTTTCTGTCTAAAAGCTAATTGTGTATTAGGAAATGACACTGCAAACACAGGTCATGCAGAAACACTTTTTAGCATCAGCAGTAACATCAGCCTCAGAAGCATATGGAAACATTGGGGTTGTGAAGAACTCCTGCCTGCCAGTGTACACGGAGGAAAAAGGGATCAAGCGGTGTGTGAGTCACTCATGCAACAGACATTTTCTTGCAGCCTGTCCTGCAAATTTTATTTTTGTGAGATGCAATCTCATAGAGTTTCATTTGACTCATTGTCACAGGCAACATAAAAATAGATCAGTTGCTTTTCTTTCTTCTTTCATTTTGCCAGATGAATTTTCTGTGGACTGAGCTCATTTGCTTTAGGTCCTAATTCAGCAGAGCACTTAATGTTCATTCAGCATGCATTTAATACTCAATGGGCTATTAGCAGAATGGCTTGTAAACATTCTCAGGGTGAAAAAAATGAATGTGTCTGTGCTAAAAATACTTCTTATAATAAAGGGAAACAAATGGTAATGTGGAATGTCTTCAAGTTTTTGCTGTTGTTAACCTTTTCTCTAAGTGGAAAGCTGAACTTGGCCCCAGAAAGTCTTGTAGCATGAAGAAACAGAGATCTCTTACTTCTGCTATGAGGACAGGCTGAGAGAGTTGGGGCTTTTCAGCCTGGAGAAGAGAAGGCTTGGAGGAGACCTTATAGTAGCCTTCCAGTATCTGTAGGTGTTCTACAGGAGGGCTGGGGAGGAACTATTCACAAGGCCTTGTTGCGACAAGACAAGGGGTAATGGTTTTAAACTGGCAGAGGGGAGATTTAAACAGGATGTTAGGAGGAAATTCTTTACAGTGAGGGTGGTGAGACACTGGAACAGGTTGCCCCTGGAGGTGTTCAAGGCCAGGTTGGATGAGGCCTTGAGAGACCTGTTCTAGTGGGAGGTGTCTCTGCCTATGACAGGGGGTTGGAACTGGATGATCTTTGAGGTCCCTCCCAATGTAAACCATTCTATGATTCTATGATCTTCATAGTTTCAAATGTAGATGTTTATATCTAAGCACATTACTGGGTTTACTGTATAGATGAGGAAATAAGCACCTGTGGAGTGCTGCCATCAGTTCCCTGTGTGGGCAAGGATGAGAGAAAGCCCCTTTAGTCATCACTGGAGACCTTCACAGAAATCATGACATCTCCCCACAGACTTCCTCAAGCCTAAGTCTACTTTTTCCTTAAAACTTGAAAACCTCACGTTTTCAACTTTGAGCTCGAGCTGTTGATTTATCTCTTCAGTGTGTGGCTGCACATTTTCCTTCTCTATCCATTTGAAAGAGTCAGGTTGCAGTACCAAGCTGTTCATCTCATGTAATTTATTTGTGTTTTCAGTACACTATGAAGCTTCAAAATGCTGTGTAAATAATATTTGGATCATGTTTTCAAGCCTTATTGCTACATACTTGAGCATGTTGCTATCCTTTGTAAACATCCACAAAACAGTCTTGTGAGAGGTTATTTCATGTCCATTCTCAGGCACCATTAAAAGATCTGGAAATGAACTACAATGAATTTCAAACGTGTGTGCACACTTACACATGCATATACATGGCTTATATATATTTCTGTATGTATCTGTATGAAAATATGAAATAATTTCTGATTATATTAAAATAAGCAATCCAGAAAAAGACTTAATTCATGCATGAATTGTGCCTGTTCACCTTTATTTTACCTCTGTTATGCATGTTTGCATTGGAGCCTTTTTTCTGTTGTCACTGCCTGCATTAGTGACATCTCAGCCTGTTGCAAGACAGATGTGAGGTGTTGAGATTGCAGCACTAAGGAAGCAAGAAAGCTCATGTCTCCTCAAGTGACCAGGACATCTCTCACCACAGTCTTTCCTGAGGCATTTATTGGGCATCCATACTGTCTAGTTTAATAGCAAGAAAGAAAAGCCATAGCTACAGATAAATAATCTGCCAGTAAACAAGGACGTCCCAGAGCAATGATCAAGCTCTGGGCAAAACCACAATGATATCACAGCCCAAATATCCAAGGCTGGGTGCAACAGGCAGTTAAGTAATTTTCTGCAAAACAGGAAGCAAGTCCCAAGGAGCCTGGTCCACTTCCAGGGCATGACATGCCCTAAAGTAAGATGGGCAGGTCTTCAGGTGGTTTTGCATGTTTAAAACCCTTTCCTGGAGACTCAGTGACTGGGAATATTGTTTCATTAAACCACTGAAAATGATTTTTTTTAAAAAAAAAAAGGTGTCTTTTGGTCTCTGCCTTCTCATCTCTCCCAGAGCACGAAAGTGCTGCCTGCTCCTCTGTCACAGCCACTGGCTGAGGGCTGGGAGTAAGTCCTGAGGATGTCTCACAGCTCCCTCCATGTCCCTTTCTCTTCTTTTGCCTCCTTTCTCTCTTTCCTCCAGAAAAGAAGCACAGCAGCACAGAACTGTCACTGGGTACTGTTGTGGTGGGAGGCTCAGGGGTCTCAAAGTAGGGAGGGGGTGAAGTAAAGGATTAAGGACTAGTTATTGATATCCCAGGAGGGTGTGAGCCCTGGGAAAGAGGTTTGTCATCAGGTCCTTCACCTAGATTCCCCCTCACTCACACATCCTGCAAACTGCTTCTTGCAGGGCCGGAACTAGTAAGCATTTTGCTTTCAGGAAGGAAGATTTCTTGCAATCTATATAGGATCACAGTATTTTTTTTTTTTTTAAATAGTGTGATGTCTCCTTTTTAATGGAGAACTCGAATGGATATAGACAACCACAAGGGACTTCAGCCATACCTTGCCCTCCTAAATATCTGCTCAGAGAAATTAGTACGGTTCCATGTCTGAGAAAGTCTGTCCTTATGAGACCTAAAAAAAAAAAATTAAAACCCCCCAGATCTTACTAAGAAAGCAGATCTTACTAGCTGTATTGGTTTGAGGTTAATTGGAATACTTTAATAAGAGAAATTGGGTTATAGGCTGAAAACAATAGTGATGTCTCTTCACTCATACATTTGCTGACTGATACAAAAGTATGAACACAAACATAGATAAGGCAGAGCTGCTCGGTTCTGAGTTCTAGGCTGTTGGTCTCTCCCTTCCCTTGCCTTCCAGCTGGATCTGTGTAACCCAACTTCTAACCCCCCTGGTTTATCTTGCCTGTTTGCCTGGCACATAAGACAGATCCTGGGATATAACTGGGTGGAGGGGGAAGGTGGAAGTGTGGTTGGGAAACCCTCTTGGGGACCCTGATCTCTGGGACAGGTATTGTATTTCTGTATTGCCTTTTTACTGTATATAGCTGTAAATATCTGATATATTGTAACTATCTGCTTGTATATTGTGCAAAGCTGTAAACATAAAGCTTCATTCATTAACCTCCAGATGGCTGAGCTTAGTCTGGGTGATTTCAAACATGGAGGGGGCAGATAACACACTAGTAGCTGCACTTATCCTACAGATTCACCCCAAGTGGCAGAAAAAAGGGTAGAAATCTTGATGTTAAATAATAAAGAGGAATGATTTTTAAAAGGACAAGCTCTGGGCTTCCCTTTTGCCTGGTGACATATTTTGCCTCTTAAAATTGCACCTCCATGTTTGCATTTGCCAAATATTTCTCCACGTACTTGCATCTCTTCCCCAATCTTCTTTACCCCAGAAAATAGCTGGACATGGCATCAGTTTTATCTGAGCTTGCTTTTTGATCCCAAGTGGAAAGAGTCCACTCAAATTGCAAGGCTGACCTTCTGAAAATGAGGCCTTGAGTTACTTCTCTATCTAACTCATGATTTACCATATGGTGGGAAGACAAATTAGATAGGTTAATTAGGAAGCGCTGGAATTCTGTTCATCATTGTGCTATGCAATCATAGATGCATCTCGCCTTTAGAACCCTGAATATGCTGACATGTAGGTTTTTCTGCATGCCAGCCTCACAGAATCTCCATCACAATAAAAAAAAAGCAGGAGGGGGAGATGGTTGGAGTAGCCAAGCAAATCAGGGAAAAACAACCAGCTAAATTGAGTGCTTTCTAATTTAATGCATTTAATTCATACTCAATAAAGCTTGCCAACCATCCCTGGCCTCTCTGCTGCGAAGTTCACAGAGGCATCTGATTAGAGTAACACATCTTCTAAAAATCCTCTTTTGAAAGGATTCTCATGCTGGATAAGCAACATGTAGTGAATCAGAAGTGTCCCCTTGCAAGCGTGGAATGAAAGGGCATTCACCAATCTCACCCAGCCATAGGAGGCCTGCTACTGTCTGTCTGCCTGCCATAAGATACAAAACTCATCAGCTATGGTAAGTTTTCTCTTCCCTGCTGAAAGTGAATAAGAAATAGCTCTGATGAGTCTTGCCTTCAAGTCATTTCCTCAAACTAGTTTTGGGCTTGAAATCCTAACCAAGCAAAAAGGTCCTGAGGAACCTCATCCCTCAGAAAAGTATCATTTTCAACATGTGTGTTATATGGCTTATAGTAATTTGTCTCAGGTAATGCTCTCAGGGTTTAGGAGATGAAGGTGAGCAAATCTTTGAGGAGGGGTTAGAAACATAGTGAGGAAGTGGATAACCATGACGTCACACCACAGGAAGAGAAGCAAACCAAAACAAACCAAACCGAACCTGTGCCATGGGCTGTTTAAAGAAGAGGAACATATATATTTTTAAGAGTGATTTAAATTTTGCATCTGAATGTTCTGAAAACCATACCAGAGGAAACCTTGATTACATGTTGTAAAATAATACAGATCATGGATGACCTTTGAGGTCATTTCCAACCCTGACAGTTCTGTGATTCTGTGATTGTACAACACATGCCTAGAGAAGAACTCCATGGACTGTGTTTTTTTCCCAGAAGGATGTTTGAGCTTTCCAATTACAGAATAGCTGGTGCTTGTACCAGGAAAGAGTACTTTCTTGGGCAGTCTTGGTCAGTTCAATGTTTAGTTCTATAGAGGGTAACTTGCTTCCCTCCACCCCATCTTGGCATCAACCTGAATAATGTGAATAAAGTGTCCAACCTTTTTGAGGACACTTGCATTTGTCTGTTATATTTCACATATGTAGTTAGAGAGAAATAATTCCTCAGAGTACCTCAGACTGCACCTGAGCAAAGCTTTGCTTGCAGCAAAAACATTCAATGCATCTTTCACTATTACAGTCTGGCTTCCCCAGACTTTTGGTATCTCTACAGCCTGGGAGAATTAGAGGACATGTGATGAAGAAGAGGTTTCTGTCCAAGATGTGCCTATAGGTGCGGTGGCAGAAGAACCAATTTACATGGGGGAGAAGGGGTGGGTCAGATGGATATTCAAGAAGGAATTCACAGTGGCCTTCCTAACCTCACCCTGCAATGGGCAAGGAGGAAATGCAAGTTCAAGGCCCCTTCCTATCACCATCCTCTGCAGAGGTCACTCTTAGTCAGGCTCTGACCTGATGAAGTGAGATGATCTCCCTTCTCCAATCTGCACAGAGTGCACCTATGACAGCTGGAGATGTGGGAAGTGATCAAAACTGCGTAGTTCTCTAATTATTGCCTCACCCTCATGTCACCAGAAAGTCCAGCTGCAGATGAAAGCCTAAGACAGCTGAGAAGAGCTTGCAGTCAAAATAGACTTGTTGCATATTAATAGATGGAGAGAACCCATAGTATCAGACATATTCTTCAGCTTTATCAACATTTCTCCTGATCTCACACTTTCTTTGGAAAATTTGGCAGAAATGAGGACATGGCTTTTGATGTGATATCTGAAGAACCACTGAGCTGTCTCTGATTTGCAAACAAATTTAAATTAAGTAGTAAACCATTCTTGAAACTTGGTGCCAGACTGTTTTTATTTGCTGTGGTAAAATAGTTTCAGTACAGCATTAATGCACACTTTTTTTACTGGGAATTAGGCTGTCAGCTTTATCATGGCATATGGCATTTTGTTGTACCAACAATTAGGTATTTATAGGCATGCAATTTTATGCCTAAGGCTAGTTTCTGCCAAGCAGTAAGGGATTGCACATATGGTGCAGGCTTCCTAGGTGGAATAGCAGAGCACTAAGAGGTTGCATTCAAGTCTGACAGCAGCTTGAAGAATTTAATTTTCTCCTTTCCTTGTTCCATCTTGGAGGTGTGTACAGCAACACACTACCGCTAATTCCCTACTGTATGTTACAATTCTTCCTTTAGGATGCTAAAGAATACATAAGTAAGGTATTTCTGATCTCCAGCTGACAGACACACAGAGTTTTGTACTTCTAGTACAACTGAAATCTGCACCAATCTCTCACCTGCCTTTGTGTCGAGTGCTCTTTTGCAACGTCCATCTCTGATTATTTTAAATTATTAAGAATAGCTATGGGTTAAGCATACTTGAATCCTTTTGTGTGCTTCAAAGAGTAATTTAGCAAACCTCACAGCATTCTGCATTCTGTTTCTGATCAGTATAATCTTTTACAATGTTGGTGGTAGAGTAGCAGCTAGATCCAGGAAAGATGACTACTCACAAATAAAGTGCTGAAATAAAAAGATGTGAAACAAATGGTTTGGGCATTGTTCAGTAATGACCTTCATCAGCTGAAATGTTTTGATAGTTTAGGTGAATTTATGATCTATAATTATGAGCTCTGAGACAGTGGTCAGATAAAACATTTTGCATGATGCTAAGAGTACAATTGGAAATGGAAGCATTGATTGTCTCAAGCAACCAGCCCAGGTCCCTTCTGCTGCAATAAATTTTATCACCTTCCTTGCTTCTTAAAATGTGCTTCACACTTTACACTTTGATGTCCTCTGCCACCAACCCATCACTATTTATGGTATAGCCACATCTGCCATAGCAATGGAGATTTTGAAAATGTTTTACCTGACTTTAAACAGATGGATGTTAATGGGATATTTATTTACAGAATAAAATTAAATCACAGCAGAATCTTAATACACAATTTACATAATCAGCTTTGTTCTGAGCTGGTGAGCTGTTTTTTCCAGCACTTGGGACCCTTCAGCCACAGCTGCATCAAAGAAGCAGCCACTGAGAATGGAGATTAAACAATTTCCTAAAGCTAGAAGTCTTGATGAGAATCTATTATTCCATATTAGGTTCCCATAATTTCTCCAGACACTGTCATAAGATCAAAGATGTATGTTAGAGCTTTGGCATAGCCCATGATCAAAAGGAAGATGTTCCATTTGCATTAAGAAAATATTTCTGTCAAATGTGTTTTTCTGAAAAATTGGAAGTTCTGCAATTTTGCCTTTTGCACCCCAGATGACCCCCCCCTCAAAAAGAAAAAAAAAAGAAAAAATAAGAAAAAAGAAAAAAAAAAACCAAAAACAAACAAACCACCCCCCAACAAACTATTAAACCAGAAGCATGGAAATGCTGAAAAGCTAAAATGTATGCGTTTGGTGAGATTTAGTTGTGCTATTTGTACAGTCTAACTATGATCCTCTGTCTTGATGAAGCTCAGCTCGGATGGAGTTTTGCTATGAATGTCAGGGGGTGTAGGACCAAATATGTAGATGTAATGCTGAAAACCTGCTCAGTGGCTGTTGCATGAAGTGAGAGGTAAATTTACTAAGAAATTAATTCCCTAGTTTTCTAGACAAGTTCTCAGAGATTAGAGTGGCTAGGTGCAACTGGATTGATCTCTTAATAGAGATGCTGTCAGGGTTTCAGTTGAGTCTGATGATGATGATGATATTCAATACCACACTGCCATCATGTCAGCTTCAAAATGAAAGTGCTGGATGGAGTAAAGTATCATGGGGCTTGAGGTTCAGATTTTAACAAGAGACTTTCTGTTCCAGTTGCTGCTTCCAGTTTCCAGGTTTTAGGTGTTGGTCCTTACCATGGGGCCGGCTGCAGGTCAGGGCCTTGGGGAGGTGTGCTGGTTTGAGGCTAATTGGAATATTTTAATGAGAAAAATTAGATTATAGGCTGTGAAAAGAAAGCAATTGTGGTGTCTACTTCACTTGTAGGTTTGCTGAAATGTCTGAAAGCAAGGACACGACATAGATAAGACAGCGTGAGTCCATCTGTCGGAGTCTGTTGGTGTCTGCCTCTCTCCTTGGCTTCTGCATGGATCTGCGTAACCCAATTTATCATTCTGCTTCTAACCCCCCTGGCCAATCCTTCCAACTCACCTTGCATGTAAGGCAGATTCTGGTATAAGAAAGGGGTGTGGAAAGAAGGTGGGACACGGAAAGAAGGTGGAAGGGTGGTTGGGAGCCCCTTCTGGGGACTCTGATTTCTGGAAGGGGTATTGTGTTTCTGTATTACTTTTAAATTGTGTATTTCTGTATATAGCTGTAAATATTTGTAATATATTGTAAATATCTGCTTGTATATTGTGATAAGCTGTGAATATAAGACTTCATTCTTTAACTTCCAGCCAGCTCAGTCTAGTCTGGGTGATTTCATTGGGGATAGGGGTGGGAAGGGGGAGTGGTGTGGGAAGATAACTCCCAAACCATTGCAGGAGGTCTCTGGCTTGTGATATAGCTGCATTTTGCTGCACTTTTCTGCAATTAAGCTAAGGTAATTGTGTGTCTTTTCATCTCATTAAATTCTCTTTATCTGAACCCAGGTGTGTTTTGGTGTTACTTTCTCTCCTGTTTGTGTATATAGAGGGAGGGTTTGTGAGAGTGAGCTGTGTTAACCCAGGACAGATGCCAATTAGGATGGGTCACTACAGATCTCACAGCAGGCACACTGACAGCTCAGTTTTGTTGTAAGCTTCATTTCCTGGGCAGTCAGGTGCATGAATAACAACAACATTTCCTGTGACTGTAAGTCTGACTCCAGATGCACAAAGAGCACAGTTTGCTATAGGTACAGCTGCACTTCAAGCAGTCAGGTGCAACAGAAACAGAGTCTATTCGCACTTGCAATATACATACAGACGCTTAAGGATTGCTGCTGATAGGAACTTCACTGCAGAGATCACTGTACAGCTCTAAGAAAATACAATTGTAGTTCCATGCGTAATTACCCAAGACAAAGTACACTCAGTACCTCTGAGGTGACAGCTTACCAAAAGGGCATCCCTTCTGGGGAGGGCAAGGAGGACAAAATCTGTCAGTGGGTCCCTAGAGCATTTTTGTCAAATTCGCATCAAATTCTCCTTTGGGTTCCAACAAGGGCTAATATTTATACTTCGTTTTTCTATTCTGTGAAGTGTGGGTGTGAAACTGTAGCCATATCACTAAGTGGGTTTTTCAGTTGCACAAACATTTCTTGATGGGCCTTTCAGACTTGATGTCTTGTGATGGGGGGGGGGGGGGGGAAAATCTTCTGCTGGGAAAAGTCGACTTCTGCCAGTAAAAGTTGATTGCAGACCAGAAAAGTTAAGTGCCTCAATAAGCATGACAAAAGGAATGCCAGGGCCACACTTGACCCCAGCTGCATGGACAGCTGGGCCTACACCCTGTTGCAGTGTCTGTTTTAGACCTGGATGCTAATCATCAGTTAAGTTTTCCTATTCCAAATATTTGTGCTTCCAACAGTCACTAAATCCCTATCTCTGAGGCTGGGTGACTGGCTGTGAGCCACTGACTGGGGATTTGATTTTGGCTTCAGGAAATGAGCTTTCCATTTTTTCTTACAAGGAAAGTGAGTCAAGCAACCTCTGCTAAGTCACTTACCATTCCCTCACTTTCCTTTTGTTTGGTATCCTTCTGTAATGGACGGGCAATTAATTGAGGCAAGATAGGATTTTTTTTTCAAAATTAATAGTGTTTATTAATTTTCAACATTCAGAACTCTCGTCACCCTGACCACTAATTTTAATAATAATCAGGTTCTTCTGCAATGGTCATGGAAACATTATACAAATGCATAAATGGATCTAGAAATAACTAGCAAAAAATGTAAACATTCAAACTCAATTGAACTCGAAGGGAAGGTTCTTATGGTCAATATACCACTTGCCCACTAGATAGACTCAAGGAAGCTCCTTTCTGCTTATGGCAGAAGTCAATTGGTAAATTGCAAGAGGCATTAGGTATTTACTCACAAAATATTATCTCTCAAATCACAGGGCTAGCTACAGCTTCAGACAGTACCCAAACACTTTCAGGGAATTCTGTCAACGTCTTGTTGACTGCTGAGACTTCTGATTCTTCCCAGGCTTTACAGGCTGCGGGGGGAAGGAGCTAGATGGTCTCTGGCCTGGTCCTGACTCCTCTGGATGATCTGCGTACCTCCAGGACAGGCAGGAGACTTTCAGGTGTAGGCACGATGTCTTGCAATGTGCAGTCTCAGCAGGGATGTCATGCTGGCTATGCAGGCCTATCACATGGAGGCAATTATGCCTGTTCCAGAGAAACTCCAAGCAGGCAGTTTACCAGGCAAACAAACTAGCCTATAACTTAGCAAAGCATAACGCTGCAGAAAGCAGTAAGGCAGTATCACTGCCAGAAACAGAGAGCAATAATGGCAGGCAGCAGCAGGCAAGCACAAATACAAGGGCAGAGCACATTGTGTTACCGGCTCATCTCTTTTATCAATGTAGCCTGAGACTTATGGGCCCTTGGACACAGAATAGCCAATCGGAACGGCAATTGACCATATTAGGTGAAGTTATAGGCTTGCTTTACCCAAATTTGAGAAAGACATAGGCCTCGCATGAGGCAGACGCAAGCCAAGTGCTTACCACAGGATGTAAACAGGAGCAAAACAAACCTGGGCAAGCCAGGCTCCTTAGACTCCATGGCTCCAGGTTCTTTTGTCTTCTTTCCCATGGTTGCTTCCTCTCAAAACAGAAGGAGGAAGAGCAGAAAAACATGTCTGGGCAGACCAGAACATGTATAAGCCTATTTTTGACCTATCAGGCCTACTATGACACCTTCAGGGTGCTTCCTGGAGAAATGCATTAGGAATATGATCATTACTCAGGACAAGGCACTTTTCACCTGACTTTCATTACTTCAGACTTTCCTCAGCCTGTAAGAAAAGACCTGCACATGTAGAGAAGCACTGAAAGTCTCTCCAGCAAGCCTGCCTCTATGTTACAAAAGCCAACTCAGGTCACCATGAGTCTCAGTTACTAGTTTCATTTAAGTGACTCCATCTAGGTAGGATGAATATCACTTTGAAAACAGTGGTAGTTGTGTTAAAGCGGTCTGCCTTAAAACCAGCAAATGCACTCTGTGGCAACAATTTCTTCTCATAGCTTATCTAAAGAGTTGTTCCTCCACCTTCTCTGCACATCCATACATGGATATTGTGAGTAACAGGTACAAATTGGAACACAGAAGATTTCACCTCAACATGAGGAGAAACTTCTTTACAGAGAGGGTGACAGAGTTTTGGAACAGGCTGCCCAGAGAGGTTGTGGAATCTCCTTCTCTGTAGCCTTTCAATACCCACCTGGATGCATTCCTGTGCAGGCTACCCTAGGGGATCCTGCTTTGGCAGACAGGTTGGACTTGATAATCTCTGGAGGTTCCTTCCAACCTCTAATGTTCTGTGATTCTGTGATTCCAGTTTTAGTGTTGAAAAAAATAAAATTACTAGTCCACTTTCATCACAAAGGCTGAATGAACAGCTTCCACTATACACTGCACTTAAAGGTTGTGGTGGTTTGGCAGTTCCCCACCCCCCACACACTTTGAAATCATAGAATCAGTCAGGGTTGGAAGGGACCACAAGGATCATCTAGTTTCAAACCTCCTGACATGGGTAGAGACACCCTACCCTAGATTAGGCTGGACAGAGCCTCATCCAGCCTTGCCTTAAACACCTCCAGGGATGCGGCCCCAACCACCCCCTGGGCCACCTGTTCCAGGGATTAGCCACTCTCATGCTGAAGAACTTCCTCCTCATATCCAGTATGAATCTCCCCAACTCCAGCTTTGCATAACCCAGACTAGAACTCAGTCAGGTGGAATTTAATAAACAAAGCTTTATATTTACAGCTTTGCACAATATGCAAGCAGATATTTACAATATATAACAGATATTTACAGATATATACTGTAAAAAGGTAATACAGAAACACCACAGCCCTCCCAGAGATCAAAGTCCCTAAGAGGGGGTTTTAACCACCCCTACCACCTCCCCCCTTTCCCCAGTCTTATTTCGCTATCTGTCTTATGCAGCACGTGGGTGAAGGTAGATTGGCCAGGGGGATTAGCAGCAGGAAAGAAGTTAGGGAAATTATTCAGATCCAGCTAAGCAGGGAGAAAAAGCCATGCAGCAGCAGCCATGGCCCAAAGCAGTCTGTCCTATCTATGTTTGGGTTACAACTCTTAAACATTTTTTTTTTTCTTTCTCAGTAAACCTGAGTGAAGTAGCATCATCAGTGTTTTCCTTTCTCAGCCTGTAGTCTAATTTCTCATTCAAATCCTCCAATTAGTTCAAGCCAGCACAAGGTATGCAAATGGTTCATTCTGTGCTGAACTGGCTACTGAGAACCACGACAAACAGCCTGCATCATCATGGGGAACATGGGGTTTGGCCAGTGCCACGGTTTCTGAAGCACATTCTCAGCTTCAAGAAATCACAAAGAAAACTCTGAGAAAACTACCTCCAGCAGTAAAAAGAACAAACTAGGGCTCAAGGAAGCTTGAATCACTTGGAAAAAGAAATCCCAGATTGCAATTTAGAGACGATAGCACATGGTGGGTCTGCTAAAACCAGCACGAAAGGCCAGGATAGGCATTATATGAATATAGTCCAAACCCAGCTGTATTAGACTGCCTAATAAGAAACAACAGGAAAGTCAGCATATGCACAGAGCCCAGCTACAGGCAATAGTCCAATTTACAGGGAAGCAACAGGCTGATGGTGACCTTGACAAAAACCCAGTTTTCCAAAAATAGTACTGACAAATGAGTACTGCAAAAATATGGAGCTAATCAGCAATAGAGATCCAGTTTGTCTCTCTGCAAAAGGTAAATTCTTCCTCATAAGAATGACATCCATCCATTTCAAACCAGAACAGCTATTAGTTTCCAGGCTAGAGGGAAAATAAAAATCCAGCTTACCCTAAACCTGCCTAAATGTTATAATTAATGAGTTGTTGCTGTAAATACCTAGTGCTGCACTTTTTGCTCCACTTGTACTTTAAATAGGCTGCAAGAGCTGTGGGCCTAACTCTTCTCACCAGCACCCACCCCCTCGATGGAGAGTTGTAGGATACTGTGATGGACTTCTACTGCGATGGTAGACCAAGCAACACTCATGGACACGTTCTTTTCTCCCATCATCCAGAAGCTTTCTTGCACCACTGTCACCAGCTCTGTCCTGTTTGCATCTGAATAAGTGCAGGCTGGAATGTTAGTACCTTCTGGGGCTTTGAGAGTTTGCTTAAAATACAATCCTCTGAAAGATTAGGCACTGAACAATCATTACAGGCTTTGTTATCTCAGTGCATGACAGACTTGAGAAACATGTAAGGCCTGAGTCAGTTTGACTTCTAGGTGAGAGATGTCAAAAAAATATACACCAGGGAAAGAATTTTTAAAAACAGGAAGATCAAAGATTCAAAGCAATGATCAATGTATGAAAGGTTCATGAAACCTAAATTCCATCCAGAAAACCATTAGTATTCAGGAGAAATAGTGTTTCCCCCTGAGGATACTTAACATGTGTTCCTGACAGTTAAGCTCTGCCCAGACTAACTTGGTTTTATTCGCAAAGTAATAATTTCCCCTCACAATGGAGAGATCTGAGTCAGCTGCTTTAATGAAGGCATCTCACAGCAAGCAAAGCCAAGGACTGGGGCTGGCAGCACACGCTCCTGAGTTTGTGCCATTTTGCCACCTGGTGAGGCACTTTCTTCACTCAGGAGTGCCAAGCTCTCCACTTAGACAGCAGACTATGTCCCCTCTAACTCAGGGAGTTCCAAACTCAGTATCTAAACCAGAGCTAAGGGTCCTCAAAACAATTATAGAGGCAACAGAGAGAAGCAGTTCACTCTAGCTGATGACTCACAGGATCACAGGATGCCAGGGGTTGGATGGGACCCAAAGAGATCATTGAGTCATCGGTAGTCATGGCCAAGTGTACAGTAGTCGTGGCCGAGTGGTTAAGGCGATGGACTAGAAATCCATTGGGGTCACCCCGCGCAGGTTCGAATCCTGCCGACTACGGTTGCTTCTTTTCATGATCCTCAATAATCCTCCTTCTCCTGTGGGTGCTCCTGATGTGCTCACAGGGTTGGGCGTTTGTCTACTTCAGGGCCTTTGGTCGACTACTTCAGGGCCTTGGGTCAACTCAACTGGCCAAGGAGAGTGGGGAACACAGGTGGTATTCTCTTCTATCCTCCCTGTTGAAGGGACTAACCCTGAAAGAATGAGGAGGACTCACCTGCTCTACTCTTGGCTTTGAGACTGGTGCCTCCAGCAGGATTTTGGCTTTTTTGACCATGGGTCCCCCCGATTGATGCCAGGTCTGCTGGCAGCAGATAGGGTGCATCTCTCTCAAAGTGGAAGAAGGTTTATATGTCACAGAGGTTGGCTGGGCCCATTAATTGTGCTTTAAACTAGGTCGGAAGTGGGGGCAGGAGAAAGCCAGGCTTACTATAAGCAAGCCAGAGGCAAATGTGGGGTGATGTGTCAGTTCCCTGCTATCTCAGGAGAGGTAGATAACAATGAGTTGTGTATTGGAGATGATGCAAGGGAAGGCACACCAGGGTGGGAGGCCAATAAGAGCCTTCAGCCTGCTACCAAGCAGCATGCTGAGGACACACGAGAATTCTTAAAGTCTTATAGAGTTGTACCACAGGGAACAAGTAATAAGGAATCAGCACACACAGAGCTTACTGCTAGGTTGGTGGCCATGGAAGTGGTCAGACTGCAAGAGTGAAAGCCAGTAGATTAACTCCCTCCCTGAAATGCTTATATACCAAAGCACGGAGTGTGGGGAATAAGCTGGAGGAGCTGGAGATCTGTGTTAGGCTGAATAACTGTGATGCAATTGCCATCGCTGAAGCATAGTGGGACAGCTCCCACAACTGGAATGTTGCCATGGGCAGCTATGAGCTGTTCAGGAAGGATAGACCNTTTTCCAAAAATAGTACTGACAAATGAGTACTGCAAAAATATGGAGCTAATCAGCAATAGAGATCCAGTTTGTCTCTCTGCAAAAGGTAAATTCTTCCTCATAAGAATGACATCCATCCATTTCAAACCAGAACAGCTATTAGTTTCCAGGCTAGAGGGAAAATAAAAATCCAGCTTACCCTAAACCTGCCTAAATGTTATAATTAATGAGTTGTTGCTGTAAATACCTAGTGCTGCACTTTTTGCTCCACTTGTACTTTAAATAGGCTGCAAGAGCTGTGGGCCTAACTCTTCTCACCAGCACCCACCCCCTCGATGGAGAGTTGTAGGATACTGTGATGGACTTCTACTGCGATGGTAGACCAAGCAACACTCATGGACACGTTCTTTTCTCCCATCATCCAGAAGCTTTCTTGCACCACTGTCACCAGCTCTGTCCTGTTTGCATCTGAATAAGTGCAGGCTGGAATGTTAGTACCTTCTGGGGCTTTGAGAGTTTGCTTAAAATACAATCCTCTGAAAGATTAGGCACTGAACAATCATTACAGGCTTTGTTATCTCAGTGCATGACAGACTTGAGAAACATGTAAGGCCTGAGTCAGTTTGACTTCTAGGTGAGAGATGTCAAAAAAATATACACCAGGGAAAGAATTTTTAAAAACAGGAAGATCAAAGATTCAAAGCAATGATCAATGTATGAAAGGTTCATGAAACCTAAATTCCATCCAGAAAACCATTAGTATTCAGGAGAAATAGTGTTTCCCCCTGAGGATACTTAACATGTGTTCCTGACAGTTAAGCTCTGCCCAGACTAACTTGGTTTTATTCGCAAAGTAATAATTTCCCCTCACAATGGAGAGATCTGAGTCAGCTGCTTTAATGAAGGCATCTCACAGCAAGCAAAGCCAAGGACTGGGGCTGGCAGCACACGCTCCTGAGTTTGTGCCATTTTGCCACCTGGTGAGGCACTTTCTTCACTCAGGAGTGCCAAGCTCTCCACTTAGACAGCAGACTATGTCCCCTCTAACTCAGGGAGTTCCAAACTCAGTATCTAAACCAGAGCTAAGGGTCCTCAAAACAATTATAGAGGCAACAGAGAGAAGCAGTTCACTCTAGCTGATGACTCACAGGATCACAGGATGCCAGGGGTTGGATGGGACCCAAAGAGATCATTGAGTCATCGGTAGTCATGGCCAAGTGTACAGTAGTCGTGGCCGAGTGGTTAAGGCGATGGACTAGAAATCCATTGGGGTCACCCCGCGCAGGTTCGAATCCTGCCGACTACGGTTGCTTCTTTTCATGATCCTCAATAATCCTCCTTCTCCTGTGGGTGCTCCTGATGTGCTCACAGGGTTGGGCGTTTGTCTACTTCAGGGCCTTTGGTCGACTACTTCAGGGCCTTGGGTCAACTCAACTGGCCAAGGAGAGTGGGGAACACAGGTGGTATTCTCTTCTATCCTCCCTGTTGAAGGGACTAACCCTGAAAGAATGAGGAGGACTCACCTGCTCTACTCTTGGCTTTGAGACTGGTGCCTCCAGCAGGATTTTGGCTTTTTTGACCATGGGTCCCCCCGATTGATGCCAGGTCTGCTGGCAGCAGATAGGGTGCATCTCTCTCAAAGTGGAAGAAGGTTTATATGTCACAGAGGTTGGCTGGGCCCATTAATTGTGCTTTAAACTAGGTCGGAAGTGGGGGCAGGAGAAAGCCAGGCTTACTATAAGCAAGCCAGAGGCAAATGTGGGGTGATGTGTCAGTTCCCTGCTATCTCAGGAGAGGTAGATAACAATGAGTTGTGTATTGGAGATGATGCAAGGGAAGGCACACCAGGGTGGGAGGCCAATAAGAGCCTTCAGCCTGCTACCAAGCAGCATGCTGAGGACACACAAGAATTCTTAAAGTCTTATAGAGTTGTACCACAGGGAACAAGTAATAAGGAATCAGCACACACAGAGCTTACTGCTAGGTTGGTGGCCATGGAAGTGGTCAGACTGCAAGAGTGAAAGCCAGTAGATTAACTCCCTCCCTGAAATGCTTATATACCAAAGCACGGAGTGTGGGGAATAAGCTGGAGGAGCTGGAGATCTGTGTTAGGCTGAATAACTGTGATGCAATTGCCATCGCTGAAGCATAGTGGGACAGCTCCCACAACTGGAATGTTGCCATGGGCAGCTATGAGCTGTTCAGGAAGGATAGACCAGCAAGACAAGGTGTGGGAGTTGCTCTCTATGGCAAGAGCAACGGAAATGTGCTGAGTTCTGGCAGAACAGGTTGAAAGCTTGTGAGTAAGAATTAAGGGATGTGAGAAAGGAGGTGAAATTATTGTAGGCATCTACTATAGACCACCAAACCAACTGGAAGATGTTGATGAGGCCTTCTACAGGCAACTGGGGGTAGCCTCTAGAGCTAACTCCTTGGTACTCATGGGTGACTTCAATCACCCTGATATTTATTGGGATGCTCACACATCCAGGCACAGCCAGTCTTTACACCTAAGGATGAACTCACCTAAGTATTCCAGACCCTGGATGAAGGAGAGGAAGCCTGGACTTCAAGGCCTGTCTGGATGCTTTCCTCTGTGAACTGAGCTAGGCTATGGTCCTGCTCTGGCAGGAGGATTGGACTCAATCTCTTTGGGTCCTTTCCAACCCCTGACATCCTATAATCCTGTGAACCCCCCTGCCAGAGCAGGACCATAATCTAGCTCATATCACAGAGGAACACATCCAGACAGGCCTTGAAAGTCTCCACAGAAGGAGACTACACAGCCTCTCTGGGAAGCCTGTTCCAGTGCTCTGCGACCCTTGCAATAAAGAAGTTCCCCCTTGTCTTGAGGTGGAACCTCCTGTGCTGCAGCGTACACCCATTGCTCCTCGTCCTATCACAGAGAACAAGTGAGCAGAGCCTGTCCCCCAACTCCTGACACCCAGCCCTCAGATATTTACAAACATTTATTAAATCCCCTCTCAGTCTTCTCTTCTCCAGACTAAAAAGCCCCAGGTCCCTCAGCCTCACCTCATAAGGCAGTGCTCCAATCCCCTAATCATCCTTTTAGCCCTCTGCTGGACCCTTTCCAGCAGATCCCTGTCCTTCCTAAACTGGGGAGCCCAAAACTGAACACAGTATTCAAGATGAGGTCTCACCAGAGCAGAGTAGAGGGGGAGGAGAACCTTCCTTGATCTGATGGACACACTCTTCTTAGTACACCCTTCTTGGCCACAAAGGCACATGGCTGTCCCATGGATAAGTTGTTATCCACCAGGACTCCCAGGTCCCTCTCCACAGGGCTGCTCCCTCAAACCATCCTAAATCATCTACAAGAGCTCATCACCTTAAGGGTGTCCATTTCTTCCTAGAGGCTATAAAGGAAGTTCAACGTGAGATCTGGATGTTCTTTCTGGGACACCTGACCTTAGGTGAGATGACTTCTCCCAAACATCTCATAGAAAGCTATAATTTCATGTGTCTCTCCTGTCTTTGCTATCCATATGGAGGGACATGGCAGAAGTCCCTGTGGCTTACTTTTTCTAACAGGACAAAATTCACTTTGTTGAAATACAAGCACACAGCCAAAGATATGTCTTGTTACCACTACTCCCCTCCAGACATCTGCATGAGGATGTCCACAAACCCTTCCCCCACCCCCACCCCCTGCTTTCTGCCTCTTAACAAATATTGCATTAAACCACAGTGAGGAAGACAGGTAGAAGATAAGAAATATGTCTGAAGGCCCAGAAGCATGAAACATTCTCTAGCACTGGGCTGAGATATTTGTCAGTTGTAATCTTTTCATTAAACAGAGCAACTTGCTGTCTGCACATCCATCTGTCAATGGCCGTTGCTCCAGGCCCTCTTCTTCTAACCTGGTCCTTACACACACAGCCTTCCCTCCCTTTGTATCACCAAAAGCCAACCATGAGAGAAGATTTGCCTCAGCATCTTGAATCCCTAACAGCAGAAGAAAATGCCACTTGCTGTAAGCCTCTGAAGTAAACAGTCATGGCTGGTGTTTGGCCAGGTGCTGAGTGAAATACAAGGTGAAAGATAACTCACCCTTTAGCAATTTGGTGCCAGATCATTTAGAGACCTATAAATTAGAGTGACAAGATGCTTCTTGGGTACTGTTGCAAAGAGGAAAACCTGACCATAATCTTCCTTTTGCTTTGCAATAACAATCTTGCAATTGCTCTGTAGAAGTCTCCTTGTGCCTGTCTTGTAAGATTATCTCAAAATTCTCCTGTATTCTGCCTGAAAGATTGCACCAAATTGCACTGCATCAGGATTGCTCAAGACAGAGAGGAAAATGTATTTCCAGACATTCTGGCCACACATTTTAAACATAAGCATATCAACAGGGTCTCCGTCTCCCCTGTCCGCAGATCACTTGAGACGTGTGTGCCCATTCATAGTGTGAACACCTAAGTAATAGCTTGAGCTGTGGGGCAGCCACCAAAATGCCACTTTTGGCAACCTAATTGCTTGCTACAGAGCAGCTGAAACCTTGCCTTGTCTGACTGTTCAGGAAATCACAAAATCACAATCACAGAATGGGCTTGGAAGGGACTCTTCAAAGTAATCTTCTCCAACTCCTTGGCGGTGCACAGGAATATCTCCAACTAGATCAGGTTGCTCAGGGCTCCATCAGGTTTACCTTGAATGTTTTCAGGGGTTGGGCCTCAATCACCTCTCTGGGCATTTTATCTCTCTGATTGTAAAAAACTTTATCTACCTAAATCCACCTTGTTCTAGTTTAAAACCATTGCCTCTCATCCTATTGCTCTTCTAAACAGTCCATCCCCAGCCTTCCTGTAGGTCCCTGTCAGATATTGAAATAAGGTCTCCTTTGGCCTTTCTTTTCTCCAAGCTTAACAACCCCAACTGTCACAGCCTCTCCTCGCAGGAAGTGCTCTAGCCCTCTGATTATCTTTGTGGCACTTCTCTCGACCTGCTCCAGCAAGTCCTGGTCCTTCTTAAATCAAGAGGAACCTCATTGCTCCATGCAGGAGATGTGGCCCTGCTACCTGCTCCATTAATTCCTATAATCCCAACACGATGTCTTGAAAGAAGGATCCTCCTTTCAAGGACATCAACACTTTGCAGCAGAGGGCTGTGAGTATGCCCTCTGACTGTGCATTGGGACCCACATTTCTCACTGTAGTCTTCTTGTCCA
Organism: Psilopogon haemacephalus; assembly: GCA_013396835.1. Lineage (NCBI taxonomy): Eukaryota > Metazoa > Chordata > Aves > Piciformes > Megalaimidae > Psilopogon > Psilopogon haemacephalus. Next base: position 21,528 of record VWZI01015498.1, read on the forward strand.
CCCCTTGCAGGCTACCACTGGCTGTGATACTTCAGCAGTCATGCAGAAACAGGCAGAATTAGTGACCTCACATGAGCCTGAGCACCCATACACATGTGACATTGCTTTTCTTTCCCCCTCCATCACAATATCCTGATATCCCCTAATTTTCTCAGAATCTGTGTCTATGAGGCTGAGCCTGGATTCTTGAGCTGTCAGTCAATAGCTCGTTCTGCAGAAAGCAACTTCACAGTGCACTGCAAGTGTCTCACCAACCAGTCTGCATGCAAAACAGTATGGTGGTTGCTAAGCTATAAAAGCCACAAAAGCAAAGCTGAAGAAAGCATATACTGCAGGGTCTTCTGAACTGATACTTTGTCAACAGTTTGAAAGAAAGGAGAGAAATCATCAGAAGTTCAAACAAAATGGCACTGCAAGGACAAGATGTAAAAATCCTAAAAGCAGCAGCAGCAGGAGGACCAAGGTGCAGAGGTCAGCCTTACCTAACAGCAGTGGTTTGGCAAGTATGGACTCTCTGGGTGATGGAGCAAGGCTAGTGAGGGTATTGAGGCTTAGCCTTGCAGCATGCCCAGTCCTCAGCATGTGACAGTAAGTTGTTGCAGTGCATGTGGTCCTATTTTCAAATCTCCAAGTACAATGAAAGATTTCAGCCCAAACTGACAGAGATGCCCAGCAGCATTTGGTACACAGAGACAGGACACTGCTCTTTGCCTTTTCCTGTGATGCTACTAGAAATATCAATGCTCCTCCAGGCTAGAGAGATGTTGGCTCTATAACTACAACTGATTATTTACAAAAACACTCTTAATTCCTAGCCACAAAGAAGAGTTGGCCCAAAAAGGCCATCAAAGTCTACAGGAATTTTCCTCTCAGCTGTGAGCTATAAAAAAGACACTAAGTAGTCTTCCCTACACACGCTGCATCCTGAAAGTGCCATTTGTCGGCAAATAATAATCCCACTTGAAATCAGTAGGATTGTTAAGTGTATCAAAACAAGACCATTTGAAAAGACTTAAGCCTAATTAAGGTACAAAAATTATTAAGCAATTTGAAAATAACCAAGGCAGAGGGGGACATGTGGTTCTGGTGGGCAACATTTGCTTTATGGTCCTCTTACTTCTGAGGCAAGAGACGGATTCTCTTCTGAGGAAGAGCTTTAAACAAGGGGAAGAGACAACACTTTAAGGGGAAGTGTTGAACTGGGGAAAGGAAACAGCAAAATTGTATATGTACATGGCAAAAAATAAGGGCAGTATTTTGTATCCCATTGTCTTTCATGGCCCTGTCTCCTCTGGGAGGCTATATATTCCATGATCCACTGCTTACCCTGTTATGGAAGAGGGAAGGCTAAGGCATGACAGAAGACAGTTCAGTCACTGATCTTGACCAGCCATAAGAAATAAAGGGATCAGTAGGGATCCTAATTTAGCTCACATTTGGGATCTTCCTTTTCAGGAAGTGCCCATCTTTCTGAAAAGTATGGCCAATATAATGTAACTCAAATGGAGTGTGAAAAGCTTTTCTTTTTTTTTAAACCTAGGCATTATTATCAGAAACTGTGATAAAAAGGCTGAAAAGCACATTTTCCTGAAACCAGGCAAATTCATGACAGTCACCCACTCTGTGTTAGTCAGAAAGTGAAATACCTCTAAGTAATGTAAGAAAATTTCACAATAGCACGCTGTTCCTCAGACATCTTCGGGCTCTGCTTGGATTTTATTAGGTTCCTTGAAAGATGAACACAGAAGCTTTCCAGGAAATCGAACTAGCAGGTCTTAGCACCAAGCCTCAGATACTGTCAAGTTAATACTTGGTTGCCAGCTTATGTTCTGCTTCTTCGTATGCTGGAGAAGTGATGGCAATGAGATCCTTTTCCAACATTTCCACCTGAGCCTTAATGTCTGACACAGTATTTTTCACAGCATTCAGCTGTAGCTTCAATTTATTGTAACCTTCTTGGAAGGATCTCTTCACATTGTGGAGAACATGACAGTCCTGCTTATCCCCAGGGAGAGGGTTCACTTTCAGGAAGCTGTGGAGCAATTTGTATAAGTCCTGAAGAACCTGGATAATTTCATGCTCACCCTGCATGCTTGAGGCAGATTTGGTCTTGTTCTGGATTGGAGTACTGTTTTTCTTTGTAGATTCATGTTTATATTGGGTAAATGGGCCAGGGCTATCCTCTTCCACATCTGTGTTGGCATCAGTGTCCTTCTGAATATCTGAGTTGCCATCTTCGCTCTCTTCATGGACTGTCACAGCTGCTTGTTCTTTCCAGATGATGGGGACTGGTTTATAATCCTGTTGGAAATCCTTCAAGATTATTTTGTTTTCCTGAACTTCCTGAAGAGCTTTGTTGCCTGAACTGACCTGAAAGCCTGTGTTCCTCTCTTGGAAGAATGGGATTGGCTCATTTTCCTTCTGGAGGCTTTGCTGAATGGCATCAGTGTAAGTAACATGGACAGCTTCGTCCTGTGACTGCAGACATTGTAGAGCTTTGTTTTCCTCCCAGAGCATCCTGTTTTGAATTTGGAGGACTCGGTTTTCTTCCCAGAGTGCTTGGTTTTCCTCCCAGATTCTCCATTCGTTCGATGCCTTCTTGCTAAAGAGCTTCCAGGGAGTAGCCAAGGGTGGCTGGCAGTAGATCTCATTCACCCACTTACCATCAACATAGACAAACACTTCATCTCTCAGTTTTATCCGTGGAGTGACGCAGTCTGCCTCAGGCTCAGCACACTGCATGTCCTGTCTTGTCAGATCAAAAGCAGACATAGCTCTTCTTCAGTTGAGGAGGACCATGTGAAAAATACTTCTTCCAGGACTGGAGAAGTCTGATCAGGACTTCCCAGAAGAACTGGGAACAGAAACACACAGAGTTACAACCAAAATTCAAGGTCAGAACTAAAGTTCATTGGCTGACAGGAGCAAGCAAGTCAGTCAGTTCCTCCAGTCAACTGTGTGGTCTCTTTGATACTGGAAGCTAAAGAATACACCAGAAACTCCATTTATAAAAGGTGAGAAAATTGGCATTAGATGACAAAGCAGCTCTATGGCAGCACCACAAGCTCTGGCATAAAAATATGGACCCTCTTTTTATCTCTCTACCTCATTTTTAGAAACACATAAGAGAGTAAAATGTAAGAATGTCTTGCATCTCAGAACAGCCTGTCCCCAAATGACTGGCAGGGAAAATACTTTTAAATTGTTGTGGGGCTGAAAACAGCTTTTAAAAATAAAACATTTTTTAGTGAAAAACTAGCCTAAAGAGCAGCTTCTCCTTTTTGATGCTCAGTTGCTTTTGTTAACAGGACACCACAAAAATGCAATGGCAGTTGCACTTTCTGATCCTAAAACCCACAGAACTGTGAACAGAAAAACCATCAAGTGATACAATATGGACAAATAATTAAAATCCCAAACCACAGTCATGGGACATTGGGACCAGGAGAGTTCTGCAGCACTAAGCATGTTTTTTTCTGACAAGTTCCCATTACTGTGGTCCAAAAATGTCACAATCTATAGATAATCTCCATCTTATTGTGGTCCAAAAATGTCACAATCCATAGATAATCTCCATCTTTCCTTCTTATTTTCCCCATCACTGTCTTCTTTATAACCTTTGATAGTTTCATTATTTTTCTTGCTTTCTAGCCTTGTACTCGTGATTGCTCATCTCTTTCCTGCAGTCCATCTGCCTGTTTCACATCATCAGAAAACCCATCACTTTCCAATCCGTACTGTGGGGCTGTGCTTTCCGTGTTTTTTTATTTCAGTCACAGAAATCTCAGAGTTATCTGTTTAACTCTCCTCCCTCTTTCCCTCCACCCAAAGTGTTGTGGCTTAAATCACATTGTAGTCATGAGCAAACCTGGGCAAATGAAGGATTTCTGTCTTTTTACATGAACAAACAAATAAACCAAACTGAACAAACAAATTGAAAAAGCAAAGCCAAACAAATTAAAAAAAAAAAAAAAAGTGCCAAAGAAAATATTTTCTGCATTTTTTATCAAAATTAAATTTAGGTGAAATTCATGACAAAGCAATTTGAACTGAAGTCAAGCTATTTTTTATAACCAAATTTTTCGTTGTCAGATTTGACCCAGAACTACCCTCTTTTTCCTGATGAGTTCCCCAGGCTTTCCCTTGGGAAACCAGGTTCTGCCTTTCTGTCAATGAGGAGAGTTTTACCTTTATGAAATCTGCCCCTCATGTCTCTGGCCCAAGTGTCAGGCATGGGGTGATCACCATGCACAAGCTTCTCATGAGCCAGCTCTGCTATCACATTGCGCACCTCTGCCGTGTCTTTAACCCTTTTCTTTTTGAAACCTGCTACTGCTCCTTGTTCTTGCTATCTCTCCTAGGCAGCACTGCATCTTCTGGCTCCCCCACGTTACTTCTGAGACTAAACATCCTTCAGCCACTTCCTGAGCTTGTCCAAAACTCGGAAAATTACCAGTTTCATTTAAAATCCCAAATTCCTAAATGCAAGTTGAGGATAATTGCAATACAAGCCTGATTGCAGTAGCACTTAATGTTATTGCAATAGGGTCTCTGTCTGACTTTCAGGATTGTCTTCCTGACACCACCTGCTTTATCTCACTTCAGACTTGTGTTTTCTTAGTGTCATTCCTTTGCTAAAAACAATTTCCTAAAAAAAAACCCCAGGTTTGGAATTTTTTATTTCCATTTACACCACTTCCAGAGCCATATATCACAGCTTCCCTTGCACTCTCTTCCCCTTCAACCCTTCCCAGTCCATTCCATTCCCACAAACTGCCCAATTCTGTTGTTTCCACACCAAAAGCCCCATAATATGAAGGTAAATCAGCCATAGGGCAAATGAACCCCTAAATATCCAGAGAAGAAACAGAAAACATCCAGCATCATAAGCCTAAACCCACCTGCCACTGCATATCACATGCAAGCATCTGGAGTTGTTGAAGTAACTTATATTTAAAGTGTTTAGGCAGCATGTTTTCAAGGTAAACAGAAATGTATAATATATACAGCATTGAAGGACATTATCTTGGGGACAGCTAAACTTGACAGCAGCTCTGTCAGCTCTTTTGCACTGCAAGGGAACCATCGACTCAGCCTTCAGAGAGCTGCCTCAAGTTCTTCCTCTTGCCATGTCATTTCCCCCCTATTTTGAACTAAACAGTCCCAGGAAATGGCTGGTCAGGAAGCTGCACTAAACTAAACCAAGATGGGTAATTTGGTAGCGTTAAATTACATGCCCAGCCTGTGCTCACCTGTTTACTGGGGCTGGTGGTGGTGGTCCCTCTCCCTGTGCCCGTTCCAGGGAGCCCAGTCTGAGGCCCTTCTGCTGCCAGGGTGTCCAGGTGTGGAGAGGACAAAGGGGACCGATTGTGATGCAAGCACCGGCAGGGATGTAGCCCTAGAAGCAGGCACTCACCTCCTCTCTCCGCCCAGGGTCTGTGAGTTGCTGAACACCTTCCTCACATAAGCCAGTTCTGAGCTCCTTCCCCTCTGGCCTCCCAGGATTGTCTCTGACTTTTTTCCCAGCACAGACTTTTTGAGTTATTTCTCATGGAAATGACCTTTCTGGTAGCTCAGCTCTCATGGCCTTTCCTGATCCCAGACTTCCCGATCTGCCTTTGATGCTCATAACTAGGAAGAGTTTGTGTGGATTCTTTCTCCGTCACATCCTCTTTAAATAAAATTTTGGTTTTATTCCAAATTGTCAAATTATGTTTATGGCTTAACTGGTATTGAAACATTCAAAACATCTTGTATGTGCTATGAGACCTGATATTATTTTCCAGGGACAACATGGGTTTGGAGTTTTAATTTGAGTAGACTATCTGTTTAAGAGCAGACTAACACGAAACACTGCTAAGAAGAAAACTGATTAAGCAGGGCATTAATGCATTGCAAGTTTAGACATTATTTGTAGCAACTATGCCCACTTACATGTCTTTACATTTCTAATTATCTCATTCTCTTTCTTATTTGCTACATCTTTCATACATGTGTGTGTGTGTAAATCTAGTCATGGTTCTTGAGCTATAAATACAGCAGTCAATTTATTTTCCAGTGAAAATTACCAACTTGACATCAACCTCAAGGTGGCTATTACTGCTTTAGGAAGCTGGAAGTACAGTTTGGCCTTGGTATTGCACAAAGATGACAAACTCACATATAAAATTCTTCTCTGCAATTTCTTGCTTGCTTATATTTAAACTCAGACAACAAAAAACACCACGAGTTACTATGGCAACTCCCCAGGGAAAATTCTCCTTTATTCAAGCTCTAAGATCATTCACAGGAAAGAAGAAAAATGTCCTCAAAAGAGAAAGGAAAGTATTTCAACATGGATTGCTTGTGCTTGGCTTGCCATCAGATGGGAATTTAAGGGTGCTGCCCAGGTGCAACCATTTTTCAGGACAGGTGGCTGAAATGGCTGATCTGAACTTCTGAAGAACTGAGGCCATGGATTGCTGAAACAGACCCTTGAAGAACATTTTAAGATCTAAGATCTGACTGGAAACTGAGTTAATAGTGACAAGTGCAGCTCAGGACTGATGAGCAGACAAAGCCCACTTAATCCAAAGCACTGAGAACTAAATTAGCAGTGTACCTTATCTTACACCATATTTCCCACAAAGCTGGACAAAGTTCTTCCGGCAAGTAATCTGTTTGCTGAAAATTGACTTCAAATAACAGTACATGTGGATAAAGCTTAGTGAATGTCATCAGCTGTGCATACACACACATCAGAATTGTCACAACACACTGCAGGTTTTTTTTTTTTTCTAGCAGCTACACTAATTTCTGAGCTGGAATCTCCAAAGGACCAAGATGTCATTCACAAGCTTACAAAGGCAGAAATAATGCTGAGTGTGTTCCCCTCCCTGCCAAGAGACAAGTAACCCCTGCTCTGTAAGAAGGGTTGAAATAACTTTATAACTGAGTGCTTTGTCCACAGCTTAGGACAATCTTTCCAGGTGAAGCTGTTTCACTATACAAAGAATTATATATTAATTGGAATGGTCTTACCTGCACACCTAAACACCATTCTGTTTAGCTGATCTTTCTGTCCTTCTCAGGGATTATCTAGTTCTGGAATAGATTCAGTGGGAGAGAATGGATAACACACACAGCCATAACATTGTCCACTTTGGAAACTGAGGTCCATGCCAGGCCCATCCAGTGATGGGCTGAAAGCAGGGGAGAGAGCATGGTCTGAGTAGCCGCTATGAAGATCTTGCTGGAAGGAGACTGGGGATCCCATTCCAGCCTTCTTCCTATTGGGAATGGTGATGTACATATAGTGAAGCTTGACCCTTTCCTTCCTTTCCCTTTATTTTTGTTTTGGTTTCATTTTGTGTTTTGGTGGTTTTGGGTCGTTTTCTAGGGGGGTTGTTTTTTGTTTTGGGGTTTTTTTTTTGGGGGGGGTGGTGTTTGTTTCGATTTGATTTGATTTTTTGTTTAGAAGATCTGTTAAAATGCTTGCAATAAAACTACTCCGACCGATTTTTATGTAAAAGCATCATATTTCTTTGAATTTGGAGCATGTTTTCCATCCTCTCTGCTCTTATCCTGTCATAAGCCTGTCATATTTTGAAATCTTTATTTTATTAAACCAAAGCCATCCACTGCCACTTTCTACCACACCAAACACATTTGTGCTACTGAAATGCCAGCCTCTGTTTATGTCTGCGCAGGCTGGTCTTACCACATACTTATCCACTGTTCTCCAGGGAATTAAGCTTGTATGCAAATCCCACTCAGCCACTAAAAAAAAATCTTTCATATTTGAGTGATCTTGAATCATTTTCTAATCTCAAGAACTTGATAGGGAGCAAGAATGATGTTGCCTCACTTTTGGAATCAGTAAAGTGTCTGGAAGCAGAGGCAGTAGTATCTCAGCATTGTATTCAGTGCAGTAAGAGACAAGGGCACTTGGTCAACAGTATGAAAATCAGTAATGAAAACCTCCAGGGCACATTTATTTTCAGACAGGTAAATGGTCTGAGTGGCACAACTATGTCACCAACAGTGCAGGCTAATTGTCCTTCCAGAGACACCATCACAGCACTGTTGCCGTTGTGCCTTAGTGTAGTCCTCACACATGCAATGCTGTGCAAAACACCAAACTGCATAGTCTTGTCAACAGCCATACCTTGCCTCTGATCCTAATTTCATCTTAGGCATTGAGCAAGCCATCTATCCCCAGTTCAATGGGATCTCACAGAGCTTAGGATACAGACCTTCTGACATAAGCTGTCGAGGGAAGTTAATTCTTACCATGAAGTGTTTTGAACACGAAAGGCACTACAGTAAAGAAGTCCCCATGATCATAATACAGGGAAAAAAGGACGACCCTGGGAACTACAGACCAGTCAGCCTCACTTCTGTGCCTGGCAAGATCATGGAGCAGATCCTCCTCAAGGCTCTGCTAAGGCAGATGGAGAACAAAGCACAGGTGCCTGATGCCAACCAGCATGGCTTCACCAAGGGCAAATCATGCCTAACAAATATGGTGGCTTTCTATGATAAAGTCACAGCAGCAGTGGACAAGGGAAGGGCAACTGATGTCATCTACCTAGACCTGAGTAAGGCCTTTGACTCTGTCCCACATGACACCCTGGTCACCAAGCTGGAGAAACATGGACTTGATGGGTGGACAACTCGCTGGATAAGGAATTGGCTGGATGGTTGCACACAGAGAGTGGTGATCAAGGGCACAATGTCCACCTGGAGACCAGTGCCAAGTGGCGTCCCTCAGGGGTCAGTGCTGGGACCAGTGCTGTTTAACACCTTTGTCAGCGACATGGACAGAGGAATCNTGCAATCCCAAGCACAAATCCAGGCTGGGTGACAAATGGCTGGAGAGCAGCTCTGAGGAAAAGGACCTGGGGGTCTGGGTGGATGAAAAGGTCAACATGAGCCTGCAGTGTGCACACGTGGCTCAGACAGCAACTGTGTCCTGGGCTGCATTAAGAGAGGCATTACCAGCAGGGCAAGGGAGGTGATTCTCCCCCTTTACTCTGCTCTTGTCAGACCCCACCTGGAGTACTGTGTGCAGTTCTGGAGCCCCCAGCACAAGAAGGACATGGAACTGTTGGAGAGAGTCCAGAGGAGGGCCACAAAGATGATCAGAGGGCTGGAGCACCTCTGCTATGAGGACAGGCTGAGAGAATTGGGGCTTTTCAGCCTGGAGAAGAGAAGGCTTCGAGAAGACCTTATAGCAGCCTACCAGTATCTGAGGGGGGCCTACAGGAGGGCTGGGGAGGGACTATTCGCAAGGTCTTGTTATGATAGGATGAGGGGTAATGGGTTCAAGTTGGCGGAGGGGAGATTTGAACAGGAGGTTAGGAAGAAATTCTTCACAGTGAGGGTGGTGAGGCACTGGAACAGGTTGCTCAGGGAGGTTGTGGCTGCTCCCTCCCTGGATGTGTTCAAGGTCAGGCTGGATGAGGTCTTGAGCATCCTGATCTAGTGGGAGGTGTCCCTGCCTGTGGCAGGGGGTTGGAACTGGATGATCTTTGAGGTCTCTTCCAAACTAAACCATTCTATGATTCTATGATAATACAATATATTTATCCCCACAATCATAGTACACACATGGTTTAGAAGCTGAAGCAACATGTTTGACTTCTGCTAAGCAGCATCTTACTGAGATGTCATGCTTTGTGTTGTTCCACCTTAGATCTCATTCCCACTTTAATATTTGCTGCTACTAAGTGATGTCTTACAGAGATGTGATGCTTTGCATTGTTTCACCTTAGATCTCATTCCCACCTTGCTGTCATTCTACTTCATCCATGAATATTTGGCGGGCGGGTGGGGGGGAGAGGGGGAAGGTCAAAACTATGTTCAGTCTCTTGGTCAACTCTAAGCCATTTCCTGTCAACACTATTCTTTGTGTTGTGCCACTGTGAGCCCTGCCAACAAAATATAGCCCCATTACTGTGTCACTCTGCTACTTCTGTCTGATCAAACTTTACAGAGCACTGTGTTACTGAAATACCCATTAGCCGTTTACTAGTGACTAAATGCTAGAAGTGATGGTTACGCTTGCTTTTGTTGTATAAACAGAGGTACACTCACCAAGAACAATTTGGGGATAGACCTGTGTATTAGAATCATAGAATCTGTCAGGGTTGGAAGGGACCACAAGGATCATCAAGTTCCAACTCCCCTGACATGGGCAGGGACACCCTACCCTAGATAAGGCTGGACAAAGTCTCGTCCAGCCTGGCCTTAAACACCTCCAGGGATGGGGCCTTAACCACCTCCATGGGCAACCCATTCCAGGGCCTCACCACTCTCATGATGAAGAACTTCCTCCTCACATCCAATCTGAATCTCCCCACCTCCAGCTTTGCTCCATTCTCCCTAGTCCTGTCACTACTGATATCCTAAGAAGTCCCTCCCCAGCTTTTTTGTAGGCCCCCTTCAGATACTGGAAGGCCACAATAAGGTCACCTCAGAGCCTCCTCTTCTCCAAACTGAACAGCCCCAACTCTTTCAGTCTGTCTTCATAGGAGAGGTGCTCCAGCCCTCTGATCATCCTCGTGGCCCTTCTCTGGACGTGCTCCAGCATGTCCACATCCCTCTTGTAATAGGGGCTCCAGAACTGGATGCAGTACTCCAGGTGGGGTCTCACCAGAGCAGAGTAGAGGGGGAGAATCACCTCCCTCGACCTGCTGGCCACACTTCTCCTGATGCAGCCTAGGATCAGGTTGGCTTTCCGGGCTGCAAGTGCACACTGCTGGCTCATGTTGAGCTTCTCATCCACCAGCACCCCCAAGTCCCTCTCCTCAGGGCTGCTCTCCAGCCAGTCACTGCCCAGTCTATATTTGTGCTTGGGATTGCCTCGACCCAGGTGCAGGATGTTGCACGTGGCCTTGTTGAACCTCATGAGGTTGGCTTGTGCCCACCTCTCCATCTTGTCCAGGTATTAGGTTTAAGCTAGCCCCGCCTGAGCTCAAAAGCTCAATAAATACTTAATTCAATTTGGAAGAAGAAAAAGGTAAACTTTAACAATACATAGAAAGTAAGGGGAGTTACAGAGGATGGGGGGAAAGGAACCAAAATACAAGTTATGGGAATGAGGGGAATTACAGAGGATGGGGGCAAAAGGGGTACAAAATACACAATATAAAAATACAACCTGTGAAGAGAAGTTGAATCCAAGTGCTGAAGTTGATGATTTGGTGGTGGATGCAGAGGGATGCAGGATTGATGGTGAAGTGCAGTGAGTTAGAGTTCCAGAAAATGGTTGCTCTCCTCATCTGTTTGCTGGACAGCATGTGGTGAGCAGCAGCAGGGAGGCAGGATTCTGGGCAGGTGAGGATAGGAGAGACCAAGAAAGAGACACAGGAAGGGCATCCCCTTTTATGGACCTCCAGCGATCATAGAGTCCAACTCCCCCTTCTAGACCAGAACCCATCTAGCTCAGGTCACACAGGAACACATCCAGATGGGGTTTTTAAGTCTATAGAGAAGGATACTCCACAATCTCTCTGGGGAGCCTGTTCTAGCACTCTGTGACCCTTACAATAAATAAGTTCTTCCTCATGTTGAGGTGGAACTTCTTGTGCTGGAGTTTCCATCCACCATCCCTTGTCCTATCACAGGGTGCAATTGAGAAGAGTTCGTCCCCTCCCTCTTGACACCCAACCCTCAGATATTTGTAAACATTGATTAGATCCCCTCTAAGTCTTCTCTTCACCAGACCAAAAAGCCCCAGGTCCCTCAGTCTCTCCTCATAAGGCAGTGCTCCTGTCCCTTAATCATTCTTGTAGCCCTCTGTTGGACTCTTACAAGTAGATCCCTGTCCCTCCTGAACTGGGGAGCCCAAAACTGAGGACAATATTCCAAGTGAGGTCTCAGCAGGGCAGAGTAGAGGTGGAGGAGAACCTCCCTCGATCTGCTGGCCACAATCCTCTTAATGTACCTTCTTGGCCACAAGAGCACATTGCTGTCCCATGGATAGGTTGTTGTCCACCAGAACTCCCAGGTCCTTTTCCACAGGGCTGCTTTCCAGCAAATCACCTCCCAGCCTGTACCAGTGCAGTGTATTACTCTTTCCCAGGTGCAGAACTCTGCACTTATCCTTGTTGAGCCTCATTTTGTTCCTCTGTGCCCAGCTCTCCAGTCTGCCCAAGTCTCACTGAATGGCTACACAGCCTTCAGGTGTGTCAGCCAAGCCTCCCAGTTTGGTATCTTCAGATGGAGTATTGTGTCCAGCTCTGCAATCTTCAGCACAAGACGAATATGAACCTGTTGGATTGTGTCCAGAAGAGGGCCAGAAAAATGATCAGAGGGCTGGAGCACCTATCCTGTTAAGAAAGGCTGAAACAGCTGGGCCAACCTTATTGTGGCTTTTCAGTACTCAATGGAGGCCTGTAAGAAAGAGTGAGGCAATCTTTTTTGAGATGCCTGTTGCAACAGGACATGGGATGATGGTTTAAAATGAAAAGAGGGTAAATTTAGAGCAGATATAAGGAAGACATCTTTTACACTGAGGGTGGTGAAACACTGGCATAGGTTGTCCAGAGAGGTGTTAGGTGCCCCATCCTTGGAAACATTCAAGGTGTGTTGGTTTGAGCTAATTGGAGAATTTGAGTGAGAAATTAGACTATTGCCTGAGAGAGAGAGTTAAACATAGCGTGTCACTTCACCCAGTTTCACTGAGAGAGAAGAAAGAAGATTGTTTTGAGAATGTTCCCAAAACATCCAGATAAGCCAGTGTGCTTGCGCAGTCAGTCGGCTCTGGGTCCGTGCTGGCTTCAGCAGCTTCTTTCCTTTGTCTCTCTGCCTTTGAACTAATTCAGAGTAAAATCACTAAAACCATTCATTCCTTCCTGCCACTAATCTTTCTGACCGATCTTCAGCTTATCTGCAGCACCATCAAGTGGTGAGATAAAGCTGGGGGAAGGGGGGAAAGGTGGTAGGGGGTTTGGTTTTCCTCTCTTGGGGATTTTGGTCTCCAGGAGGGGTGTGGTGTCTGTATTCCTTTTTTACTGTATATTTCTGTAAATATCTGTTATATCTTGTAAATATTTGCTTGTGTATTTGCATTGCTGTAAATATAAAGCTTCATTTATTAACTTCCAGTGTGTTTTTCTGAGTTTTAGCAGGGGTTTTAAAAGGTGGGGGGGCAGGTCACTGCAAACCCACTACGCAAGGTCAGGCTGTCAGGGGCTCTGAGAAACCTGATCTAGTTAATGATATCCCTGCATACTGCAGAGGTTGGACTAGGTGACTTCTAAAGGCCCCTTCTAACACAAATCATTCCCTTACACTGGGACTATTCTGATAGGTACGATTGCCTCAGTGTGCCATGTGTGACCATGGGATATTTCATGTGGTTTCCTAGGGCCACTCTGAGAGGTGAGCCTGTCACCAGGTTGATCTGGACCTTCTGGCCCTGGTCTCTGATATCTACAAATCCCAAAGTGCAGTGCAATAGGTACTGGTGCTTAGGCAACAGACTTGAGACCTTGGTGTCTTGTTAGACAAGTGATGCTTTTGCCCTCATTATTGCACTGATTAGGTCTCTGCTGACTGCAGGAGAGCTTAAACAGTTCCTAGTTCTGTAGATATCACATGCAGATGTCTCAAAGTAGTTGCCTGCACTTTGCAGGTGAATCCTCCCTGGTCTGAAATGTTGACAAATGTTGCCAGCTCCTGAAGATGTAGCTGTGTCTCCCTGCACTGCTTATTCAGGGGTTTTGATGCTGCTAGACCCCTCAGTTAAGTGGTTAACAGACTGTCTCACACCCTAGCAGAGCACCTGAGCTCTACTGGTCCTGCATGCACAACCTGCAAGGCGATGTTCTGCCAAGCCAAGGACTATTGTATGGCCTGGGACAGCTAAATGGGGCCAGATTGGGAGAACTGAAAGACTTGTGTTAAAAATAGGCACTCTCTTCCCAGGAGTTACAAAAACCCATGTGCAAAGCCCCTGTCCCTCACAGGCATCAATCAAGGGACTGCAAAAGGTGCAGAGATGGGGGGGACCCCAAAGAACATCCAATTGCACGTGCAAGGGCAGAAGCTGAGAGTCTTAACAAGTAGAGCAGACCATGAGAGCACAGACATGAGCTGTGACTGTCCTGCAATGGGTGTGAGGACTGGGAGTCGAGGGCATTTCAGCTCATTTTGAATGTAGTGGTTCTTCAAAATGACAAGTCTTGCTGAGTAAGAGAAAAAGTCAGCAGCTCCTTTTCTGACTGACAGGGAGAAAAATTGAAGGTTCAGGCTTATTAAACAATCCTTAATAGTGATTTATGGGATCTTGTATATTTTAATCTATCAAAAAAAAAACCAACAAAAAAAAACAGAAAACAAAACCCCAAACCTAAATCATCTAATTAGCTAAGTGTGTAATCCTGTATATTAATTGTCTATTAGCCACTTCTTAATTATAATGGAATGCTTATCAAATAACAAGTGATGGCCACATAGTACCAATTTAAATCATTATCAGACTAGCTCCTGCTTTAGTAAGGATCTGATTAACTGAAATCTAGCCATTTCATTTTATTTTAAAAGCTCTGAAGAAGAGTAAATTAAGATCTTAAGATTAAGATTTACTAGGCACTATACCATAAACAATGCTACATGAAGAACCAAGAAAAAGCCCATTCAGATACTAACCCAGGTGATTAAATGGCAGAGTATGGTAGAAAGCTGCAAGGAATGAAAGACCTGTCTCAAGACATGTCTTATTTAGGAATGGTGGCAAGCTCAGGTATTTCCTGTCTCCTCATTTTTTAACTTCACAACTTTAATATTCAACTGACACTTTTGTGCATATTCATTGTCTGACACTTATTAAAGAGATAAAGTGAGAAAGTTTGACTATGTCACAAAATCACAGAACAGAATCACAGAACCTTAGAGATTGGAAGGGACGTCCAGAGATTATTGAGTCCAAACCCCCTGCCAAAGCAGGATCCCCTAGGGGAGTTCACACAGGAACGCATCCAGGAAGGAACGAGAGGAGAAAGAGCAAAGTGCAGGAGAGCAGAGAAGAAAGAACAATCTGTAACTGCAGGTTATATAAAGATTTGCAGGAGAATGGGATGGGACAAAAAATATTTCTCATTGTCCTGTCCAACACTGGGAACTGTCCAGCCCTGCCCACACCGCCCACCCCCCCCGTCCCCCTCCCGTCCCCCCAGTATTCTCGAGTACTCTGGAAAACTTTTGTTTACAATAATACATTAGTCCTAGACCTACAACAGCTATGTTTGGATCTGTGGAATGGACAGGGATTCCCAGTAGCTACTCATCACAGCCCAACACATCTCCTACTCTGCAACTCTTCTTTGCCTTCCCCAGCCACTGCTGGTCCTGGTTTCTTTCTTTTATTCCTCTATCTCACAACATTGTGTCCTAGACATGCCGTTTCCCAAAAGAATGAGTATTGTGCTGGTTTGAACTAATTTGAGGATTTGAATGAGATATTAGGCTATAGGCTGAGAAATTAAAACACTGATGATGCTACTTCACTCATAGCTTTACTCAGAAGGAGAAAAAAATTTGTTTGAGTTGTAACCCAAACATAGATAAGTCAGACGGTCAGACAGTTTCAGACCGTTTTTGGCTGTGGAGGCTTTTCCATGGCTCTTTCTCCCTGTCTTTTGTAGCTGAATCTGAATTATTTCACTAACTTCTTTCCTGCTGCTAATCCCCCTGGCTGATCTACCTTTTCCTATCAGCTGCATAAAACAGATGGTGAGATAAGACTGGGGAAAAGGGGGAGGTGGTAGGGGTGGTTAGAAACCCCTCTTAGGGATTTTGATCTCTGGGAGGGGTGTGGTGTTTCTGTATTACCTTTTTACTGTATATATCTGTAAATATCTGTTATACATTGTAAATATCTGCTTGTATATTGTGCAAAGCTGTAAATGTAAAGCTTCATTTATTAACTTCCAGCCAATTGAGTCCAAGCCTGGGTTATTTCAAAGTGGGAGGGGAGGGGGGAGGGGAAGCTAACTGCTAAACCACCACAAGTATGTAAGATCCGACTCTCCCTCCTATGATTTTTTACAGCCTTTTCTCACACTAACTCATGACTCATATTTCATCCAAGAAATTATGACATAGCTCACTTGGAGTTGCAAACGTTGCTGTGCACAACTCTCTCAGCCTTTACAGGCACGTAAGATTTGTTCTCCCATTTTGTTAGCACTAGATCTGTAGGGGCAGACTTCCAATGGGGCAGAGGACCCATTTGGTAATCATATTAAAAAGCATATCTGACTTTCAGAAACACTCCCTCTCGGTGGCTTTCTCTAATGGTAGCTTTGTCACCCGATTTTTGTGATGAGCTCCACATCCAGCTCTCCAAGGACTGTCCTCCCACAGTGTTTTTGCTCACTACTGTTGCACCCAGATTTTGACTGGAATGATGTGTTTGTGCAAAACAAGCGTCTTGTGACAAATATAAATGGCTTGAAGGGTCTCTGAAGCCTTTGCTGGACAGTGTGTGTTTGCCAACCTAGATATGCAAAAAGCACAGGAAAAAAGAAACAGAAGATGGGCTCATAACAGAACTTCAAATCTGAGGCTGTTCTGAAATTAGACCATTTCAAGCTCTATGGAGCTACTTGTTTGTTTGTTTTTTTTTTAGCATGTATCATTCTTTGATGGGCCACAGCATACTTCGCTTAGAGGAACGTGATTTTAACACCTGTTCATCTCAGGGTTTAAATTGCTGCCAGAGTACATTTTGAGAATTATACCAGAAGAGAGGTTTCAGTGATAAAAAGAGAAAATAAACAGTTAGATCCCAGGTACTGTTGTTATGCACGCTTAGGAACTTTTTAACAGACAATTTTAGAACTGTTATGCAACCCCTAGGAATTATTTTATGCCAGAGAAGCAGTCCCTTTTACCCATTTCCCTCAACTTTTAATCTACAAAGTCTGTCCCAGGGTGAATGGAGGTCACAGACGTTGCCTGGTGTTATAAAACTAGCTGCAAACATCTGTGTAAATTTGGGATTACTCTCTGTCCAAGTGCTCTGCAGTGGTACTCAGAAGATAACAAGAACCAGTACATAAATCCACCCAGAGAAATACAGTAAGAAATAAATAGATTAAACAGTCTTCGTATGTGTCCAGAAGAGATCACTAACATTAATGTAGTCATAAAGCAGCACCTGCTGGCTCAACACAGCAAATCTTTGCCTACCACCTATTAGGTCTTCAAAAAAAATAATAGAGAACAGTTTTCACCCTTTTTGCCCCAAGCATAATAACCTGTTTCCTGCTAAGCATTATTAATTGTAATGTCCCTGCTGCTTTGCCTCGCTCAAATGAACAGTCTCACCAGTGGCATAAGCCTCATTGTAAGGTGTATCTCAGCAGGTGCAAGTACAGAGTTATTGGGCTTTAAAAAATACTACACTACTTCTTTTTATTACTACTGTTTCTTATGTGGTGTAGCATTTTCACTCTTAACCATCCAGGAGAAAAGAAAGCACAGAACTCAGTCGAAACACAGACGTCAGCTAGGTGAAGGGACCAATTCCCTGAAGATGTTCACATGACTGTAATGCCAATGATACAGAGAGTGAAGACTGAGAAAATGTTTTAGGTGGGTTGAAGTGTGTGATGAGATGATGAGAGACACTCCTTAAACACAGCTGTAACCTTGTCCTGGTTGCTTAATGTGAACTGCAGTCAAAATGCTACCACAACTGATGGGAAGAGTATTGGAGGTGACTCTTCTTCTCAGGTCAAGTGGAAATCTCTGTGACCATGCAGCTGCACATTAGCAATGTGCTATAGCTTGCACATGTCCTCGGTTCTCTTCCAGTGACCTTTTTTACATCAGCACTTCTCAGTGCGCTCAAGTAGTGACAATCATCCTTGTGCAAGGTTTCTGATATGGTGGCCTTGGAGCGCAGAACACCAGAACTTGTCTACTGCCCAGTGGGCTTGTTTATCCATACTTAAGCTTTGCATCTCTTACTTACAGTGTAAGGGACACAGTCTCTTCTACATGATGTCTCCTATCAAACAAGTTATGTTATGTGTCTGAGCTGCCAACCTTTCCAGGCAACAGCAGGCATCACTTCTGGTCTGAGCAGTGGTGGCTGTGCAAGAAGCAAAACTAGACCTCTTCTGCTTGGGGAAGAGCAGCTCACCTTTTTTCAACTCTCAACAGGGTGGTAGAAATACGCCTATTAAAATATTCTGCATTGTATTTAACCTTTATTTCGTGGTAGCAACCATAAGCTGCCTGGACTTTCCATACAATAGAAACATAAAGTGTGTGGCAGTTGGTCCATTGACTGAAAAACTGTTTTCCATAATACAAACACTGAGGTTACACATTTTAGTGATATTACTGTTCCCGTCTTGCCAGAGTTGCTTTCTGCATGGACAGAGCATCAACACTATGATTTACTGTTTATATTTTTCAGTGCATTGCAGGTTAACATGGGCCAAGTACCACTTGGTTCCGTACCTATAGCAGAATGACAATAATGGGTCAGTAGTCCCTATCCAAAGCCAAAAGTCAGGTCTGTAGCTTGTGGAAAGCTGCAGAACTGCTCCTCTAAACATGTTCCTGCTTGCATGTTTATGCACAAGTTTGAATTGTACAATTGCTCTGGCTGTAGAATCTCTGCAAACCCTTATGAGATGTAAAGTCTTCCCTGAGCCATGAAATGCTGCTGGGATTGTTACATCTTCTGTATCTAACAAGGTACCTGGAGACTGTCATCCTATTTCTAGTGACAATGTCTGCCTGACACTAATAAGAAGACAGTGGCTCACTATCTCCCTTTTGAGGCAGGAAGGGGCACTTCAGCGACCTGAGAAACCTCATGTGAAATGACTGAACCAAAGCCTGTCATAAACTTACAGGTAAGGTACATGTCATCAGCCAGTATATTCCTCACCTTCCATCCCAACACTGGTTAATTTCTANGTCCATCTTTATCTGCTTTGCCTGATTGATCAAAGATATTCTTATCTGCTGTACTTTACTGTCTCATTGGCTATGTTCTGCCTTGCTAACCCCAAGCTTTCAACAGTCACAAAACACTCTAAAAATAAAGACAGTTTAAAAACAAACACACACCCAAAAAAAAACCACCAAACCAAAAAACAGGAACAAACACAAAAACAACAAAAACAACTGGGACTCTTTTCATTTGACATCTGGATTCTGAATTTTTATGGAGGTCAAATTTGCTCCACACCCATGGGAGACAGAAAGTTACTTCCTTTCTGATGACAACAGATGCTCTCTTACAAATAATGCAACATCTGCCATTTGTCTTCGGCTTGTCGTATTTACTTTTGCTCTGCGATTTTCTTGCCACCATGTGCTGCTTTGTCACATAGCAAGTGAAAAACCACACTATGAGCATCTGGTTCATTCAACTCTGCCTCAGAAGAGAAAAGCAGACAGACTAAACAGCTACCTGCCTCCAGTTCATCTGGCCGGTGTTACTATCAACAGCCCTATGGGCCTATTAATTCTATTGCCTGCCACTATTTGCTTTTCTCTCTGTTTGTGCCACCTCTGGCTCCACCAAATGCTGAGCTCTTAGAAACCATCTCCAACCTTCTTTTACACCTACGCAAAACTCTCACGTTTCCTATTTTGAGGAAGCCCCAGGCAGTGCTGTTTAAAGGCAAAAAAAAACCCAGAAGCAATGAACGTGCTTGAGCAAATGAGACTGGAAACTGCTTGCCTTGTTGTTGAAACACATAATCTTTGACACAGAACTGCCACCAAAGCACAGATATATGTGGGTGATGCCGAGGGCTGAGCTCCGGATCTTGTAAGCTTGCTTAAAAAACTGCCTCTGAGAGTTAGGCAAATGTTGCTATCAACTGAAACTGTATCCTTTTATGGGGTGTCTGCGCTCTTACCCAGGGAAAAATACATAGCACTGGAAGTACGGGCACTCACAGAAATTTAAAGTAGCATTTGCTCCGAATTATGCATATAAAACACTAGGACCTGAAAATTGGACCTCGTCTAGTTGGAGATGTCCCTGCTTACTTTAGTGGGGTTGGGCTAGATGACATGATAAAGGTCCCTTCCAACCCAGTGCGCTCTATGAGTCTGTGAATTAACATCACATCACTGGGCTGGTTTGAACTAACTGATTTTAATTAGAATTAATTTTAATTAATTAATTCTAATTTTAATAGGATTTTAATTAGAAATTAGATTATATGCTGAGAAAGGAAAACAAAATAATGTCTACTCCACTCATAGGTTTACTGAAAATGTTTAAGAGTTAGAACCACAACATAGATAAGACAGAGCTGTTTGAGCTGCTCTTGCTGTTGCATCTCTCTCTCTCCCTGCCTTCTAGCTGGATCTGTGTAACTCCACTAACCAGTTTCCTATTTCTTAACCCCTCTGGCCAATCATCCTCACTTACCTGGCATGTAAGTCAGATAGTGGGATAAGATTGGGAGAAGGTGGTAGGATGGTTGGGAACCCCTCTTGGGGATTCTGATCTCTGGGAGGGGTGCAGTGTTTCTGTATTACCTTTTTACTCTATATATCTTTAAATATCTGTAGTATATTTGTAAATATCTGCTTGCATATTGTGCAAAGCTGTAATATAAAGCTTCATTTATTAACTTCCAGCTGACTGAGTTCTAGTCTGGGTTATTTCAAAGCGTGGGGGGGGCAGCGAACTGCCGGACCAGCACACATCACTTCTTTTATTTCACAAATGACAGAATAATTTTTAAACTTCCTAAAATTTAAAAAAAAAAAAAAGAAAATTAAAAAAAAAAAAAAAAAAAAAAAAAAAAAAAAAAAACAAAAAAAACAANAAAATTTTAAACCTCCTAAAAATAAAAAAAAAAAAAAAGAAAATTAAAAGAAAAAGAAAAAAAGAAAGAAAAGAAAAGGATGTGAGTAAGAAGAGTGGAACCGAAATCAAGTGGTACCATGAAATGTATAAAAAAAATACTTGTTTTTAAATGCCTTGTCACATGCATATGCATATAACACAAATGACAGAGATAGTGGCTCCTGACTATGCTGGCATCTGTTTGCAGTGCGTCTGAGAAACTGCAGGTACAAGTTCACTCACATACGTGTCACTGCGCAAAGTGCTTGGTGGTAATCATTTTCATGGGGAAAAATAAGCACTTGCAGGATCATATATTTTATGTCGTCACTTCAGTTAATGCCCACATCAATCAGATTGTCAAAGCTGTTTACGGCCCATGCCTGTACATTTCCAGCTTTTGGCATGTTGTGTCAAGGAGAACTAGGCTCCTTGAAATGTAATTTTGCCACTCACTCTCTTTCTAATTCCTGCTCTCTTCTCATCTTTGATTTCGCTGGTAAACTCTTTATATCATTTACAGCTGCTTCAGAATCAAGATCGCATCATGTGTCAAAATCACATTATTCCTCTTTTGAGAGACTGCTCTGGATTTCCCACAAAACTTACAAGGACTAAGATTTCCATTATTTAGGTGGATTCCACTGCCAGATCCTTCTAACCTAAGTTGCCCTGTTACTCCTTTGCACATTACATTGCAGTCTAATTCCTTTAATCAAATTCCAAGAATGTATCATTCTTCTTTCTTCTCCTCCTTTTTTTTTTAAATCCTTTTGGATTTGAATCCTTTATGTCTAGCAAGTCATGACTTGCGCTTTATGAGTTCTGTCTCTAGATCTAGCCTAAGAGATAAAAGTTATAAAAGTGGGTATGAGAAAGAAGAAGGGTTGAAGGATCTTTTTTTTTTTTTTTTTTCTTGTGAAAACTGGGAAGTTTGGAATTAAACAGGACCCTTTCCTCTATATTTTTGCCCAGATTAAATCATGGAGCAATCCAAAGTTCTATCTCAATGCATACACGTGTCATGTAATAAGGACTCTGGAGTCAGATATATCAGATCGTAAAGACACAGTGCTCATTAACTGAATGAGTACCAGGAACATCCACTGAAAAGAGACAAGCCCAGGTGTGCTTTACACCGTCACCAAATGAGGTTAACTCAACCTGATGAAGTGCCCTCAAGAGACAGGCACTGAACTTGACAATGAGTCCATGAGAAATGAATAGATACAATTTATTTAGAGGAGTGACTACCTCATTGAAATGGGCAGGGGGAAGGGGAGAAAATTCAAGAGACCAGGAGAGGGCTCAAACACAGTCCAAAACTCGTGAAGGCAATTGCAGCATGAAAAAACAAGCCAGTACTATCCTGAGACTTTGATCATAAAGTTTAATGGATTGTTATCTTTATGAAGCCTTCAGCAACACAGGAAGAAGTGGCTGTTTCCCTTCACTTCACATCTTTACTGTTGGGTGCTTTCTCTTCTCTCTCTCTTTCTCTCTCTCTCTCCTTGTTTTAGTCTAAACAATATATCTGATTCAAGCACAGCTATAAAGCAGACAGTTAGCTGTGACAGAGGTGCATCCTGATTTGAAACAGCCCCAATCCCATCTCTTCCCGAGGCTGTTCTGTGTTAGCCACACCTGAGGACAACGAGCCTGTGACATACTGATCAGTCACAAGTATGCACGAAGAGTAGCAAAGGGACAAGGTGTCCAAGAAACTTGATGGGATGTTCCTGAGTGCAACATGATCTCACTCCTTTGAGATGCTGTCAAGCATTGTTTTCCCTCAAGAAGTCTACTAGACACTTATAGAATACCCTAATAGGTTTGTATGAAAGGCATTGTGAGCCCAGCCAACAGTTTTATAGAGTCATAGAATCATAGAATGGCTTAGGTTGGAAGGGACCTCAAAGATCATCCAGTTCCAACCCCCCGCCACAGGCAGGGACACCTC
>VWZI01015498.1:44607-54710 GCA_013396835.1 Psilopogon haemacephalus
CAGTTCCATATCCTGCTTGTGCTGGGGGCTCCAGAACTGCACACAGTACTCCAGGTGGGATCTGATGAGAGCAGAGTAAAGGGGGGAGAATCACCTCCCTTGCCCTGCTGGCCACGCTGCTCTTGATGCAGCCCAGGACACAGTTGCTGTCTGAGCCGCGACAGTGAACAGTATCGGCTCATGTTGAGCTTTTTGTCAACCGAGACTCCCGGGTCCTTTTCCTCAGAGCTGCTCTCCAGCCATTTGTCACCCAGCCTGGATTTGTGCTTGGGATTGCACCCACCCAGGTGCAGGACCTTACACTTGGCCTTGTTGAATTTCATGAGGTCGGCCTGGGCCCACTTCTCCAGCCTGTCCAGGTCCCTCGGGATGGATCCCTGCCCTCCAGCAAGTCAACTGTGCCACACAGCTTGGTGTCATCTGCAAACTTGCTGAGGGTGCACCCAATTCCTCTGTCCATGTCACTGACAAAGACGTTAAACATCACTGGTCCCAGCACTGCCCCCTTTGGCAAAAGAACCACAATATGTTGCTGCAAATTGGCTTTCCCAGATAATTAGTAAGGGGAAAATATGTGTAAATTCTGATAGACCCCATTTTAAGTCACATTAGCAATCATGCTTCATCATTCTCTACTATATGCAAACTGCAGACTTTTTATTTCCCAAACCCTACTAATAGCAAGTCCTATAATTAGCAATCTGTCCTTTCCCATAAGCACCACAATCTTCTGTCCACTGGAGAAAAATTGTAGGGTGGGAGAACCACTTAAGAGCATAGGATGTAGTCACTGATGTAGTGTGACTGGCTAATGGTTTCTAAAACATTATTAGGAGAGAACAGTTCCTTAATTTTGCTATGTAGCAGACTAATAAAAATACACTTGTTCATTTATCTGTCTGATTAAACTCAACACAAGTTTCGGGTTCAGACTCATTCTCTCATCCTGCAGTATTTAAGTAACACATTTCTTCTGATTTTTCTCCTCCTCCACACCCATGACTGATTTGCCTGGATAACTGGATGCAGACTGTTCTTGCTGATTAGCGCTGGTCAAGATTTGCTTTCAAAGTCTGATATAGCAAGGTGATGTAGAAAGATGTGCCAGAGAGGCACTCCCTGGGCTTTTACTCTCTTGTTTTGCTCCAATTTAGGAGTGAGAATCAGATCAGTGCCCGTGAAGTTTGCCGGTTTCTGTTCTTTGATTTACAGTGAAGAGCTCAGTTGTTGTCAGGCAAGAACCAGGCTGCCATATGATTATCTTTGAAAGCTTTGAGTTAACAGCAGCAGTAAACTCTTGGTCCATTGAAGTCACAATGACATCGAGTGAGTCAATGGTTTCATAGCCAAAGGTAGACACATTTTGCCTGCCTTATTACAACCATTAGAAACAAAAGAGCAAAAATTAATCTAATTATGTTGCTCCCTAGAAAGCAAAAGTCTGTTCTTCACTCTGTCACACTGTTGAGCTCACAACAACTCCACAAGCCATTCCGGTGGAGTTCCTCTGGACCTCTTTTTACATCTGAAGAGGGAAATTTTCCCACTATGTTGCTCTGACTATATTTTAAAATTAATTTCATCCCAGTGTGACATCTTGTTCTTCACAGAATTCGCAGAATTAACCAGGTTGGAAAAGACCTCCAAGATCATCTTCACTCCAGCAAAACTGCCTCTGGAGGAAGGAATTACAGCTCTCAGAGATAATCTTCTACCCAGCATCTACCCAATAGTCTTTTCATCTCTGAGGTTTCCAAAGGCAGGAGGGTTATTTTCAGGGCCACACACATTAAAATTAATGCTAAATCAAAAAGGCTGCCTTGATTGGATTTGGACAAAGAATGTTGTTTTCTAAAGTCAACCTGCATGTAGATCATGTTTTTTTTACCATCTAATCATGATTGTGAGAACGTAAATCATGTGAATTACAATGAGCAGGTTGATGAATGTGCACCACAGCAACTCCAGCTTCAACCCCCTTGGAGGTCATCACTGAAGAAAGTCCTTTCCCAGGGCTGTGTTTCTGCTGCCTGGCACATCCACATTCCTTAGCCACGTTGTTTTGGGGGACATGAGATGTTTATCGTCTTTGTTTTTGTTTTGTCTATAACCTGTCACTCCTTTTAGCTGGAAAATGAAGCCTGCTAAATGTCTTTGCTATAAAGGTTTCTTCTAATTTTCCTTCATTCACTTACAACTGGGCTCTGAATAATTGAATGTAAAGCAAAAATCCTCAGCAGCACAAGAGTGGTCTGCAAGTGCATGGGAATTCAGTCCTCTCAATATTTATGTTTAGCATTAAACGCTTCATGCAAAAATAATGACTTTGACTCCTGAGACCTTCCCTTTCTTATCTCAAAAACTGTTCACACACATGCTCCAGGATGTCTATGCAAATATAAAAAGGGGATTAAGTTGTATGTGTAGTAAATTCAGCTTTTACATTAAATAGGTAAGAACTAACAGAGGGCCTTTGGATCAAAAAGAGGTTCCTGTTTGATGAGCAGACTAAAGCATTCTTTTCTCTGGCTGCCCTGCCATGCAGGGACTGACTTTTCTCAGTGGGAAATTTGATCTAGTTATAACATCTGTATTATATTAAGGGCAGATATTGTACAATGCATTATATTGATTTGAATTGCTGTACATTAGGGAATGGCCCCTGCCTCTGCAAAACCACTCATTGTTTTGCAAAGTGAAGCTGAGTCCCAGCCCCAGTTTGGCAGCACCATTGCATGAGAAACTTCCACATCTGGGTGCCCTTAGGGAAATTCTGGGGACACAAGGGGAAAATCTAAATCTTGGCTGTCCAGAAGAGGAGGCAAGTACTGCCTCTAGTCCAGGACATTATCTTCGGCCATCATTTGGTGCTTCTTGCTAACATTTTGCAGCAGGACAAAAGCTCCTCCAATCCTATCTGCCCACCATCTGCCAGCTTCTCGGACAACATGCAAGGGTCAAAGCCACTAACGTTTTTATTCACTTTTTTTACCTCTGGTCCTGCAAAACAAGAAAACTAGGCTGCAATATTGAGCTGAAGGACATGTAAAACTGAGGACTCTGCCCACAGCCCAGTTGTACACCCTCACCTGGTCACAGTTGTGGGGTTTTTTTTTTGTTTTCACTTGTTCTCTTAAAACAACAACAACCACAAGCCATTGCTGCTGAGCACAAGGAGAATTCCTCTACGTGCATTTTGTAAGGTCATCCTCAGGGCCCACCACAAGCATGGTCACCAGCATAGAAAATATCCTGCAGAGTCTGATGGTGAAGTTCAAAGAACAGCCTTCAAAGCATAAAACACAGCTGGAGGCAGAAGAGGTGACACTGATGCATATCACAGCTGGACTTAAGCAAGTCTGCCCTTTACACTTGGCTTTCCTTTCAAGAAATCCCTGAATGAAATGAAGAAGTAGTCTTTGCCCAAGTCATTGGCCTTTGCAACTTCCCAAGGACCCCAAGCCCTTTCAGCACAGGCACTCAGCTGCTAGAAGCAGCAGCAACCTTATTTCACCTCTGAACGGGGCAGGGAGAAAAGCAGATATATAGAAGACCTAAACCCACCAAGATGTTTCACCCTTTTTGAAGACAGAAGGGATTACTAACTCAGTGTGTGTGCCAGCAGTCAAATGGGTTGAAGATGATGGTCTGCAGGGGACCATGGGGGCAGCTCATGTTAGAGAAGGCTCAGGATGCATCACACAAGAAGAATGGCAAGGGAGGCTGTGGATAGAAACTGTCTGCTGTGACTCAGATGGATGGGTCCAAGCACAAGATGACCAGACTGGTCGCAAAGAACAGACCAGACCAGACTGTCTTTGCGAAGAGACACAGAAGGGCAACTCACCTCTCTCCTCTCAGGGCTTGCCTGGCATAAGATTCTTCAGGTGCTAGCAGCACTGATCCTTCTCTGCCGAGAGCTTTCAGGTCAGCATCTCGTTTCCAGCAAGCTGAGCAGTCCCAACCTCTCTGGCATGGTCCTGCAGATTCTCTACCACAGCAAGTCCCTCTACCCTCTGTTCTCCAGCCCTGTACAAGACCCCTGATGCCCTGACAAAATTCACGGGAAGCGTTGCAGGCTGGCAGGAGCTCCCCATCTCCCTGCCCATCCCACTGCTAGGGCACTGGGAACCATGATGCCAGGGGACGGACAGAACAGGGGGACAATGGGACAACGAGCGAACAAGGGAAAGAGGTCCATCAATCCTAAGGGCTACAAGAGGGTGTGCTGGGTGCTTCCCTGCTAGTAAATCTCTGCCCGCACTTCAAGGGACCTGGTTTGTCTCCTCATTTCCTGGATGCTCTTGACAAGAGAGGTAAATGTGTCCTGAGATGCTTGCCAGGGGTTTTGAAGTGAGGAAGATTTTGGGTATCAGATGTTACTTTGCTTTTTACCTCCGAGATTCCTTGTTGCTCCCAATTTTGTTGCTTTCCTTCCTCGTTTTCCCTTTTGGCCAGAAGGTGAAAACCAAACACCTACATGAAAAAATCTGGCATTATAAGGAGTTATGGAGGGAGGAGGGGTAAGCTGCACAGTGTCCCGGGGGCTGTCTCCTTCCCTGCTGCAGGCAGGGGTGGAAACAAAAGGGTGGGTATTGGGAGAGAGATACAGAGCTGACTTTAGCCCTCCTGAAGTCAAACTTCCACGGAAAGTAGGAGCAACAGTCTGCCAGACCGTACTAAAATATGTGTTAAGGAAAAAAAAACAAATAACCAAAACAAACAAAAACAAATACAGACTGGGGGCTGCCCTGCTGGAAAGCAGCTCCATGGAGAAAGACCTTGAGTCTTGGTGGACAGCAAGTTCTGCATGAGACAGGACTGTGCCTTTGTGGCCAAGAAGGCCAATAGTATCCTGGGGTGCATAAAGGAAAGTGTGGCCAGCAGGTCCAGGGAGGTTCTTCTCCCCCTCTACTCTGCCCTAGTGAGACCACACCTGGAATACTGTGTCAAATTTTGGGCTCCCCAGTTCAGGAGAGACAGAGACCTACTGGAAAAAGTCCAGCAGAGAGCCACAAGGGTGACAGGGGACTTGAGCATCTCCCCTGTGAAGAGAGACTGAGAAACATGGGGCTGTTTATTCTGGAGAAGAGAAGACGGAAAGGAGATCTGATCAATGTTTACAAATATCTGAGGGGTGGGTGTCAAGTGGATGGGGCCAATCTCTTTTCGGTAGTCAGCAGCAATAAGACAATGAGCAACAGCTACAAACTGGAACATAGAAAGTTTCACCTCAACATGAGAAGAAACTTCTTTACATTGAGGGTGATGGAGCACTGGAACAGACTGCCCAGAGAGGTTGTGGAGTCTCCTTCTCTGGAGAATTTCAAAACCTGCCAACATGCATTCCTGTGTGAACTATCCTAGGGGATCCTGCCTTGGCAGGGCAGTTGGACCGATGATCTCTGGAGGTCCCTTACAACCTCTAAGGTTCTGTGTTTCTGTGATTCTTTCTCCAAAACCTGGTAAGAGCTGGAATCAGTGCCCACCTTTGCCACTGCCCCAGGATGCCAGCACAGATTCTCGGCTGGCAGGGACAGTGCAGACTTGCAGGCAGCCTTTTGCCAAGGTGCCTGTGGATAGCATGCAGGTGAGTGGTTTTCAGGGCATCTGTGCCTCAGCAGAGTCAGCATCAAGAGCACTGGCTCTTGGCTCTTTTATCATTCTCTCTTTTCTCTTTATAAACTATATTTACATTCATTTATCTCCTTTTCTTTCCTCCTTTGGATTATACTATCATAGACTTCCACCTCAGTTGCAGTTTTGATAGACAGTTCTATTAATGTACTTTTTTTTTCCCCCAGACACTTACCATAAAGTTTCTATTTCTAGATACAACTTTAGAGAGAGAATAGCATGAAAAATAGAAGCTCTATTGAGCAGTGTTAGGTATAGTTTATTCTGTCAGAGGAAAGAGGAGACTCGGAGAGCTCTTCAGCTATTTCTCAGTACAGCTGCCTGTAATTCTGTGATTTATTCTGCTCTAAACTTCCAGTAACTACAGTTACTCAGCTTTGCTGCAGATTTATACTATGGGCATTTCACTGGGTGCGTTGTGACCTCAGCCTTTAGCTCTCTGTGTTTAGGGGTTAATGGATGAGCGATGCGCTATTCACCACCCGTAAGAAAGGCTTTTCTGACCTCTACTAAATTATTTGGCTTCTGTGGAGGGCAGGATGAAAGACAACGGTGGCTGGTCATCCTTCTTCACTGTGGGATGTGAAGCAGGAAGGACTTTCCTGCTGAAAGACCTTTGAGCGGATGAGAGGATCATGCCCTGCGTGCCAAAGTGAGTACAAAACACTTCTACCTGCGGTTTGCTGCAATATTAGAAATCAAAGCGGCATCCAGTAGTAACTTAAGCTCTGTGTTACGCAGAGCCAAACCCACTAAATTGCCTGTGGAGTTGTCAGACAAGCCCTTTTCCTTTCCAGAGCGAGAAAGAGCCAGAATCGCTGTTACTGTTAATCAGGGATTTCTGTGCTTCCAGACAGTCTAACTTCATTTTGCCTCTCGTCTCTTATGACACAAATCCCAGAGCGTGCACTAATAACCCTGATTTGCAGCCGGAGCCGCTTTGATTTACTGTGTGGTGAACTGCTCTCCTACTGAAGACCCAGGCTTTCTGAAGAATATGCACGAAGTGTAGCCCCTCAGCTGCGCATAGAACGTGAGTCCCATCTGCTCCGTGGCCCAGGAAGCAGCACCTGCTAAAATCAGGGTCGTTTTAGAATTCCAGCAGTAGAGCCTGGTAGTCTGATTCTGCATGCCCCTCCTAAGCTGTTTGTGCCTACGTGTGACAAATGAAAGTACTTTTCTCTTTTACCAAAATAAATGGGTTTAACTCTTAATTAGTGTGTGTTAGTGACTGCAAGCAACAGCAACTGGTTCTCATCTGTGCACCTGCCAAACCAGCATAACCTTGAGGCTGAGTGAGTTTACCCAGGCCTGGATAGCAGCATATTTGCCATTTTCTTCTATATCTTCTGCAAGCCTGTTACTGGCCACCACAGATTAGAGAAAGGTAGGTAGACCTTCAGCTGGAGCCAATGGCACTGCTACAATGAGATCCAGGCTTTTGGATGCACCCCTTCAAACAGGAAAACACCACTGAGATAGGGACTACCGTCTCTACTGGTGCTTACGGGATTGATAGGATGCAATGGGCATAAGAGTGGCACACCAGGAGAATACTCAAGAGTTTTCTGTATGATTTACAGACACCAATTTCTTTCCAAATGCCTTAGAAAGTGCAAAGTGCAGAAACTGAGTTTTTTCGGGAAGTTGTTTTCTCTACAAGAGTAGTGGTTATAACTCAGAATCTGGAAATCTAGCCTGGACTCAGCAGCAATGGTACAAATAGAGGAAATATCCTGCTTGCCTTCAATGGGCTTGTTCTGCAGTTAAAGCCCATAAATGCTATTTTAATATATTTTTAAAATATTTATTATATTATATATATATATTCATCATGAGAGTGGTGAGAGCCTGGAATGAATTGCCCAGGGGGGTGACTGGGGCCACATCCCTGGAGNAATATATATTATATGTAATTATTATATGGTAACAATAGAATAATAAACAATAAGTAAATATTAAAGTATTGCATTATATTATTAGCATAGTGTATATTATATCTTATTGCGTCACATTACTGTGTAATAATAATAGTGTGTAAAGCATACATACTCTTAGGAAACTAGTTAGCTACTCTCCTTGGATTTGTGAGTAGATATATATACACATGTATGTACACACATACACAGAATCATAGAATCAGTCAGGGTTGGAAGGGACCACAAGGATCATTAAGTTCCAACCCCCCTGACATGGGCAGGGACACCCTACCCTAGATCAGGCTGGACAGAGCCTCATCCAAGCCTTGCCTTAAACACTTTCAGGGATGTGGCTCCAACGACCTCCATGGGCAACCCGTTCCAGGGCCTCACCACTCTCATGCTGAAGAACTTCCTCCTCACACCTAATCTGAATCCCCCCACCTCCAGCTTTGCTCCATTCTCCCTAGCTCTGTCACTACCTGATAAAATAAAAAGTCCCTCCCCAGCTTTTTTGTAGGTCCCCTTCAGATACTGGAGGGCCACAATAAGGTCACCTCAGAGCCTTCTCTTCTCCAGACTGAACAGCCCCAATTCTTTCAGTCTGTCCTCATAGGAGAGGTGCTCCAGCCCTCTGATCATACTCTTGGCCCTTCTCTGGACACACTCCAGCATGTTCACATCCCTCTTGTAATAGGGGCTCCAGAACTGGATGCAGTACTCCAGGTGGGGTTTCACCAGAGTGGAGTAGAGGGGTAGGATCACCTCCCTCGACCTGCTGGCCACACTTCTCCTGATGCAGCCCAGGATCAGGTTGGCTTTCTGGGCTGCAAGTGCACACTGCTGACTCATGTTAAGCTTCTTGTCCACCAGCACGTACAGCAGCCACTTTATCATTTGAAGGAGTGTGGTCTCCACCAGCCCAGCCTGCCCTTGGCAGATGGTATTAAGCTGTAGCTCTGTGGACCACAGCACCCGTGGTGACAGGGAGCCCCTCCTCAATGATAAAACAAAGGTGACCACAGTGTTGGGAGTGCTTCGCTGGAGGCCCCAGTCTTTCTTGGGCTGCGAGTCTGACAGCTCCTGAGAGCAGATACTGCGCTGTAAAATCTGCAACAAAGGCACATCTAAACTAAGTAGAAGCACTATCAGATGCCTTTCATTGCAGCGGACTATAGAGCAGGAGATTATAAATCTCATGGGATCAAACAGGCATTGCTTAGAAGGCAAGATTTCCTTTACCAGCACGGATATCTTGAAGATAGAAAAGGAATGCAGAGGCTAACCTAGTGCATATTTACATAGTATTCACTCCAGACCTGCTGCGATGTGGAAATTCCCCTGCAATGTCTGTGTACAAAAGCCTCTCTAGCCCTGTGTACATTTCACTCTTCTACCTTTTGGGAATATGTGCAGGGAGCTTGCAACCAGAATTAATTTAGTTGACATTTTGCAGTGCAGTGTGCAGTTTAATCCTCATTTGATGATGTGGTATTCTCTGCCTCCTGCCACTGCCTGGGGAGTTGCAGATCTGCAAATAACACCATTTTCCCACATTTCCCACATCTTTCTCACAGGGGACTTATCATCTGTGCTGCTGTTTGTGCAGCACCAGTGGAGTTGCTTGGGATGCTGGGTCCCACCAGTCACTCTCAGCAAAAGAGCTTGCCAATGTTTTCCTGGCCATCCTTTTCCACATTGGGGAACCCCAACCCAGCAAACATGGTCATACAAGTGGTGAATTCAGCTTGATTTTTCAGGAGAATTGATGGACAGCTCAGAATAAGGAGAATGGGGTGTTGATGGTTAGCTGGTATTACCCACATGGGGCCTGGCAGCTCAGTTTGTCAGCTCCACCAAGCTCAGGGCAGTGTCCCAGGATGAGAATACCACAAAGTTCTGCCATAGCCTTCTAGGGACACATTCAGCCTGGCTGTGGACAAAATCAGAAAAGTAGGGTACTGTGGAATGGGGCATGACAGCAAGAGCCAAAGAAATATAGGGGTAATGGTGCCAGGGAGGCAATTTGCTGTTATTAGCACAAATACAGTCATTGCTCTGCCTTTGTCTCCTGATGAATCAGAGGAAATTGCCTCCCAACCCCTTAGCCTTCCAGCTACTTCAGCTGTGTTTTGTTTCTCTAAGATTCGAACATTCTGACTAGATTTGAGCATGTTATTATCAGAACAGACGAGCTATAGAGAAAGTGAAGCTTCGCAGAGGAAACAGCCAATAAATGTTGCTTTGAATTGACTAGCTTTTTATGGCAAGCTCTGATGTCAGGGACAGATACGGCTCCGGAGAAGATGCATGGTTGTGCTGCAGATGTGTTTGTGAATACTTAGTGGACAATCTCCAGCGTTATTGTAATGGGCAGCTTAACCATTATCTGTTAGATTCTTAAGCCTGTCATTTTGATGTGACTGATTTTTCTATTTGATACTGGTCCCTGTGAACTATGAGCTTACAAAAGCAAGAGGCACTCTTCTTTGTGTGGCAATCCTATCTGGCCGGATCAGCAAAATGTTTATTTGCATTTTTAAAAAA
>VWZI01015500.1:8020-66709 GCA_013396835.1 Psilopogon haemacephalus
TTTCTGTAGCTATTGTCTTGGGCATAAAGAGATAAAAAATGTGCCTTGGATTAAATGAAGGATCTCTAATACTTAATTGGAACTACTTGACCTCAGGGTTGCATTTCCTGATAGCTGTCTACCAGACCAGGGATAGAGGCTATTATAGCCCGAGTATAAACTGTAATTCTAAAATGTAGTTCCTCAGCCTGAGAGATGCTTGGTGTACTGTGGGAAAGTTAACACTGCCT
Source organism: Psilopogon haemacephalus (assembly GCA_013396835.1). Lineage (NCBI taxonomy): Eukaryota > Metazoa > Chordata > Aves > Piciformes > Megalaimidae > Psilopogon > Psilopogon haemacephalus. The sequence goes on from VWZI01015500.1 coordinate 8,251, forward strand.
AGCCCTCTCCTGGTGAAAATCAACTTTTGCTCATGTTTCAGGCCAGAAGGTGAAATAGAACAAAAATTGCATTTTGTCTTGAAGCATAAGGGAACTTTGCCATGGTTCTGTGACCATCTCACAGTGATCTTTGAGCACTGTGAGGGTCCCAACTGTGCTAGAGGGTGGGGACATGCTTTGAAGGTAGCTTAGAGACAGACCTGCCACCTTCAGTTGTGGCAGAAGGTGGAGGGTGAACAACTGCAGTGTGCTTTTGGGAGTCACAGAAAAGCCGAAGCTGCCTGGTCTTCATCTCCAGATTTCCTGCTGGAAGTAGTCATGTTAAGCACAAATCAAATAGGACTAATCCTCATGAGTTCATTCAGATTTTCCAACGTATGGTTGCCTTTGACTTCAAAACTTTGATTAAACATAGACTGAGGAAAACCCAAATAATAGCAGGGGGTAGGGGTGATATTTACTTTGACTTTAATGGAGATGAAGCCACAGCTCTACTCAAAGCCATAAATAAAAGGTGTCTTGAGCCCACTATGTGATATCAACACTTTCTGCTATAGAAAGAAAACGTGGCAGTGAAAACACTAGCAAACCTATTTTCAGTCTTCTGCTGGATATAAGCAAAGATTGATTTTTGCTTTCTTAGTCATTTCACTACTAATTCTGCTGTTTTGATTTTATCCATCATTATTGCAAGGTTTTGGCAAAAGAAGCAAAACCAGAATAGTTCCCTGCCCAGTATATTCCATGTTCTTGAGGCAAGAGATAGGAAACAGCCTTGCACAGTGATGGCAAAGATTGTGCAGGGTAAGACAATTAAATCTCCAGTATTAGGATCACTATGTCACCATAGTGTTAGATGTGTACATAAACAGTAGTATTGGTCTCTGGAAATGTAGCACAGCTAGGTTAGGCATGCTGACAAAGCCACCTCTGTGACCCTTTGATCCCCTTCAAAAAAACATGAGTAATTTTCCATTCTGTTCCCCAAAATATGTAGTTTGACTCACTAAAAGAAAGTAATGTAAATGAAATCTGAATTACAGCTGGGCTGTGTTATAATGAATAACGTCTGCTTACTAAGACACTGAGTCAAGGACCTAGTTCTCTGTGGAAGGAAAATATTTGTGTGTTGCACTGGAAAAGCTGACAGGCATACATCTGTGTGCTCTTCTCCACATGCTGAATGCTAGAAATAATGCACATTGTTGATTTGGCTAAGAGGAGTAAAAAAACAAAACAAAACATGGTTCAAGAATCACACCACTTTCTGCATGACTAATTTTGGGGAGCAAAATTGAAGTCTTGAGCACATCTATTTTATTTTTATGAAGTCTGTGTAGCTTGCCTTTCCTATTTCATATTATTGTTGGGATTAACTTCAGTCTGGAATATCTTCAGCAAAATTCAACAAGCAAAGCAACAGATACCTTTATTCAAGGTAGATAGCTGATTAGCAAAGCAGGAGATAAAAGAGGGTACCTTGTTATGATCGGAATTTGTCATATATTTGCATGCAGCTTTAAATAAACACTCTGGCTTTCTGAACAAGCTACCCTTGTAACAGAGCTTGATTGAGAGGTCTGTATGATTTGGGTGAGGGCTGTTCTAACAGAAACTTGACTGGTTTTCAATTTCATTGCAAGGTCAGCTCTGAATATGAGCAAACCTTAAGTGTGACACTAAGACTTTCTTCATGTGTTCCATTTGCTTAAGCTGTTTGGAGTACATGCAAGAGTTCTCTCAGAGTTGTGTGATAATAACACTTCTAATAAAGGAGGACTGCTCCATATCTTCTGTTTGTGTTATTATATATGCTCATACATCTAAAATCTTAGTTTTTAAATGGCAAGCACAATGTAGGCACTTGAAAAAGTGTGCCAAAATGTTCCAAATATGTATGACCCTGTAACAGATGGTGATGAAGTTAGTTTTCCAGTGCTCAGATTAAAAAAAAAAAAAAAAGAGTGAGTTTTGTGTGAAATAGGAAGGAAATACTTATTCATTAGAAATGGTTGCACAGTACCTACTCTGCTGCTGCCAGGAGGATGATGAAAGACTTTGGGGTACTGACAGTCTGCTGGCTGACAGGACCAGGGGAGGCCCAAGTAGGATCTGTGCCAGAAGTTAAAATTGATATTCCTTTCCCTGCTGGCTATGAAGATGATGAAGGGGCTGGAGCACTGCCCTGTGAGGAAAGGCTGAGGGACCTGTGGTTTTTGGTCTGGTGAAGAGAAGACTTAGAGGGCATCTGATCAATGTTTGTAAATATCTGAGGGCTAGGGGGCAAGACAGAGGGAACAAACTCTTCTCAGTTGCACCTTATGGCAGGACAAGGGGCACTGGATGTAAACTACAGCACAGAAAGTTCCACCTCAATGTGAGGACAAACTTTTTTACTGTAAGGATCACAGAGCACAGGAACAGGCTGCCCAGAGAAGTTGTGGAGTCTCCTTCTCTGGAGGCTTTCAAGCCCTGTCTGGATGCATTCCTGTTCAACCTGTGCTAGAGTCTATGGTCCTGTTCTGGCAGGGGTGCTGGACTCAATGATCTCTGGAGTTCCCTTCCAAGCCCTAACATCCTATGATCCTGTGATCTTGTGCTTTTCTCAATCATTGCTTGACAGTCTATCCCGATGTCTCAGGATCATAGAATCATATGCATCTGATCATATGTATCAGAATGCAAGTCTTAGGACCCTGCAAAATACACAAGTAAACTGAACCTTTATTTATTCATGACTTGATTTAGAATCATAGAATGAGCTGGTTTGGAAGGGACCTCCAAAGGTCATGTAGCCCAATCCTCTCTGCAGTCAGGAAGGACATCCTCAATTAGATCAGGCTGCCCATAGCCCTATTGAGCCTCACATTGAATATCTCTAGGGATGGGTTCTCCAGCCACTTCCTGGGCAACCTGTTCCACTATTCCACCACCCTCATAGCAAAGAACCTGTTCTTTATGTCCAATCTAAATCTTCTCTGCTCTACTTTGAAGCTATTTCCCCTCGTCCTGTCACTACAGGCCTTTGCAAAGTCTCTCTCCATCCTTCTTGTAGGCTCCCTCCAGGTACTGGAAGGTTGTTATTAGGTCTCCCTGGAGCTTTCTCTTTTCCAGGCTGAACAGCCCCAGCTCCCTCAGCCTGTCTTTGTAGCAGAGGTGCTCTAAACCCCTGATCACTTTTGTGGTTCTCCTCTGGATCCTCTCCAACGGGTCTGTGTCCTTCCTATATTGCAGTGCTCCAGATGAGGTCTTACCAGAGCGCAGTATCTTGCAATGGAAAACCAGGTCCTAAGAATTTTTAGTCTTGTTTTCCCATATTTTTACTGCAGCCTCTCGTAAAAGATTTAATTGCAGTTCATTAGTATCTACTGACATCACTGAGACAAAAATTAGACTAACAGTGTAGTGTAGAAGCAAAATCCATCTAAGAGCTTGAAAGCTGTAGCAAAGTATGATAATTGAGTTTGGGTGGCAATGTTATTTAAAAAATTATTGTTTGCCCCTGTATGATGGACTGTATCAATATTTGTTACCAAGGTCTACCTCTTTATTAAGACTAATTTGATCTATTGCCATTTGGAATGCCTGACAGGTGGACCGTAACAATTGTAGTTCTTTTAAGTACTGACTTCTATAACTTAAGATGTCATCGCAGCTGCTTAATGTTCTTTCTATAAATGTTATATATAGCATATTACTTTTGCAGGTCTGCTATGCAGAGAGGACTACAAATTAGGAATAAAAACAAACCAAACACATTTTATGCTAATGGACATAGGCTCTGAGCAAAGGTATCATGTGTGCACAGATGGCAAAGTAGTGCAGCCTACAGTAGAAATAAATCAAGAACCTTTAGAATATAGTGGTGCTGAGGAAAGCACTGAAAAAGCCCAAGGCAGACAACAGTGAAAGTTCTTCCCTGGGGAAAAAAATACTTGAGTCCTTTCACACTGATAAAGAAAAGGAAATCACATCTGCAATGACTTGCCTGGCACTTACAGCACAGCTTTCCTCCAAGCATTTAAAAATAAACCTGTATGAAGAACAGCAAAAAGTGCTCTCCAGCAGGATGTACATGGTCCATATAGTCACAGGGAAATCTTTTGTCCTTGTTTGAATTGCAGCAGCTATTAAAGCTGGAAAGTTTTTGTCTTCTGGCAATGGTATTATATATGCTCCTAGAGCATGTACTGTATTGGAGCTGCCTGTTCAGCTATCTGTATTCTTGGCTCAAAATCAAGTCTGGGTAGAAAACAGGCTTTGAGTTATCCAGATAAAGGCAGTTCTGGACATGCATGTGAGCAAAGACCTGATTATAATGTCAAACAAGAAGGTACCTAGGTAATAGCTGGCAGGAACTTTTTCTCTCCTTTTCTCCTTTTATCTATGTTTAAGAGTTTTGGTTCTATGAGGTTCAGTGTATGCATTAGCTTCGAAAAGGCCTCTTCAGGGGAACAAAATAAAATTCTTGTATTTATTCTTGGAACTAATAGTAATTTCTATCTGTTGAGATTGTTTCATTTTTTATCCCTCTTGCAATGAAGTCTCTCTGTTGTAAATGTTTCAGTGCTGCCAGGTAGGAGACGAAAGATTCAATCTCATAATCTGCAAACTTTTAATGAATCAGAATAATTTCTTGATCACATTCAGCTTTCTACTTCGAACAAAACTTAATTTTACTTGTCAATTTTAAATGTACTTCAATGTTCCCTAAGACCTTACAGTATCATAAATAAACCAGGCATAACTACCATTTAATTTAGGCCACTGTCTATGTGTAGTTGGTTTCCTTCCTTCTGTGCCTTCCTTAATTTCTCTTTTTGACTTGTCTCTTTATACAACATGATGTTTACAGTTGTAATTTTGTTCAGTGTTTTGGATTTTCGACATATGTAGTGGTGTAGTCTGCAGAAGAGAAGACTGAAAGGAGATCTGATCAATGTGTACAAGTACCTGAGGGATAGATGTCAAGTCTCTTGGGGGGGCCAATCTCTTTTCCACGGCCAGTAGCAATAAGACAAAGAGCAACAGCTACAAACTGGAACCCAGAAGGTTTCAGCTCAACATGAGGAGAAACTTCTTTACAGTGAGAGTAACAGAGCCCTGGAACAGGCTGCCCAGAGAGGTTGTGGAGTCTCCTTCTCTGGAGGCTTTCAAACCCCACCTGGATACATTCCTTTGTGAACTCCCCTATGGCATCGTGTCTTGGCAGGGGAGTTGTACTCGATGATCTCTGGAGGTCCCTTCCAACCTCTGGGGTACTGTGATTCTGTATCTGGACACCACAATCAAGCTTCTGGCTCACTTCCTCTTTACCTTTAGCTGAGAAAGGAATAAAAGGACTTGGGTCTATATCCTGTCAACATTTCAGTCTTACTTGGGTGAACAAATTTTCTTGAAACCAGTAGGACTTTATGTCATAAATGTTCTGAGATTTTATCCATTGAAACTCAATTTAAAATCTTTTATGACCATCTGTTGTGTTGTTGTTTTGGAGGATTTTTTTAGTATGCACTAAAAATGGGGAAGGGTGAACCTCATTCAAAGTCACACTCAGAATGCTCTTGGTATGACCCAGAGCAAGAAGACATCTAAGAGCTGTTTGGTCCACTTCCAAGAGTAGCACTTCAGCAGTTGTACGGTAGCTCTTTCTGCTTCTAACTGGTCTACTGTGAGATACTGTGAAGAATCAGTCAGGGTAACTGTGAGAACAAAAAGTGTCATAGCCTCCAGGCAAATGTTTGGACTGACTCAGGTATATTATTCAAGGAATAGAGATCCACAAGGATGAATATCTGCCCTATGAAGAGAGACTGAGAGCCCTGGGGCTGTTCAGTCTGGAGAAGACTGAGAGGAGATCTGATCAATGTATACAGATTTCTGAGGGGTGGGTGTCAAGTGGCTGAGGCCAATCTCTTTTTGGTGGTCAGCAGCAATAAGACAAGGAGCAACAGCTAGAAACTGGAACACAGAAGGTTTCAGTTCAACACGAGGAGAAACTTCTTTACGCTGAAGGTGACAGAGGAACAGGCTGCCCAGAGAGGTTGTGGAGTCTCCTCCTCTGGAGACTTTCCAAACCCGTCTGGATGCATTCCTGTGTGAACTACCTTAGGAGATTCTGCCTTGGCAGGGAGGTTGGACTTGGTGACCTCTGGAGGTCCCTTCCAACCTCTAAGGTTCTGTGATTCTGTGGATCCATGCTACAGAGGAACCAGATGCTGGTTGTCTCCTAGGGTGTTTGTCCCCTTCTCTGGCTAGAAGTACAACCATGTATAATTAGTTTTACTGTTCACTAATTTCCTACTTAAAATTATCAGTCTCATATGAGAAACCAGAAACACCCTGTGGTGATATTCTACTAGAGCAGAAATTAAACACTCAAGGAAAATGCTTTGGAAGCATCCTACCCTCTGAAATTATAAATGCAAAGTGCTCAAGAAAGTAAAACTGGTCAACTCTTCAAAGGCAAACATTTGTCTTTTCTCTCATTAAGACACTCTGTCTGCTAGCAATAGAAAAAAGCATGCCCAAGAAATGGCTTTTAATGGTTTGGGGGTTTTTTTGGTTGTAGGATATTTTTAAGCACATATTAATTGCAAAGTTTCTTGATGAACTATTTTGCCATTTAGGAGACTGTTTTCCAAATTTATGAAAACCATACTGAGTTATTGGTTTAAAATACCTTTTTCTTTTAATACTCCCTAGAATTATCACATACTATGGTATGAATCTTTCTTAAGTACTTACATGCTGTATGTAATTTAAATGTGAGCCAAATCTCTGTAAATACCATCAAATATCCTGAAGTCCTATAACTAATTTTCCAAGCAGCACATTCTGATTTACCGCTTTGCTGGAGACACAGGAAGGAACAATAGGGCTAGAATTTCTTTCAGGTCTGCCTTTTAACAGAGATGGGAAAATTCTAAGTACTGAAATTGCCTTTATAGCATTTATCATCTCTTTCCAATATATTTTCTTTTTTAAGTCTGAATCTGAATTTGTTTCTTTCCATCCATGCATTTGTCTGTCTTTACATGCATACTTCCATGTATGCATACTTTATATACAGCTTCACAAACAGTGACTTCCAGAAAATCTTGTTCTCTCCAGCGTCATCCATCCTGAGAATTCATCAGTCAGTTGGAGAGACAAATGGGAAGAGAACATTTCTATGGGCTAAGAAAAAAAGTTTAATCTCCCAAACTGAAAAGACTCCCAAGCAAAGAGAGCAAACCAGACAGCTCAGTAGACACAGACTCTGGCCTGTTACCTGCAGATAAATCTGTTTGCATGGACAATTACCTACAGAGTCCAATGATGTCAGTGGAAATCCATGCAGAGATAAAGATTTGTGGTCAGAGCCTTGGCCCTGCTCAGGTCAGGGAAGCTGTTCAGGTATTCTGTTTCTTGGTGAAATGAGGCAGACATTAGATGCTTGCTGCCATTACAAACTTTTACCCTGGACCACGATTCAGTTAAACCACTGAGAGCTGCTGGCTGTCAGGCTGAGCTGGGTAGCGCATTCATCCTTCATTACTGGGAAATCAGCTTCAGGAGAATTTTATGCATCCTATTATGATCTCCTTTTTCTTGTCACATGCCACACAAGAGAGCTTTATTCAGTTTTGCCTAGTTTTTGGTCGTGCATAAAGAGATGCAGACCAAGAGAACGTGAAAACTGGCAGACGCCAAACTCTAGCACAGTTTCAGGGATCATAGAACCATAGAATCATAGAATGGTTTAGGTTGGAAGGGACCTCAAAGATCATCCAGTTCCTTGCCATAGGTGGGGACACCTCCTTCTAGAAAAGGCTACTTAAGGTCATCCAACCTGGCCTTGAACACCTCCAGGGAGGGAATAGCCACAACCTCCCTGGGCAACCCATTCCAGTATCTCACCACCCTCACTGGAAATAACTTCTTCCTAACATCCAGTTGAAATCTACCCTCTGCCAGTTTAAACCCATTACTCCTCATCCTGTAATTACAAGACCCTGTAAATAGTGCCTCCTCAGCCCTCCTGTAGCCCCCCCTTTAGATACCGGAAGGGCACTCCAAAGTGTCCTCAAAGTCTTGTTTTCTCCAGGCTGATGAGCCCCAACTCTCATAGCCTGTCCTCATAGCAGAGCTGCTGCAGTCCTCTGAGCATCCTTGTAGCCCTCCTCTGGACTTGCTCCAACAGTTCCATGTCCTTCTTGTGTTGGGGGCTCCAGAACTGCACACAGTACTCCAGGTGGGGTATCAGGGGAGCAGAGTAAAGGGGCAGAATCACCTCCTTTGTCCTGTTGGCCACACTTCTCTCGCTGCAGCCTAGCACATGGTTGCTGTCTGGGTTGCATGTGCACACTACTGGCTTATGTTGACCTTTTCATCACCCCAGACCCTCAGGTCCTTTTCCTCAGGCCCTTGATCACCACTTTCTGTGTGTGACCATCCAGCCAGTTCCTTATCCAGTGAGTGCTCCATCCATCAAGTCCCTCTTTTTCCAGTCTGGTGACCAGGATGTCATGTCAGACAGAGTGAAAAGGGATAGTTGACTATCATGTAACCAATGCAAAACCACAATGTTACAACGTTTGTATTTTCATGAGAAAATTATTTTCATAACTAAATACTTTATGCCAGTTTATAAATGTTAATTGTATCTTCTATGTTAATTGTATCTTGTACACACACTTTGTTATAATGCACTCATGAAATCAGGAAGAAACGTGTTTTGTTCATTTAGTCCACAATGTTGTTATTCCAATTTAGTTCACAATGTTATTATTCCAAACTTAGATACATATTTTAAAGTAGTTTTACTTCTATTTCCTCTTATTGTCTCTACTTGCTTTCTCCCATCCTGTTTTTTTTTGTACTCTTAGCCAAGAAACAGCAGATGTCTCCTGGATTACTAATGTAGAAGACAGCATTTTCTTTCATAAGTCTTAAAAAAAGAGAAGTCATCTGAATAATTCAGGCTTCCTTCTCTCTTTTCCCTCAAACTATCTTCGCTTCTCTTTCCTCTAGATCCCTGTATTCCCTAAAATAATGGGGTTTTTTGTCCATATGTTCCAAATGGTCTTCTGAAAATATCTTCTCTTGGGAACTTTAGCTAGTTTGAACTAGATTTTGATGGATCAAACCTAAAAGACACCAAACACACAAATGTTTTTCTGTATAATCTCTCTGTCAGGTGAGGACTCCAGTTAATAACTTCAGAAGCTACTTCTTTTGGTGTAAACATCATCCTAAAAGAATCTCAACAGAGACTGAGTGGAGGAAACCAAAATGCTTAGGTGAAGAGTAGAAATAATTGCATGGTTTTCTAAAGCAAATTGTTTTATTAATAAATACTTCCTAGTAACCTGTAAAAATTCTGTCTTCATGAAGTTGTGTGAGAGGAATATAACCTTTGCCCTTGAAACACTTTAAAATCTGTATATGTACATGCTTTATGATTTTTGAGGTTGTGAAAACAAAATTCATACTGAGTGCAAATTGAAAAACAAAGTTTCTGTCTTGAATTTCAGGTAGGCAGAAAGGAAAAAAAATCATCCATATTGTTAACAGCAATTAACTGAGAGTTTTTCTACAGTCTCCTTGTGCAAATCACAAAATCAAAGAATAGTCTGACATTGTGCCCTTGATCACCACTCTCTGCATGTGACCATACAGCCAATTCCTTATCCAGCAGTGATCCATCCATCAAGTCTGTGTTTTTCCAGTTTGGTGACTAGGATGTCTTGAGGGATAGAGTCAAATGCCTTACTCAGGTCCAGGTAGATGACATCAGTTACCCTTCCCTTGTCCATTGTTACTGTGACTTCATCATAACAGGCCTCCAAATTTGTCAGGCATGATTTGCCCTTGGTGAAGCCATGCTGGTTACTACCAATCATCTCTGCTTTGTTTTCCATTTTCCTTAGCAGAGTCTTCAGGAGGATCTGCTCCATGATCTTCCCAGGCACACATTGGGCACAGAACATCTTGACCAACACTCCTGAATTGATTGTAGGCGATTGAAGAGGCAGGAATTATAAATTATGTAGCTTTTATAATTTCCAAAAGCCCCACCCACAATCTATGTGTAAATTAGTTTAAGTTTGGGTTCCAATTCATTCAGAAAAAGTCTTCACAAGGATGCCTTTTCAGGTAATTCAGGAAAAATCAGAAAATTGGAAAGGTTTGGGCATAAAACAGCTTTGCCCTGCTTACAAACGGGAGACAGTCTCTTTCACAGCAGCGTCCAGAGTCTAGTGCCTGCCAAAGTCCAAGATGCCTGTAGGCACAGCTTTCATGAAGCCATGATCACCAAGCAAGGCAGGAGAAAGCTGGGGTGCTCTATGGCGTTCCCATGTATGGCTGCAGTTTACCGTTAGAAGCAGCTCCTACAGCAAGAAGCCAGGATGCTCCTCAAGGTCCAGCTCAAAGTCCCTGCAAGGTTTGTGCAAGGTCTGTCTCCAGGTCCATTCAGGTCCCAGTGCAGGTCCCAGTGCAAGTCCTACTCCAGTCTGTCCAGTTGCCATATATATACTGGGGCGATTTGTTCCCTCCCTGTTCAAGCCCGTGGAGGGTGGGAGGAGGTACTTTATACCTATTGTACTAAGCCTGACAGAGGTGGGAAGGGAGGAGGACCGTTTCCTGCCTCATTCACACCTCTGGTGGGGCAGTGGACTTGGGTATGCCCTGCCACAGTTGGCACCCCATTCAGACCTTCTGTGGGCCAGTGCCCTGCCACAACTCCTCAACTTGAAAGTCAAATGGTTGGAGGAAGCTTTGGTGGTGGTTTATAAAATTACAAGAAGAATGAGAGAGGCAAATAAGGCCTTAGATGTTCTTTCTAGCAGGTCTGAATCTCTGAGGGTCTGAAATGCTGCCTATGAGTTTGAATTTGGTATATGGTTAGAAACTGCTGCCTGTGGATTTGAGCTGTGTGAAGAAACAGCAGAGACTTGAACAGCTGGACTGGGTCTTTGGCTGCCTGCCACATTATTGTCAACAACCAAGACTTTGGCAGTTGTTCCAGAACCTGTGGGAGGAGGTGTAGGAGTAGATATGGGGGCCCCCCCTATGCTCCCCCCTGAAGGAGTTTGAGAGTTGTTGTTTTCATAAAGTTGCGCAGGACTCTGGCCAAGTCCAGACCTTATTTCTGCTTTGAAGCTTTGTTTTCTGCCTCTACCTAACTGCTTCTTCTGGGAGATTAACTTTGAATTTTTTTACACATAATGCAGTAATTAGACATAAAGCCAGAATTATTAGGGCTAAGATCACCCATGATAAACCTACCACTGTATTATGTGTGTATAACTCACTATAGGGGTCTGGAAGTTCAGTTTTCAGCAAAATTATTCTCATCAAAGATGTTGACTTATTTGCAGCAATTGTAATATTTCCTGACTTATTGAAAGTGGAGTTGGTAATAGTTTCAGTAATATTAAAGCCTACCCAGCTGAGACAATAATCTCCTAAATCCAAAAACATTCCTTGAATCTTTCTCCATATAACATAAAAAAATTGATGAACCAATTTTGGCAACAATCCAACTATACAGGTGCCATAGTCTTAACAGATAAAGTAACCAGATACGCTTCATCTTAATTTCCAGACTTAATTAGCAATCAATCAGGTTGAATTAGCCCCACATTGAAGTGCCAAAAATAAGATGTGATTGTTTGGGAGTTACCCACCCCCACAGACAATGAAATTACCCAGACTAGACTCAGCTATCTGGAATTTAAGGAATGAAGCTTTATATTCCCAGCTTAGCACAATATACAAGAAGATATTTACATTATGTTACAAATATTTACAGCTATATAAAGAAATACACAAGTTAAAATAATACAGAAACACAATAACCCTCCCAAAAATCAGAGTCCCCAGGAAGGCCTCCCAAGGACCCTTTCACCTTCTTTCCAACCCCACCCCTTATCCTAGAATCTACCTTATGTGCAAGGTGAATTGGAAGGATTGGCTGGGAGGTTAGAAGCAGAATGATTAGCTGGGTTGCTAGAAGCCAGGGAGAGACACAGACACCAACGGATTCTGACAGACAGTGTGTCTTATCTATGTTTGTGTTCCTGTTTTTATACATCTCACCAAACCTAAGAGTGAAGTAGACATCATGATTGTTCTCTTTTCACAGCCTATAATCTAATTTTTCTCACTAAGATATTCCAATTACCCTTGAACCAGAACATCTGGGTTGGAAAGGGCCTCCAAGGGCCATCCAGTCCAACCCTTTCTGCAGTCAACAGGGGCATACTTAACTTGATCAGTTTGCCCAGAGCCCTGTTGAGCCTCACACTGAATAAACCCAGGGATGGAGCCTCAACCACCACCCTGGGCAATCTTTTGCAGTGTTCCACTACCCTCATGGTAAAGAACTTGTTCCTAACATCCAAGCTAAATCTACTCTGCTCTACTTTGAGGCTCCCTCATCGTATCACTGCAGGTGTGGTGGTTTAAGCAGTTACCTGCCCCCCCACCTTTTATAAACCCCAGCTAGGACTCAGAAACACTGGAAGTTAATAAATGAAGCTTTATATTTACAGCAATGCACAATATACAAGCAAATATTTACAAGGTATAACAGATATTTACAGATATATACAGTGAAAAGGTAATACAGACACCACACCCCTCCCAGAGACCAAAATCCCCAAGAGGGTAACCAACCACCCCCTACCACCTTTCCCCCCTTCCCCAATCTTATCTCACCACCTGTTGATGCTGAAGATAAGCTGAAGTAGATCAGCCAGGGGTGTTAGTAGTAGGAAAGAAGTTAGTAGAATTACTTTGAATTAGCTACCAAGACAGAGAGACAAAGGAGATCATGCAAAGAGCAGCCGCAGCCACAGCAGTCAGAAACCATCTGATATCTGTGTTTTGGGTACAACATTTTAAAACCAATTTTTTTTCCTTTCTCAGTAAAACTCTGGTGAAGTGACATACTGTATTTACCTCTCTCAGCCAATAGTCTAATTTTTCACTCAAATTCTCCAATTAGCTCAAACCAGCACAGCAGTTCTTTGTAAATAGTTATTCTCCATCCTACTTCCAGGTTCCCTTCAGATACTGGAAGATTGCTATTAGGTCTCCCTGGAGCCTTCTCTTTTCCAGGCTAAACAGCCCCAGCTCCCTCAGCCTGTCTTTGTAGCAGAGGTGTTCTAATCCCCTGATCACTTTCATGGTTCTCCTCTGGATCCTCTCCAACTGGTCTGTGTCCTTCCTATATTGAGTGCTTCAGAGCTGTATGCAGTGCTCCACTTGAGTTCTCACCAGAGCTGGGTGGCAGAAATGCATTCTTCTATCTTACACTTACATTTTTATTTTATTTAATCTTGTCTTCACACTAGGATAGTGTCCCACTCATCATCTCTTTGTTCCAGAAATAGCTAACAGCTAAATATCATTTTTGCCATAAAGATAGCCTGTATGGATATCTATATCTGCAACATCAAGAGTGAAGGGGCTAGGTCTCTAGCTTGGAGAAGAAGAGACTGAGAGCTGACCTCATTCACATTTATGAAGTGAAGGGCAGTGTCAGGCTCTGCTCAGTGATATCCAATGATAGGAGAAGGGGCAATGGGTGCAAGCTGGAGTAGAAGAGGTTCCACGGAAACATATGGAAAAACTTTTTCACTGTGAAGATGACAGAGCCCAGGAACAGACTGCCCAACGGTGTTGTGGAGTCTCCTTCTCTGGAGGCATTCAAAACTGGCCAAGATGTATTCCTATGTGACCTACTCTAGGTGCTCTGGCAGAACGGTTGGACTGGATGATCTTTCAATATGTTCCAACCCTCTTCATATTCTGTGATTCTGTGAGTGCTCTAAACTCAGTTTGATGCATTTATGTATACCAAGTTTCACAGATAACATCTTCAGTAATTTGTTTTCTTATTATAGAGTTGGCTAGATACAAAGCACAAGACAGAGGGAGGAGATCTGACATCCATGACTGTTCACTGCCTGACATCTTGTGTGAACACAGATATCCCATTTAAAGCCCAGTTCTTCCATTAGCACATCTCTAAGAGACATTTGAGAGGATAATATATGCATGCAGACACTTTGAGATACTACAGTGAAGGCATTTCAAGAGGCAATGCAAAGTCACTATGGCAGCTCTGTCTTTTCCACTCCAACACAAAAGGCTAATAATACTGCAAAGTTTCCAGTTCATGATTAAAAATTGGGTTTGAGTGGGTTAATTTTAGCTGTTATCTGCGCTGCTTAAAAACCATGCAAGAAGTTCCACCCTATAGACTAAGGATAGTAGTTCTGTACGACTTGGAGCTAAAGCTTCCCATGTCCCAGTTAGTTCCATATGAACAATGCTACAAGAGTGTTTAGCCTCTCCAAGAAATATTTCACTGTTTTACTCAATTTTAAAATTCAGACTCCTCTTGTTTTGGCTATTTATACTCTCTGACATAGCTGAATTATTTTATAGGGCAGAAACCTTCCCACACTGCAGCTCATGTCTCTGGCAAGGCAAACAATCCCTTTCCCTGCAGAGCCAGAATGTATGGAAGGCAGCCATGCAACTGACACAGGCTGATTTAAAAAACTGAGAAGGAGGGAAGAGCAAAGTAATGAGTCCTCCAAAAGAAGAGACTTTCAGAAGAAAAGTCATGCTGCATGCATGAGACTGACCTTTCCATTCATTCCTTTTGCTCTCTCCACTAATAGTATCCTCAGCCTTCACCAAATATACTTGCAAAAATACTGGGAGCAAGTGGAGGAGAAAAACATTTTGTCTACTCTATGCAGTTATTTTGCTTCAAGCATTTATGTGCCATTCAAAGTCCATAAGGTGTAACTTCTTTGCCACAATTATTTTTTTTCTCTTTCAATTACTTACCAAACTGGAAGACCAGGGAAATCCTCAAGACCCTTAGACCAAGCCGTCTGCTGTGCACTGATGAATTAGCACTCTGATAACTATTGTAGCCCTTCATTTTATCCTCTTTTGAGTATCTTCAGGATACATAAGAAATAAAAAAAAACGTGGAAAAGACACCTTTCACTGGTTACATTGTGTGCTTATATTTTACTATTAATTATGTGAACAATGTGAACAATCTGCATGGACTCAAAGGGATAACTGTAGTCTGGCACTGTTGCCTGTTAAGTGCTATCTGCACACAAGAAGCAGAGTACAGGCTACCATATCTCTTCTTGTAGATTTTGTGCCTCATACATCTAACAAAAGAAATAACAAAACACATCATGATGCCAATATTTTAATCCCATCATTTCAATGCACTATTTTTTTATTGCATGGAGCTGTTCACATCCTAAGAAAGATTCAATATAGAGTATTTTATTTAGAATATTAACTTTAGCCTAACAGATTATGTTAAATCCAGCCTAAACAGATTAGGTGAAAATTCAGAAAGAAGGCCTTTAGACTGTGCAGAGCACTTCTCTGATATATGAAGGGAAGTGAAGGGGAGGGGAGGTGAGGGGAAGGAAAGGGAGGAGAGGGGAAAGGGGAAGAGGGAAGGGAAAAGGGAAGGAGGAAGGAGGAAAGGGGAAGGGGGGAGGAGGAAAGGAGAAAGGGGAAAGGGGAAGGGGAAAGGGAAGACCAGAAGCAGCACTTGAAAGATAGAATTCAAGGTGAATGTGAGTAAAAGGCTTCACTTAAAGATAACACACAAACATTCTAAATATTTCTGAATCAGCTCTCACTGTAGCTTTTGGAAATTTCGATCAGTGTGTGATTCTCATTGCTGGTATGGTGATCTGGCCCACCAAACAGTGACCATGCAGGTGACAAGCAGAACCCTTTTATTGAAAAAGAAAGAAAAAAAAAAAAGGAAATTGAATGGAAACATTCTGCTTCTCTCAAGTTTGACTGAGCACAAAGCAATTTTATGCTTTTGCCTCACAGTTGCTAAAGGAGGGTTTGAGATCATATAATGGTTTAGGTTGGAAGAGACCTCAAAGATCATCCAGTTCCAACCCCTTGCCATAGGTGGGGACACCACCCACTAGAACAGGTTGCTTAAGGCCTCATCCAACCTGTCCTTGAACACCTCCAGGAAGGGAGTAGCCACAACCTCCCTGGGCAATCTGCCGGTGTTTCACCACCCTCACTGTAAAGAACTTCTTCCTAACATCCCATTTAAATCTCCCCTCTGCCAGTTAAAACCCATCACTCCTCAGCCTGCCATTACAAGGCCCTGTAAACAGTCCCTCTCCAGCCCTCCTGTAGCCCCCTTCAGATACTGAAAGGCCACTCGTGGTCTTCTCAAAGCCTTCTCTTCTCCAGGCTGATGAGCCCCAACTCTTGTAGCCTATTCTCATAGCAGAACTTAGGCAATCCTCTGAGCATCTTCTTCACCCTCCTCTAGACTCATTCCAACATTTCCCTGTCCTTCTTGTGTTGGGGACTCCAGAACTGCACACAGTACTCCATGAGAGTCTCATGAGAGCAGAGTAAAGGGGGAGAATCCCCTCTCTTGCCCTGCTGGCCACACTGCTCTAGTTGTAGCCCATGACATGGTTGCTATCTGGGCTGCACATGCACACTGCTGGCTCATGTTAAGCTTTTCACCCACCCAGACCCCCAGGTCCTTTTCCTCAGGGCTGCTCTCAGCCATTTGCCACCCAGCCTGCAGTTGTGATTGGAATTGTGCTCATCCAGGTGCAGAACCTTGCACTTGGCCTTGTTGAATATCATGAGGTTGGCATGGGCTCACCTCTCCAGCCTGTCCGGGTCCCTCTGGATGCATCCCTGCCCTCTAGCAAGTCGACTGTGCCACACAGCTTGGTGTCATTGTGGAAGAGCAGGGCACCATCCCACTGGAGGTTTGAATGAGGTGTGAACTGTGGCAGGGCACACCCCAGTCCACTGCCCCACCAGAGGTGTGAACGGGGCAGGAAACGGTCTTCCTCCCTCCCCACCTCTGTCACAGGAAGCTTAGTACAATAGATGTGAAGTGCCTTCTCCCACCCTCCGTGGGCTTAAACAGGGAGGCAACAGATCACCTCAGTATATATATGGCAGCTGGACAGATTGCAGCAGGACTCACCAGGACTTGCTCAGACCTGCACTTGGACATGCACTGGGACCTGCATGGACCTGGAGACACGAACCTCGCATGGACTTTGAGACAGTCTCCCATTTGTAATAGGGCAAAGCTGTTTCATGCCCAAACCTTTCCATTTTTCTGATTTTTCCTGAATTACAAGAAAAGACATCCTCGTGAAGACTTTTCCCGACCGAATTAGAACCCAAACTTAAACTAATCTACACACAGATTGTGGGTGGGGCTTTTGGAAATTATAAAAGCTACATAACTTATAATTTCAGCCTCTTCAATCGCCCACAATCAATACATCATACGCAAAATTGCTGAGAGTGCACTCGGTTCCTCTGTTCATGTTGCTGACAAAGATGTTAAACAGCACTGGTCCCAGCACTGACCCCTGAGGGATGCCACTTGGCACTGATCTCCAGGTGGACATTGTGCCCTTGATCACTCCTCTCTGCATGTGGCCATCCAGCCAATTTCTTATGCAGCAGTGCTCCCCCCATCAAGTCTGTGTTTTTCCGGTTTGGTGACCAGGATGTCATGTGGGATAGAGTCAAAGGCCTTACTCAGGTCCAGGTAAATGACATCAGTTGCCCTTCCCTTGTTCACTGTTGCTGTGACTTCATCATAACAGGCCTTAGCAGAGCCTTCAGGAGGATCTGCTCCATGATCTTGCCAGGCACACATTGGGCAGAGAACAACCTGATCAACACTCCTCAACCTGAAAGTCAAATGGTTGGAGGAAGCTTTGGTGGTGGCTTATAAAATTACAAGAAGGAGAGAGGTAAATAAGGAATACTTCTGTGTTTTCCTGAGCTAGAATCATGGAACAAAACTAGCGAATGGCAGTATCAAGCTACACTAAAAGAATTGCCTGTTCACACAACACAGTTCAAATTGCCAAGGCTATTGGACTTGGCATGGGATACCCTGAATGTTGTTTGTATAGGTTCAGGGTGCTCCTGAAGGATACATGGGGAAGCAAAAAAAATAAACTAAAAATGACATTTGGAAACTATTAAACATAAAACACCACTCAAGGCTTAGGAAATCCCTTTACTGCAAATTGCTAGAAGCAATTTGCTCCAGGAGAGTGCAAGTTTCTAGTTGTTCTGCTTTAACTCTCTTTCCAGAGGATTCTGCTATTGGTCACTGCTCAAACTAGAGTATAAAATTAAAAGGAATTTAAGTCTGATCCAACATAGGGAAAACAATGTTCTTTTTATTTGTGTGTACTTTGAAGCATTGTCTCTGATGCACAGTGGTTCATTAAAATGAGAGTGCTAAGTGAAATTAAATATGTATCTGACCACCTCACACATGCAATAAAGTGAAGAACATGAGGCATGGAGTAGTGATCCAGCAGTCAGACTAAATCAGAACTGCCTGATAGTTCTGTAGAAGCATCTCTTAACATCCTACATGAACTGGACACATCACATATTTACAAAGGTGGTTTGCCTCAGAATGTGACAGTTTTCTTATCAGTGACATTCCCTTTTACGCTTGTTTTTTCATGAATCATAGAATCACAGAATGCACTGGGCTGGGAGTGATCTTGAAAGTCCATCTAGTCCAACCCCCCTGCAGTGAGCAGGGACATAGGATCATAGAATCAGTCAGGGTTGAAAGAGACAATGAGGATCATCTAGTTCCAACCCTCCTGACATGGGCAGGGACACTTCACACTAGATCAGGCTGTCCAGAGCCTCATCCAGCCGTGTCTTAAACACCTCCAGGGATGTGGCTTCTATCACCTCCCTGGGCAACTCATTCCAGGGTCTCATCACCCTTATGCTGAAGAACTTCTCCCTAACATGCAGGCCAAATCTACCCGTTTCTAGCTTTCTTCTGTTTGCCCTAGTCCTATCACTACCCGACATCCCCATCTAGATCAGATTGCTCAGAACCCCATCAAGCTGGACCTTGAATGTCTCCATGGTGGGGCCTCCACTACCTCCCTGGGCAACTTGTTCCAGTGTTTCACCACTCTCATAGTAAAGAATTTCTTCCTAATGTCTAGTGCTAGAATGGCTAGGAGTGATTGTGAAACCAGTTATTTGTCTTGTAAATCTCCAGGCATCTAGTATGTACAGCTCATTTAAATTGTTAATGTTAATTACCTCCTTGGGCAACTATAGGGCTACATGAAAATAAATATTTGATAGTTAAAAGAGAAAGCATTTGAGCTTTTGAATATCTGTCTGAAGCAGTCACTTCTCACTACTGAGTTCTTAAAAACTGAAATCAGTGGCAGGGTAGAAGATTATTTCAGGGAACACTGGCAGAACAATGAGGAAGGAATAAAGGAAATTAATAATATACTATAGAGGATATATAAATATAAAATGCAGTAACCATATACCTACGACTGCAGAAGCAGCAGCACTGAATTCATAGGTTTGGTAGGGCTTTGTGTATAGCACAGGTTACAGTGACAAGACCAAGACATTTAGAAGGCTGCTGTTACTATTATCAGCCTGCTTAGAAAGGAGTAGCATGTACTCTTGGTTTTGACAATTACAGGAATTTGCAGAAATTGTCATGGTGGGTCTGAATAGGCCTGAACATGTTCTGGCTTGCCCAGACATGTTCCCCTGCTCCCCCACCTTTCGTGTATTGCTAGTTAACCATAGGAAGGGAAAACAAAAGCCCTGGTTTCAGCTAATATGGTCAGAACTGGCAAAGTGCCATTCTGATTGGCTGATCTGTGTCCAAAGGTCAACTGATTTCTGGCATGCAGTGATAAGAGATGAGCAGGTAACTCGAGGCGCTCTCTCTGCATGCTCTGCTCGGCTGTTGTTTTGGTGCCTGCTGCTACTGCCATTATTTTCTCTTCTGCATGCTCTCAGTTGCTGTCTCACTGCATCCTGTCTACCTCTTTACAAGTCTGCAGCTATTGGGAGTTCAAGAGGAACCAGGTCAGAGACTGCACTATATCCCCAGCTTCCTGAGAGAAGAGTCTGGGAGAGCTTGAAAGCCTCTGACAGCTCAGAAATCACTGACAGCAACCCCCTTCACATGCTTCGGGCATTATCTGATGCTATAGTGCAGCCCTGGAAATCCGGATGGACTACTTTTGAGTAAACACTCAAAAGCCTTCTGGCAAATCTCTAGCAAGATTCTGTAAATTCTCAAGTGAATTGCAGTACCTTCGGCCTTAGCAGCAGAGAGGTGCCTGTTGAGCCCCCAGGTGGGCAAGAACTGCAAAGGAATCAGAAAATCTCTTTCCAGTTTCAAGTTTGATATTTGTTATATTATTGCTAGTTATGTTCTTAAGTGTTCCAGATTCCCTGTTTATCTCTCTTTGTATAATGTTTACGTGATCATGCAAAGAACCCATTATTATTAAAAATATTGCTTGGTAGCAAGATTCTGAATAACAAAATTAATAAACTATATTAATTTTTAAATTAATATATCACATTCATATTCAACTGTTACAGAAATGAAAATATGTGAAAGCAGAATAAAAGTGGATGTCTTCCTCTTAGAGAAGAGGAGACTCCCGTTAAGAATCGCATTGTGTTGTCAGCTTAGGACACGAAGTAGTACTTTGCCTGCATAGAAGCCAACAGCAGATGAAATTTGCTGTGAAGACTCAGAGAGAATGAGATGCAGACCACACAAATATGCACAGTATATTCTTTTAATTAATTCCAAAGGCTGTAATAGAGAAAAGGTTTGCACCCTGTTCTTTTCATTTATTGAACAGACCTCTATCTTACTCTTCTTCATTCCTTGCAAGACTAAAGGCCAAATGATGGTTTAGTGCATTTGTTTTCTTCATTTCTAACCAATTCCTCAGTTAAAAGATATGCAACCGAAAATATGGAAGTATGAAGCCCTTGCAATTTTCACAGCGCTGTAAGCCTGCTCCCAATATTAAAGCTAGTTGTCAACCACTTGTACATATGTAGTTAAGCTAGTAGTCAACCACCTGTACATCTCATACCTTCCTTCATCCCCCTTGTTTTTTTAGTTAATTTGTAGCCCAATTCTGATTTCTCACCAATTAACCGATGGTAACGTTTTGCTTTAAAACTTTTATCTAATCTGCCTGAGAAGAGACTAGACTGACTATTTTTCTTGTTTATGTCATGTCTGTATTTTAAGATTAGGTCCCCTTCTTTTGAGAGACTGACAAAAGCCTTATGACTACTTACAGCTGTTGTCAGAGCTCAGTATTTTTTTTAAGGGGTTTGCACAGTCTGATGTTCCTTCCTGGTTACATATTCTCTTCTCTCATTGTCAAACTGTCATTTCACCATCTCTTTTGTTTTAGAGCTGTTTAACTACAATTCCAACCTATCCACATGTACCCTAATGATGTCAAGCATGAGAAGTGAGACAAAGCAATTACTTTCATTTCCTGTTATACTGATACTCAGATCAATGGTTTGCAGTATCACCCATCAGGTTAGTTCGTGTCTTTTTAACCCAATATGGAGATTTGGGTACATAAGTACATTTGTGAAGCATTCCATAGTTTTGACAACAAGCTGAGTGGTGAAGTTAATACACTAGAGGGATGGGATGTCATCCTGAAGGACCTGGACATGCTGTAGATATGGGCCCAGGTGAACCTCCTGAGGTTCAATAAGACCAAGTCCAGGGTCCTGCACCTGCATCAAAACAATCCTCATTATCAATATTGGCTGGGGGATGAGGTGATAGAAAGCAGCCCTGTGGAAAAAGGCTTGGGGTTGCTGGTGGATGAGAAGCTGGACATGAGCCAGCTATGTGCACTTGAAGCCCAGAAGGCCAAAGGCATCCTGAGTTGAATTAAAAGTGTGGCCAGCAGGTTGATAGAGGTGATACGGACATTTTACTCTGGCCTCACCTGGAGGACTGTGTCCAGCTCAGGACATGATGGCATGGGTCCAGAAGAGGGTCACAAAAATGATTAGGGTGCTGGAGCAGCTCTGCTACAAGGACAGGATGAGGGAGCTGGGGATGTTCAGCCTGGAAAAGAAAAGGCTCTAGGGAGACCTCCCAGTAGCTGAAGGATATCTGCAAGAAGGATGGAGAAACAGGCTTCAAAGGCCTGTGGTGACAGCACAGGGGGCAATGGCTTCAAAGTAGGAAAGAACAGATTTAGATTGGATGTTAGGAACAAGTTCTGTACCATGAGCATGGTGGAAGACTGGAATAGGTTTCCAGGGAGGTAGTTGAGAGCCCGTCCCTTGAGTTATGCAATACGAGGCTTAACAGGGCTCTGGGCAACCTGATCTAGTTGAGGATGTCCCTGCTGACTGGAGAGAGACTGGACTAGATGACCTTTGTAGGTCCCTTCCAACCCAGACCAGTCTATGATTCTGTACATACCCTCATAACATTGTGTAACAAAATTTATTTACTTCTTATTCCTATTTCATGGAGGATCATGAATCTACTCACACAGTAAATACCTTTGAGCATTTTATAAACAACTCCTTAGTTGTTGTAAATGACTGTACAACTCCTTGATTGTAAATTAATAGTAAGATGATCTCTGGTGTGGTGTAAAACATACATTTACTGAATTCTTCTTCCTCAACAATCCTTGTGGACAATTATTCTCTGACAAAGCAAGCAGCATCAGTTGAAGGAACAGTAGTATCTAGCAAAGCTGAGAGTTGTATGGTTTGTCCTGGCGTCTGCACCACAGAGCTTTACAATAGGTCCAGTATAAATTCTTATGCTACCCACGCCATCAGGAAGTAATTTTTCCCTTAGGTAACATCTCACATCCCCTAAGACAACATGTGGCTGAAGTACAATCCTTTAAGACCACCTCATGTTGCCTTAATTTCTTCAAGAGCAGCCTTAATTTAACTGTTTGTATTTATAGTTAGTAACATAACCTTATTGCTTTGAAACTTTGAGTCTTGATTTCTAAATCAACATCTTTTAGAAAACTTTCAAAGTTAGAAAATGTGTTTCATGCCAAGCCAAGCAGCAGCAGCAGCTTCCTTTGTGGTATTCGATGTTGAAAACCCACTCCTTAGCCTGCCTGGGGGACATATCTGCACCATGTGTTGTCTTCATCTGTGGCTGCTTGCAGCCGCAGGACAGTCCCACCTGACAAGACTGGCTTTAGACAGACATCTGCCAATACAGAATCCATTCCACAGACCCCAATGAGGGCACAGAAAAGAAAACCAAACAAAAATCTCGGGCAGCTGTGTGTGAGGATCTGGGAAAAAAAAAAAAAAAAAAAAAAAAAAAAAAAAAAAAAAAAAAAAAAAAAAAAAAAACCAAACCAGAAAGAGTCTCGGTGAAGATGAATGTTGTCACCAACAACATGTGTTGTTACAACTGAATGTCATAGAGCTTGCATGTGAAAAATGGTACCAGACTTTTGGTTTGGTGCTGTGGAAAAGAAGCAGCAAGCAGAAACTGGAAATGATGATGCCCAGTAATTTATTCATTTCTTTTGAGCCAGATCATGTACATAATGAGCTCTAGCATTCCCTAATATTAGTAGCCCTTTCCTTGATCAGTCTTTGAAGGAAGACCAGGTTTCTCACTGTGGTACCTCTAAGTACAGGATCACAGGATTGCAGGATGTTAGGTGTCCTGCCAGAGCAGGACAATACTATCTAGCTCAGGTCACATAGGAACACAACCAGATGGGTCTTGAAAGTCTTCAGAGAAGGAGACTCCACAACGTCCCTGGGCAGCCCGTTCCAGGGCTCTGCAATCCTTACGATGAATAAGTTCTTCCTCACATTGAGGTGGAACTACCTGTGCTGTAATTTATGTTCAGTGCTCCTTGTCCTATCACAGGGCACAAGTGAGAAGATTTTGTCCCCTTCCTCTTGACCCTCAGCCCTCAGATATTTATTGACATCAATTAGATCTCCTCTAAGTCTTCTCTTCATCAAATCAAAAAGCCCCAAGTCCTTCAGCCTCTCCTCACAGGGCAGTGCTCCAGCCCCTTTGTCATCTTCATAGCCCTCTGTTGGACTCTTAAGTAGATCCCTATCCCTCCTGAACTGGGGAGCCCAAAACTAGATGCACCAGGCCTGTGGTGACAGCACAGGGGGCAATGGCTTCAAAGTAGGAAAGAGCAGATTTAGATTGGATGTTAGGAACAAGTTCTGTACCATGAGCATAGTGAAAGATTGGAATAGGTTTCCGGGAGGTAGTTGAGAGCCCATCCCTGGAGTTACACAATATGAGGCTTAACAGGGCTCTGGGCAACCTGATCTAGTTGAGGATGTCCCTGCTTTTGTAGGTCACTTCCAGCCCAGCCTGTTCTATGATTACATGAACTGTTACAAAAACACTACCCAGGTTGCTGAAAACAGGAGAAGTTGATGTGTTATGCAGTTCTTCATTGTTCCATCCCTGGCACATAAGTGGGAAATATTTATTAGGCTTGCTAAATGCTATAGTCAAAACAACTCTCTGGTTTGGCCTGCCTGCAGATGCTGCCTACTATTCTGGATGCCATGAAATGCTGTGTCAACACTTCACAAGGCTGAATGGAGAATTATTTCTACCTCTTACAAAACTTGATAATTTTCCAAGCAGGCTCATCTTCAGTTGGCATTTTAACAAAAAAGACTACTATTCCCTTGAGGATACTCACAGAAATTGGGCGACTCACAGAATTTTGGAGACTCACAGAATTTTGGAAGTGTAAAGGGCTTATTAGGTCATTTAATTTACCCGTCTGTAAGTACCTAAAAAATTGTGCACTTAGTGCAAGTTTTGATTCTTTGGCGGTCATATTTTTTTGTGGCATGTATAAGCTAAGCAGTCTTTATCCATTTAAGCAACAATTCTGTGGAGAAAGGTCTCTCATCTGAAAATTCTGCATGTTGTGGTCACCTTAGCCCATATAAAGAGTGGCAAACTTTGAGTGTTCTCCTTTCAGACTGAGGCAACAACCAGTATTTTTGGCTCAAAAATACATTGAAACTTGAAAAAAAAAATACTTGAAGTTTATTTTTCAATTGTTCATCACATTTCTTGTACTAGAAATTCTGTAGTTCACTCTCTAGGTTGTAGAAGAGGGTAAAGGATAAAATTAACACTTTTAAGCACTGGAATGGGCTGCCCAAGGAGGTGGTGGAGTCATCATCCCCAGAGTTCTTTACACAGCACTGGTTAGGCCACACCTTGAGTACTGTGTCGAGTTCTGGGCCCCTCAATATAAGAGAGATGTTGAGGTGTTTGAACATGTCCAGAGAAGGGCACCAAGGCTGGTCAGGGTGCTGGAGCACAGCTCTGTGAGGAGAGATTGAGGGAGCTGGGGTGTTCAGCCTGGAGAAGAGGAGGCTCATTGCTCTCTACAACTACCTGAAAGGAGGTTGTAGCCAGATGGGGTTGGTCTCTTTTGTTAGACAACTAGTGGCAGAACAAGAGGACACAGACTCAAGCTACACCAGAGCAGGTTTAGGCTGGATGTTAGGAAGAAGTTCTTCACAGCAAGAGTGATTGGCATTGGAATAGGCTGCCCGGGGAGGTGGTGGAGGTGGAGTCCCCATCCCTGGAGATGTTTAAGAGGAGACTGGATGAGGCACTTCATGCTGTGGTTTAGTTAATTAGAAGGTATTAGGTGATAGGTTGGACTTGATGACCTCCAAGGTCTTTTCCTATCTGTTTAGTTCTGTGATTCTGTCATTCTTATAAGAAAAGATTGGGTGTGGTGCTTGGTGTCATGATTTAGCTTTCGTCACAGTGTTAGGTTAGAACAAGACTTGATGAACTCAGAGGTCTTTTCCAGCCTCAGTGATTCTGTGATTGAAACTGTGTGTGTGGGGTGGCTGTTAGCAGAATTTTGTCTTTATTGACATTGTCCCTAGGCCAGTAATTTTCTTATCTTCAAAAAGCCTTAACAATGTGTTGCTGAGACTTTATGTGCCATTAATTGCACTATATCAATTCTGATGCAGCTCTCTTTTCCTCCACGAGGGCTGATGCTTGTTGGATTTTGACTGGTTTGCAACCACAAAAGAAAATCCAACAATGCAAAATGATTCATTCTGAACTGATCTATTTTCTGTGACAGCTGAAACTTGTTTGCTTCACCTTATTTATGGCACCCATTTAGTAGTCATTACAATATCCAAAGTCACTGACAGTTTAAGTGTTTTCTAGAAGTAAGAAGTCAACTGTCCATTTTTTCCCAGGCTTTTACAGATCCTATTGCTATCTAATCAAATGTCCACAGACTCACTGTAAACACAGACTGCTGTAAAGTAAATACTGAAGCCTCAGTATCAGATAAACACAGCACTCAGAATTCTAAGTGGAGTTTTTTCTACACAAGGCTTCCCAATTTAATTTGCAGCCAACTTTCTATATGTATCAATTTCCATGAGGCTTTATAAATTTGCAGTTTTCTTTGCTGAAGCCTGCAGTTTTGCTGATCATGCAGGGGCTTTGATGATACTTTCAGTAGATGTGGAGTCAGAAAGCAGAGGAGGTGCTGTGTACAATAATGAAATGTATATTAATACAGGGGTCAATTTGCAATTCCTCCAGAAAACTAAATTAAAAAAAAAAGCTTTAAGGGAAATGTCTTCACTTTAGTGTGAGTTTTATAACACTTTGATGTTCCTCTGACATTAAGACTTCCAAAAAGCACAGGAGCATTAGTGAGAACTTTGTTAGACCTGCAGAGAGAGTTTAAGCATTGCCCTTTTGCTTAATTTCACAGAATCTAGGGAAAAGGGGAAAAAAAGAAAAATACGGAAATAGTTTTTTAATAAGCTAAATAAAGGTGTCAATAGGACATTTGATAATTAACACTGAAGAGGAAGACAGTGAAATGGTTTGTAAGAAGAAAAAAATGCCTGTCTGCGTGAAGATTACAGTATTGAGGAACATCAAAGTGACAAAGTATGAACCCAAAACCTGATGACTTAAAGCTAACTTTAAAGTCCAGATACTACTATGGGAAAAAGCATTTTTTAGCATAGGAAACAAAATAATTTTATGCTAGCACAAAAACAAGCTAATTTTGCAAGATGTAATGTAGGGAACTAGTTATTAGATTTTTTTAACTGGCTCAGAAAAGCTCAGTCAACCACAGTCTGAAATTTTCTAATTAGAAAATGCCAGGGATATTTTCATTGAAAAGGTTGCAGGAAATGATGTAGCAGTAGTATTTTCTTTTAAAATATCAGTTACATATTTTTGCTTGGGTTATCTGAATAGAAATTATAAAATAGGAACATTTTAGACAGAAATAAAACAGCGCAGGGCAGTGAACAGGGCATAGGTGTCAAACATCCCAGAATGGAAAGGGCATATGTAGCTGGAATAAAGGAAATGCAATCCAAACATTCCAGAGAGATGTGTGACAGGTTTTGCAAACACTCCCCTACATAATGAGGGCTCAGTTTTCTGTGTTCTGATCATCAGAGGGATGTGAATTTTAAGACATTTAACCCCGATGTAAATTCCTGACATACTTTTACCCCAATTGTAGTGAGGCACTCAGTAACTAATCAATCAATATATTAATTTAAGGTTTTCAGGTAAACTAATATCCACGTATTGCATAACGTAACTGTTTCTCTGTGATAAACTAATGTCTCAGAATTGTCAGGGTTGGAAGGGAACATAAGGACCATCTAGTTCCAACCCCTCTGCCATGGGCAGGTACACTTTCCACTAGATCAGGTTGCCCAGAGCCACATCCAGCCTGGCCTTAAAAATGTCCAGAGATGAGGCTTCCACCACCTCCCTGGGCAACCTGTGCCAGTGTCTCATCACTCTCATAGTGAGGAACTTCTTCCCAACATCTAATCTGAATTTACCCACTTCTAGTTTTGCTCCAGTCCCTCTAGTCCTGACACCCTAAAAAAGCCCCTCAGCAGCTTTCTTGTAGGCATCATTCAGCTACTGGAATGCCACAGTAAGGTCTCTTGGGAGCCTTCTCTTCTCCAAACTGAACACCTATGTCCAGTTTCTCCATGTGGCTGCATATACCTGTGGCTGCATATACCTATGTCTGCAGCACTCAAAATACCAATTTACACAGGTGAGTCAGAACAATCCCTGAGTGTAGACACGCTATTTCTGCTCTTGACAACTTTATTAAGAAATGCTGCACAAATCCCCCACATGCCCTACAAAAGATGTTTTCAGGCAGTTTTCAATCAAGACGTTGACCATAAATGCTCCCAGACCACCAAAGCAGTTTTTAAATAAGCATGTCTTCCATACTTATGCTTAGGTTCTTCCACCTCAACATGAGGAAGAACTTCTTTACTGTAAGGGTCATAGAACACTGCAACAGGCTGCCCAGAGAGGTTGTGGAGTCTCCTCCTCTGCAGACTTTCCAGCCCTGTCTGGATGTGTTCCTGTACAACCTGTGCTAGATTCTATGATCCTGCTCCAGCAGGGAGGCTGGACTCAAGGACCTCTGGAGGTCCATTTCACCCCTATCAACCTGTGATCCTGTAATGTCTTTTTCAAGAAGATCAGATACAGAAAACCAGGTTCCCTGAAATGCCTTTTTATGCCTACACATGCCAGAAATTTGCTTGTGAGTGGAGTGGTGGAAGGTTAGCAAACTGATCAGTGCTTCTCTGCTTCTGCTGCAGCAGTGTCTGAAGTAACTGGCTGCTTGTTTTCGGATTTCTCTTGATTTTTTCAAAATCTCAGCTAAATAGCTATGACTCCATCTGGACCCTCTGCTTCCCAAGATACAGAGATTGCAGAATGGATAATGAACAACTGTGAAAATAATTTGGACATTCAAATATGCTTTCCAAGGAAGTAATCTCAAGAAGAAGACCAAAGCTTGGAAAAGCCAAGTGTAAGGTCCTGCACCTGGGTCGGTGTAATCCCAAGCACAAATCCAGGCTGGGTAGCAAGTGGCTGGAGAGCAGGCCTGAGGAAAAGGACCTGGGGGTCTGGGTCAACGAGGAGCTCAACATGAGCCAACAGTGTGCACACACAGCCCAGACAGCAACAGTGTGCTGGGCTGCATCAATAGAAGCGTTGCCAGCAGGGCAAGGGAGGTGATTCTTCCCCTTTACTCTGCTCTCGTCAGACCCCACCTGGAGTACTGTGTGCAGTTCTGGAGCCCCCAGCACAAGAAGGACATAGAACTGCTGGGGAGAGTCTAGAGGAGGGCCACGAAAATGATCAGAGGGCTGGAGCACCTCTGCTATGAGGACAGGCTGAGAGAGTTGGGGCTTTTCAGCCTGGAGAAAAGAAGGCTTTGAGGAGACCTTATAGCAACTTTCCAGTATCTGAAGGGGTTCTACAGGAAGGCTGGGGAGAGATTATTCACAAAGTCTTGTAATGAAAGGATGAGGGGGAATGGGTTCAAACTGGCGGAGGAGAGATTTGAATGGGATGTTAGGAGGAAGTTCTTCACAGTGAGGGTGGTGAGGCACTGGAACAGGTTGCCCAGGGAGGTTGTGGCTGCTCCCTCCCTGGAGGTGTTCAAGGCCAGCCTGGATGAGGTCTTGAGTGACCTGATCTAGTGGGAGGTGTCCCTGCCTATGGCGGTGGGTTGGAATTGGCTGATCTTTGAGGTTCCTTCCAACATAAACCATTCTATGATTCTATGTTAAGAAGAAGTTATTTCAGTGAGGGTGGTGAGACATTGGAACAGGTTGCCCTTCGATCACATTCAGTGATTCTGCAATGCACAACCTCCCTGGAGGTGTTCACGACCAGGTTGAATGAGGCCTTGAGTGATCTGTTCTAGTGGCAGGTGTCCCTGCCTATGACAGGGGTTTGGAACTACATGATCTTTGAGGTCCTTTCCAATCTAAACCATTCTATGATTCTACGACAAAATTAGTCAGTGCAATTATCAGTTGGACTTGGTGATCCTGAGGGTCTTTTCCAATCTGTATGCTTCTGTGATTCTGTGGGAGTTAATGTTTTCAGATAAAGAATTTGAGATTCAGGTAAGTGAGTCAAAGGTAATTGCTGGAAAAGGTCACTCAAGGCCTCACCCAACTTGGTCTTGAACACCTCCAGGGAGGTTGTGTGATCTTTGATCACATTTGGTGTTTCTGTGATCTACAACCTCTCTGGGCAATCTGTTCCAGTGTCTCACCACCCTCACTGGAATGAACTTCTTCCTAACATCCAATTTCAATCTACCCTCTGCCAGTTTAAACCCATTACTCCTTGTCCTGTCATCACAAGACCTTGTAAATAGTCCCTCCCTAGCCCTCCCGTAGGCCCCCTTTCAGATGCTGTAAGGCCACTCCAAAGTCTCCCAGAAGCCTTCTCTTCTCCAGGCTGAAGAGTCCCAACTCTCATAGCCTGTCCTCATAGCAGAGCTGCTCCAGTCCTCTGAGCATCTTGATGGCCCTTCTCTGGATTGGCTCCAACAGTTCCATGTCTTTCTTGTATTGCAGGCTCCAGAACTGCACACAGTACTCCAGGTGGGGTCTAATGAGAGCAGAGTAAAGGGGCAGAATCCCCTCCCTTGCCCTGCTGGCCACGCTGCTCTTGCTATAGCCCAGGACATGGTTGCTGTCTGGGCTGCACACACGCTGTCGGCTCACGTTGAGCTTTTCATCAACCCAGACTCCCAGGTCTCTTTCCTCAGAGCTTCTCTCAGCCATTTGCCACCCAGCCTGGATTTGTGCTTGGGATTGCACTGACCCAGGTGCAGGACCTTACACTTGGCCTTGTTGAATGTCATGAGGTTGGCCTGGGCCCACCTCTCCAGTCTGTCCAGGTCCCTCTGGATGCATCCCTGCCCTCTAGCAAGTCAACTGTGCCACACAGCTTGGTGTCATCTGCAAACTTGCTGAGGGTGTACTTGATTCTTCTGTCCATGTTGCTGGCAAAGATGTTAAACAGCACTGGTCCCAGCACTGACCCCTGAGGGATGCCACTTGGCACTGATCTCCAGGTGGACATTGCACTTTGAGCTTTGTTTATAGGGATTTGTTTTAAATCAGTTTTTGGCTTGTTTTTTTTTTTTTTTGTTCCTTGCAAGGCACAGTTTGAATGGGTTTGAAGATGGATTCCCAAGGAGATCAAGCCAGCCTAGATATGGTTAAGTGTATGGTTAAATTTTGGGAAGTGAAAAGCGCTTCAAGGGTAAGGAATGTGGAAAGACTCTTGGTACTGACATGCTGGGGCTGTGATGTTTATGCTATGTTTGACATCTTCAGGGCTCTGGCTTGTGTGCTGCACAGCCCATTGAAAACAGTACATAGAATAGAGACTCTCCTCATGCTTTTTTCTACATCTAACATAATTTCCTACAGCCATTCTTGAAATGGCAGAGATGACTCCATGAGAGACTTATTATTCCTTTCATGTGCCATTTTTACCTGACACTTCCATAGAAACAGAAAACAGAGCAAGGTTCTTGCTTGTTTGTCTCCTATCCACAACTCAGTTCATCAAAATGACCTGGATTTGTCTACAAATATCATTCATGTCTGCTTTAATGCTTCCATAATGAGCATCTATGTGTTTGGGCCTTATGGTTTATTCTAAAAAATAATCTTCAACATTTCCTATTGGCCTGAAAAATATCAACATATCAGGACCACAAAATTAGTTCCAGAAAGAGCCAGATACATTGTTTCTGGGATGCACTAGTAGCTACTTTTCTCCTCAGAGGCGTTATTAGATTGGTATGAATAGATTAAAGCTGGCTTGCTCATTGTATTCCAAAATAACCAGTGCACAACTGCATGCATGTTGTTGGATTGATAACATCAGAAGTTATTCAAGGTCAAATTCTTCAAATTCTTTCAGTTTGAATTATCTTGTTGTTGTTGTTGCTGTTACTCTTTATCCAGCAGAAACAGCAATCTGCGTTGCTTGTGTACTTCTACAAGTAGCACATTAATATTCATGAGATGGTACTAAACTTTTGCTCTTGACAGCTTCACAGTTTCCCAGAGATTCTGATTCCTGTCTGTCATTTAATTTGAAACAGTTTCAAAAAGCTTTTAAAGTAAAGCTCTGGAAAAATGCCAAAAGCAATGTGCCCTTGTGGTCAAGAGGGCCAATGGCACCCTAGGGTACATCAGGGATATAGGAGGTTCTCTTCCCCCTCTACTTTGCCCTTCTGAGACCACACCTGGAATACTGTGCCCACTTTTGGGCTCCCCAATTCAGGGGAGACAGGGACCTCCTGGAGAGAGTCCAGTGAGGAGCTACATGAATAACTGTGGGACATGAACAACTCTCTCAGGAAAGACTGAGAGAGCTGGGGCTGTTTAGTCTGGAAAGGAGAGGGCTGAAAGGGGATCTTATTAACTTCCGTAAATATCTCAGGGGTGGGTGTCAAGATGAAGGTGACAGGCTCTTCTTGGTCGTGCCCAGTAACAGGACAAGGAACAATGGGTACAAGCTGGAACAGAGGAGGTTCCACCTCATCATGAGGAGAAACTTCTCTACAGTGAGGGTGTTAGAACACTGGAACAGGCTGCCCAGAGAGCTTGTTGTGTCTCCATCTTTGGAGACTTTCAAAACCCTTGCGGATGAGTTCCTGTGTGGCCTGCCCTAGGTGATCCTGCTCTGGCAGAAGCATTGGACTCAGTGATCTTTCGAGGTCAGAAATCCTGTCATCACTACAATGTTGGTACTATAAGTTTGCATTTAGAGCAATGAGACTGGGGAGGGGGCTGAAAGGAAATTCTCACGAGGAGAGGCTGAGGGAGCTGGGGGTGTTCAGCCTGGAGAAGAGGAGACTTAGAGGGGACCTTATCACTCTCTACCTAAAGTGAAGTTCCAGTCAGGTGGGGGTGAGGTTCTTCTCCTAGGCAGTCAGTGACAGGATAAGAGGGCATGGCCTGAACCTGTGCCAGGAGAGGTTTAGGTTGGATGTTAGGAAGCACTTCCTCACAAGGGTGATTAGGCACTGGAATGGACTGCCCTAGGATGTGGTGGAGTCACTATCCCTGGAGGTCTTTAAGAGAAGTTTGAATGTGACACTTGGTGGCATGGTTTAGCTGGCGTCGTGGTGTTAGGTCATAGACTGCACTTGATCTCAGCGGTCTTTTCCAGCCTCAATGATTCTGTGATTCTGTGAACAAACACTCAGACATACTGTATTGGGTTGAGGCTAGCTGCCCCCACCCTGAGCCCAAAAGCCCAATAAAGACTCAAAACGATTTGGAAGTAAAAAGGATAAACTTTAACAACAAGTAAGGGGAAAGGGTTTTTTTTACAAAAGGTGGGAGAAAGGGAAACAAGCTTTGGGATATGGGGAATAAGGGAAAAGGGTACAGAGACCAGGGAGAAAGGGGGAGAAGGAAAAAAAAAACATATACAACCGCTGCAGGCAGCTGAAGTTCGATTGGCTTTGGAAAGCAGGATGCAGGAGTCCTATAGCGAAAAAGTCTCAGTCCCAGTTTCAGCAGACAATAACGGTGCTGGGACACAGGGCGGCAGGGAGACACGTGCTGCAGCAGCACAGAGCGCCAGCAGCTGCTCGACCTGCCGGCACGAGGGGAAGCGGAGAAGGGAGAAGAGAGAGACCCGTGGGGGACTGGGTTCCCGCTCTTATAGTCCCAAAATCCTAGCAGGAAGTGGGAGTGTCTAACCATGCAACCTGGGAAAAGGGTGAAACCATTCCTTGGGAAAAGACAGGGGGTCCCAGGTGGGTTTAAACCTTCACACATACACATACCTTGTCCTACAACACACAGCTAAGTAAACTTGTTCCTACTTTTCTTTATAATGAGCCTATGGTGAGTATAATGCCTGTGCGATCCAACCCTATTTTCAGAGCAATGTCTGGATCATAATTCACTTTATATGGCTTGTCACCTTGCTGGATGGCAAGGTCTCTGGTGCCTGGGTAGCTACTCTCAGCACAGGTTTAATTCTCTATCTAGTGTTTTATTTCTACCATAATATCATCTGCACTGAGGTGTTTGCTCAGGCTTTACTGTGACATCATTTGCAGGATTTTAGTTCACATAAGACATACTGGTATTCAAAACTTTTTTATGGTAGCATCCCCAGGCACCAATTTTCAGGCTATACAGTGCAGTTGTTATAAATTCTTACCAAAGGTGTCATGCATCTTCCATTTTTTTGATGTTTCTTGACGATATATGCCCTTGCAGTTGGTCAAAGCACACAACGGCCGGGACAGCAGCCGGGGATCATAGAATCATAGAATGTCAAGAGCTTAAAGGGAGTTCAAAAGAT
Source organism: Psilopogon haemacephalus (assembly GCA_013396835.1). NCBI lineage: Eukaryota > Metazoa > Chordata > Aves > Piciformes > Megalaimidae > Psilopogon > Psilopogon haemacephalus. The sequence continues at coordinate 42,389 of VWZI01015500.1, forward strand.
CATCTGGTCCACCCTCCCTACCAGAGCAGGATCACCTAGGGCAGATCACACTGAAACACGCTGGAATGCACTGGAGGGATAGGTTGGAGACTGACCTGCTGGAGAGCAGTGAAAGGGAAAGGAACCTGGGGGTCTTGGTGGATGGAAGTTTGCCCATGAGCCAGCAATGTACTCTGGTGGCCAAGAAGGCCAATGACATTCTGGAGTGTTTTAGAAGGGCTGTGGTTAGTAGGTGGAGAGAGGTTCTCCTCCCTCTCCACCCTACACGGTGAGGCCACATCTGGAATATTGTGTTCAGTTCTAAGCCCCACAGTTCAAGAAGGACCTCAGGGAACTGCTTGAGAAAGTCCAGCACAGAGCCACAAAAATGAATATATTCCTTACAGGAGAGGCTGAGGGACCAGGGGCTCTTTAGCTTGGGGAGGAGGAGCCTGAAGGGGGCCTCATTCATGTTTATAAATATGTAAAAGATGAGTGCCAAGATAATGGAGCCAGGTTCTGCTCGATGATGCCCAAAGACAGGACAAGGGGCAGTGGGAGGAAGCTGAGGCATAGGAAGTTCCATGGAAACATGAGGAGGAATTTTTTTCCCCTGTGAGGGTGCCAGAACCCTGGAACAGGCTGCCCAGGGAGCTTTTGGGGTCTCCCTCTCTGGAGATACTCAAGATCTGCCTGGACATGTTCCTGTGTGTTCTGGTATAGGTGATCCTGCTCTGGCAGGGGATTGGACTGGATGAGCTTTTGAGGTCTCTTCCAACCTCTAACTTTCTGTGATTCTGTGATCTGTTGTGGCAGGAAGAGGTATCTGCTTTGAAGCAGCTGTTAACATGGAAAGCAGAGACAGCTCTAACTCTTAGCATAGTAGGGCTATATCCCAGAAGAAGCTCATTAACCTTTTCAAGATCTTTCTTTGTCATTAAATTTCAACAATGACACACAGCAATGGTATAACACACACAGGAATCATAGAATCATGGAATGGTTTAGGTTAGAATGGATCTCAAAAATCATCCAGTTCCAACCCCCTGCCATAGGCAGAGACACCTCCCACTAGAACAGGTTGCTCAAGGCCTCATCCAACCTGGTTCTGAACACCTCCAGGGAGGGAAAAGCCACTACCTCCCTGAGCAACCTGTTTGAGTGTTTCACCACCCTCACTGGAAAGAACGTCTTCCTAACATCTAGTTTAAACCTCCTCTCTGCCAGTTTAAACCCATTATTCCCCATGCTCTTCACCATTGTACACAGAAGGTGACTATAACCATTGAGTCATAGAATCATAGACTTGTTTTGGTTGGAAAGGACCTCTAAGATCATTGAGTCCCTCCATCAACCTAAGACCACCATGTCCCAAAGTGCCATGTCCACTTGCTTCTTGAACACCTCCAGGGAGAGTGACTCCACCGTTTCCATGGGCAATCTGTTCCAATACCTTACCACTCTTTCAGTATAGACATTTTTCCTAATATCCAATCTATACTGATCCAATCTCCCTGGCACAATTTCAGTTCCTCTCTTTCTGTCACCTGATACTAGAGAAAAGTGTCCAGCTCCTTTCAGATATTTGGAGAGTGCACTGAGGTGTCCGCTCAGCCTCCTCTTCTCCAGATGAGAGTACAAAGGTCTCACAACCATGCTGTATCATGTTACAACCTGTTCCAACATGTGGCAAGTTTGTTCCTCCTTCTTCCACAAACACTTCAAGGTGCTGCTGTGCATTCCTGCACCCACCCAGCAACCCTTGGCAGGTCTTTTGCTTTCCATCCGCCAGGTCTCAGAGCTGGGCACTATGCCACTTCAATGTATGTTTGAAGAGTGCATAAGAGAAAGCTGCAAGGCCTTTAGAAAGGGAAGGATCTTGTATTCTGTATTTCAACATGGAACAAGTAAATATACTTGTCAGTAATTTTTCCATAATTAATAACGTGCAGCTCGTTTGTTCTGTAGTACACTGTTCTCCAAAATCTATGTCTCACCCAGGCAAACATGCATGCAGGCACCCACAGAAGGCTGCTTTGAAACTTCGTCTTCAGATCACCCCAGGCTATAGAACAAACACTGATAGAAAGCACCAGGAAAGATCCTTCTTTTTCTTGTAGTTTCCCTAAGGCAGTCACCATGCCTCATGGAAATGGAAGGAAATCCAATACCGAGAAGAACAGAACAGATGTGAGGCAAAAAGAAAAAAAAAAAGCAAAAAAACCCCACGATTTGTGTTGAAATTTGTTTTAGCAATCAGTGTAATCTGTTAAGTTTGTTCATAGCTTTTGCATTGCAATGTCTGATTTATCTTGGAACAAAAGCATCACCAGCAGTACAGCTTTCTAGATTTTCAGAGGTGCTAACAATGATAAGAAATGTTAATTGAAAGCATCTTCAGCCATTTGTTCTATTCTGTGCCTGTAATTAAGAACTATCTTCTTTTTCCTCAGAAGAGCAGCCAAAAATGTTCTAAGAATCACAGAACCTTAGAGGTTGGAAGGGACCCCAGAGATCATCAGAGTCCAACCCCTCTGCCAAGGCAGGATCACCTAGGTTGGCTCACACAGGACTGTATTATGGTGGGTTTTGAAAGTCTGCAGAGAATGAGACTCCACAACCTCTCTGGTCAGGCTGTTCCAGGGCTCTGTCACTCTCACTGTAAAGACATTTCTCCTCATGTTGAGCTGAAATCTTCTATGTTCCAGTTTCTAGCTGTTGCTCCTTGTCTTATTGCTGCTGACCACCAAAAAGAGGTTGGCTGCAGCCAGCCACTTGACACCCACCCCTCAGATATCTGTATACATTGATCAAATCTCCTCTCAGTTTTATCTTCTCCAGACTAAACTGTGCCAGGGCTCTCAGTATCTCTTTGTAGGGGAGATGCTTGAGTCCCTCAGTCATCCTTGTGGCTCTCTGCTGGACTCTCTCCAGCAGGTCCCTGTCTCTCCTGATCTGGGGAGCCCCAAACTGGACACAGTATTCCATGTGTGATTTCACCAGGGCAGAGAAGAGACAGACAAGAACCTCCCTAGACCTGCTGGCCACACTTTTCCTGGTGCACTCCAGGATGGCATTGGCTCTCTTGGCCACAAGGGCACTCTGCTGAATGTTCTGAATCTGGTGATCTGCAGTATCTGGGTGTTGGTAGAGGACTAACAAGTCATCAGCAGAAAACTTCAGAAGGATTTACTGTTTCACTTGCTGGTGGCACAAAGGTACCAAGAGTTTGATGGGAATGCTTGCTATGCTTCTGTGGAGTAGTGATGAATATGATTTGGTTGGTGAGGAAGAAATTTGAGGTATGAGACCAGCTGCATACACTGTGATTTATGAAACACACTACCGGATCAGGACCAGGATTCTGCTTGTATCTTTATTCCACATGTTTATAAAATTTTCTCTCTTCTTTATGTTGTAGCTTCCTATTTGTTTCACATGGAGATTTGGAGATGGTGCGTGGATGGAAAGCAATTAATCTTGTGAAGGAAAATCTTTCTTCTGCTTTCTGAGCAGTTAAAATGGTCATGGGTGATATCTTGGGGGCTGGAAAAGTAAAAGTATGCAGCGGTTTTGTTCACAATTGCAAAACATAAAAAGGCACAGCAAGGCAGCTTATGGGAAAGATACAGTAAGAACCGTGACCCCCTGACCTTTAGAAATTAGGAAGTGCAATTTCTAAATCAAAACCAGCAGCAGAAGCTCTGGGAATGGAAATAGGCTTAATTCTCTGCTGTGCAAAGAGCTTAGGAGTTCCATAACAGTAGGTCAGATTTTCGGTCCTGTCTACGTGTCTGCTTGTTTCAGAAATTCCCCACAGCTGTTTGCACTGCTGGTCTTGGGAACAAGTAGGACCCAGGGGGAGGAGGTGCTGGGTGGTGTGCTGGGGGTTGGCATATCATGAGATGCAGAGTTCAGAATCAGAATTAACCAGGTCGGAAAAGACCTCTGAGATCACCAAGTCCAACCTATCACCTAATACCTTCTACTTAACTAAATGATGGCACCAAGTGCCTCATCCAGTCTCCTCTTAAACACCTCCAGGGATGGGGACTCCACCACCTCCCCAGGCAGCCTATTCCAATGCCAGTCACTCTCACTGTGAAGAACTTCTTCCTAACATCCAGCTTGAACCTGCCCTGGTACAGCTTGAGGCTGTGTCCTCTTATTCTGTCACTGGTGTCTGGGAGAAGAGACCAACCCCACTTGGCTACAATCTCCTTTAAGGTAGTTAGTTGTAGAGAGCAGTGAGGTCTGCCCTGAGTCTCCTTTTCTCCAGGCTGAACATCCCCAGATCCCTCAGCCTCTCCTCACAGGGCTGTGCTCCAGCCCCTTCACCAGCCTTGGTGCCCTTCTGTGGACCCATCCATGCACCTAAACATTTGACTACTCCTCTCCTCCCACTGGGGGATCTCTTCACAGTTGAGACCCTTCTTCTCTCCTGCAATATCTTCTCTCCTGAAACCTGTGCCTGTTTACTATGGAGAAAAGAAGACTGAGAGGAGATCTGATCAATGCATACAGATATCTGAGGGGTGGGTTTCAAGTGGCTGGGGCAAATCTCTTTTTGGTGTTAAGCAGCAATAAGACAAAGAGCAACAGCTAGAAACTGGAACATAGAAGGTTTCAGCTCAACATGAGGAGAAACTTCTTTACAGGGAGGGTGACAGAGCCCTGGAACAGGCTGCCCAGAGAGACTGTGGAGTCTCATTCTCTGCTGACTTTCAAACCCCTCCTGTATGCATTCCTGTGTGAACTACCATGGGTGATCCTGTCTTGGCAGAGGAGTTGGACCCGATGACCTCTGGAGCTGCCTTCCAACCTCTGGGGTTCTGTGATTCTGCAATTCTTTGATCTACTGAAGTGGCTGAACACTGCCACTGCAGTAAACAACTCCCTGCTGCCATTGGGAAAAGAATGACCCTGACCAAATCTCTGATGTTAAAATAAATACTAATCAGATACAGTGGCATTCACTGAGTGATTCTTTCCAGTGCTGCTGCTGCTGCTTTTAATTTTCTGAATGCAAAATTTCTTCGATAGTGTGGGTCCTGCAGTTTGACTGATCTCTAACAAGAGTTTGGTGGAATATCCCCTTGAGGACAGAGAGTTCAGCTGGGGCTGGCAAGGTGGAGTCAGATGAAGTTTCATTTAAAGGCACACTCTTTGCTCTCAAAATTATGACTATGGTACTTTTCTATATTTGCAGTCCCAGTCTTGTACTCTTGCTTTTCCCACTGTGTTCACGGCAGGCTGTTCATTGTTCTGCCCTTTCATAACAGGATGTTTATTACCTTCAAATGTGGATTTAATTAACTCTGCATCTAATTAGCACTTTCCTGAATTTCCATGTGTGTAGAAAAGGATCTGCTGAAAAGAATGCATTCTTAACTTAAACAGTGAGAAGATTTCATATCACAAAGCTGTTCATTAATAAAAAGTAATAAATAAAAAGTCATATTGTTCCAATAGATTTATTTTCCCTACCACATTTTTCTATGAGACATTTTTTATTTCATGGGACATCTCTTATCTTCAGGAAACAAAGACTAAATGGATCTCAAATTAGGCTTAACGATTTTCTGATTCACATAATAGTTTAAATCAAGTGAATTAGCATAAATTATTCAAGTAAGCATTAAAAAAATATATGTTATTACCATTTTTTGTGCCACAGGGTTTGCAGGGATGACAAAGAACTTGGTCTACAGAGTCCACTACAATTTTGTAACTGCTGCTTTGGGGTGCTTTTGTGGTATCTTTTTACACAAAGTATCTATCAGAGCTTTCCCAGAGCTATCATAACCCAAACAGCTTTTATTGACATAAAACTCTGTATTTGAGCAAACCTGAAAGACCATACAGAAGTTAACCATAAAATGATTTCAGATCAGTAGTATAGCTACAAACCTATTTATAATGTGACTTTTTAATATCTTCTTTATCTGCCATTAGACCTGATGTTATTAATATATCAGGTAAACCACAGCACAGGAAGTTCCACCCCAGCATGAGGAACAACTTCTTTACTGTAAGAGTCACGAAGCACTGGAACAGGCTCCCCAGAGAAGTTGTGGAGTTTTCTTCTCTGGATACTTTTCAAACCTTGTCTGGATGCATTCCTGTGTGACTTGCACTAGATTATGGTTCTGCTCTGGCAGGGGCAGTTGGACTTGATGATCTCCAGAGGTCACTTCCAACCCTAACATCCTGTGATCCTGTGACTTGGAGGCTTTCAAATACCAAGTGGCTATTTAGTTTTCTTGGGACAGGATTCAGATTTATTGAAGAGAACCTCAAAGACCATTTTGTCCAAACTTCCTGCAGTCTGGAGCAAGGACTCCTCCAACTAGATCAGGGTGTCCAGGGTGACCAAAGGAACTTTGAAAGCTGCCTTTGAAAAGCATGACAGATCAACCCATGCCTCTAAACTAAGGTCCCAGGGTTGTTGGACTAGATGACCTTTTGAGATCCCTTCCAACCCAAAGCAATCTGTAAATCTGTGAATCCCATCCTAAGAATATGCTTAGGGATATGGTTTAAGGGGAATCTTGTACAGTAAGTTTAGAGGTTGGACTTGATGATCCTGAGTGGCTTTTCCAACCTAGATGTTTCTGTGATTCTGTGATTAAATAGCCTCTTGGTATTTGAAAGTCTCCAGGTCTGAGTCTCTGAAGCTGTTCTTCAATGTGTGAGACTGGACAGATAGATTTGTAAGTGCTGTCATTCTCCAGCAGCAGATGTATGATGAGCTCTATGACAATGTGCCAGAGTTAACAGAAGAGAAAATAATGTCATAGGAGGTCACAGATTAGAAGAAATCCCATAAAGTAGATATTGAGAGAATCCTTGCAGTCAGCCTTGCAGGCCACCCACCCACTGATGCGAGCAGCAGCAGGGCTGGCCTCAGCTTGGTACACTTCCCCTCCTCCTCCCAGGAAAACAGCTGGATGCTGTTTCTCTGTTCTAGGAAATCAGTGTGCTCTTTGGGACACATGGAGCTCTCACAGTCCAGAAGAGAATGTCATACCTACCTCATCCCGTCTGCCAGCCAAACCAGGCTTGACATGACTCCTGAAGATTGCTACTTCATGGTGTGTTTTGTTTTTTCATGGTGTGTTTTGGTTTTTTCAGACTTGGATTTCATTTTCTCGTGGAAGCCTCTTGTATTGCCACATTCTCTGACCTACTTGCACATCTGCAGTGGCCTTCATTTAAGAACAGGGGTATTCTTTAAAAAAAAAATTCTATTGTTTTGCCTTGGTAATTTCTTTTGCTTCCAATCATGTTCATACTGAACAGATCAAGAGTTAAACATTTAATCCCTGTGTTCTACTGTTTTCTGGTTTTGGGGTTTTTTTCTTTTTTTCTGAGGGATGAGTCATATGAGTACGGATGGCCTTTTGTTATTCTTTAGTAAACTCAAACAAGAATATTTATTCCTTCATTAGAAAAACAGTATCTTAGACTTATTGTTCCTTTTTGTTATTGTTTAAAAAGAAACCAAAAACAGTTTCATAAAATGTAGTGGATTGCTAGTGCTGAAGCTTGAAAGCTACAACTTTTCTGTGCTGAGGTCCCATACAAACCAACATCTCAAGTACAGTACACTTGTCATATCCTATGTGTACTCTCTGAGCAGAGCCAACGGAGACAGCATCTGGTCCTTGAGCAGAGGCAAAAGAGCAACTTTTTTTATTTGCATGGCGCTGCATCCACTTTCTACACAAACCCCATGGTAGAATGAATAACCTACTTTTGATGATAATTTCTTCTTCTCAGCTTTCTCTTCTGATGGATTTAACAAGTTTTGTTACTTACACATGCAGCAAAACATAGCCCTTTGAAAGTTGTGTAAAACTAAACATAGATAAAAATTCACTGTTCTTACATTGTTAACTATTTTCTGCCATCTTATGTCATTTTAATGTTCAACAACCACAAGTTGTAGAGCAGAAAAGGCTTTACAAATCATTGTCCTGCCACCAAGTCCTGTAGCTACTTTATGAAGTACTTTGTTAGGTGGATAGAACTCTGCTATTTCTTTAAAAGGGAAGGTCTGGGTTGTTTTTTTTTTCACTTGCACAGTGGAAATCTGAATTAGAGACAAGAAGAAATGATTCCTTGCAAAATAATTTTGACACCTCAGTGGAAAGGAGGAGCATCCCCACAAAGGCGCTGGGCCAGTGTCCTAAATTAACAGTTTCCATCACTGGCAACCAGAGTAGGTGTGTGTTCAGTACAGAAGAGCCACTCCCTGGCCTTAGGCTTTTTCATTCCCCAGCATTCAGTACACCCGGAGGTCATTAAACTATTTTGGCTTGTTGTCCCTCCTGCTGTGAAAAGAAAATGCTGTGGGTGCTGTCTGCTTCACCCGTATGGAGTCATAATGTTGGCTGTGCCTTAAGAGCCCTCACAGCTGTGCTGCAACGGTTAGTTCCCAACATGACTCAGATGAAGGATTTTTATTTAATCTGCCCAGGATTTTCCGCAAAAAGAAGAGGTTTTTCATTTGTGAAAAGTGTTGGAGGTGAAAAGAAAGTACATGTGAAGGAGAGGTTGTCTCTGCAGCTGACTTCCCACTCCCTTTGGAAATGATTTTGGTGAAAATGGAAAGGTGGAAGAATGAAACAATTTCATGGACCTGGCCACCCTAATTTCTGTAATTGCCCATTAAGGCATCACTCCTGGTTTGCATTACTTCATGAAAAGGAATGGTTGAAATGCATGGGGAGTGCTTTAGTAGAAGCTCTAGATTCAGCTTTTCTTCTACATCAAATGTTCTAAGAAGTGGGCTTTAAGAGAAAACAATTCCATAGATGCATCTTAGCAGTTTTGGACTCATCAGGTACCATTTGGACTTCCCCTAAAAAACATTTACATTTATCTAAAAGAAACATTTTTTTTTTTGTTGTTTTTAATTCTCTTCTTCTGATTTTGGTCACCATTTGCTGTGCAGTATTTGCTGTAATTTATTTCTGCAAGACTGTACACTCATTTTTTAATTCTGAGGTTCATTACTGTCTTTGTAGTCTGCTCTGGTGAGGTTGCATATCAAGTATTGTGTTCAGTTTTGGGCACCTCATTACAAGAAGGATATTGAAGTGTTGGAGTGAGTGCAGAGGAGGACAAGGAAGCTGGGGATGGGGCTGGAGAGGAAATCTTATGAGGGGTGACTGAAGGAGCTGGGGCTGGTTAGTGTGAAAAAGAGGAGGCTGAGGGAAGACCTCATTGCTGTCTACAGCTACCTGAAAGGACATCGTAGAGAGGTTGGTGCTGGTCTCTTCTCACAGGTAATTACTGATAGAACAAGAGGGAATGGCCTCAAGCTGCCACTGTGGAGGTTAAGACTGGACATTAGGAAGCATTTTTTCCCAGCGAGAGCTGTTAGGCATTGGAATGAGCTGCTCAGGGAGGTGGTGAAGTCACCAACTCTGGATGTGTTTGAAAGTTGTTTGGATGTGGTGCTTGGGGATATAGTTTAGGGTGAGCCTTGCAGAGTAGGGTTAATGATTTAACTTAGTGATCCTGAGGGCCTTTTCCAACCTGAATGTTTCTGTGATTCTGTCATTAAAATCCACACAAACTGAAAAAATAAGTATCTTGTTCCTGACACAGGGATAACCATGAATACAAAACCTGGAGGTTAAGCACTCTTGGAACCCAGGATAGCTTCCAACTTGTTCTTTAGGTGAGAAATTGGGGAACTTTCAAAGTAATTCCTGGATCATTCACTTTAGGACTGGCCTTTTGAGAAGAGGGACCTAAGGTAACCTGATGAATATGTAAAAGCATGTCTTCCAAACATCTTTCTAAGGCAGAATGTCACTAACTACAAGACTCAAGCATACAGACAAAATCTCACAGTGCGGGAGTACCATGACTGCTCCAGTCATCTCAGGCAGAAGTAGTTTTGTTCTCCACACCTTTCATTATATCTGTCCTGAAGTGCAAATAACTTCAATAACTTTTACTATTACTCCAGGTCCTTCTGTGCAAAGTCCTTCTTACAGTTCAGTCCAGATACCAGTATGTTACATCCCTGGGCAAAGTGTTAACCAAGAGCTGCTTATTAATATTCTAAAATGGCTCCAAGACTCAAGAATCAGTACAGACAGGTTTCTAGTGCACAGGTTGTGATAATGAAATACTAAATCACAAAGTGCCCACTGATGCTCAAAGACAGTTGAGTGCCACAGTCTGTTCAGGCCAGGCAATTAAAATAAAGAAAACCTATGGATGCCTGGTCAGGAAGAATTGACTCATGATGGCAATTGTCATTTGTACTACACTAGAATTATAAAATCAATTCTACGGCCACCATTATGTGAAGGTAGCACTAATGAGAAAGTCCAGAATAGCTGAGCATTGACATTCATGATTTGTTGAACCTCAGCAAATATGCTGCAGTGCCCAAGGAAAATAAGATCTGTAGGTTATTTAGGTCTTTATGGAATGCAATCATTAAGTGATATTGATTTTTCCTTCTACACATAAACCTCAGGATTCATTTTTACACAAATGCAAGCAAATGGATTTATGTTCCAAGCCTCTGGGGAAAAGTAGGTGCCATGGATAAATTTTGGTTCATAATCTAGTTAGAGACTCATTTAATGTCCAAGGTGGACAAATCAGAACTGTTCTGAATGTTTAAATCTTACTCAGTCAAGTCTTGTTCTGTAAAAATTGAAGAAAAGTGTTAGTGATTATAAGGGAGTCACTGAGGATCATCTTTCTTTTGAAAGGATAAACTTAAGAAATGTAGTTAAATGTTTATTGTGGTCAAATGGGTTGGAAAAAATTGTACAATTCAATATTAAAGTGGATTTAAGTCAAAGACCATCATCAAATTTGTCTTAGTTTTCCTTTGGCTGTCTAAATGTGGACACTTACCATGTAACATTGATTAAGCTTCATGTTAATTAAACAATTACTGTGATGAGGCATTCCTACAGGAGGGTGACAGTAAAATCTCATCGGCAGACCAATTTGATAAAAAGTTAAATTAGTTTAATTCTCATTCCATAGCTGAGAATGGTTTAGATCCAGCCTTTGTTCTGTTTGTGCAAATCTATTGAAGAAAAAAAAAAAAATCATTCCAGGCATTATTAGATATTGTGGTTCTGATTTATGTCGTGATCATAACTCCAAAGGAGGAGAAAAACTTACGGATCCATGCATAAAAACTGTAAGTATTTCCGGTTTACATTCTAGGGCAGCTCAATAGGAGGTGGTCTGGTTGTTGATTGTAGCTGTTTGGAAGTTCATGATCTAAATAGCCTATAACTACTATGGCAATGCATAGGAAAACCACAAGCTGCATGAAATAATTTTACTATGACAACACAGACAACATGGACAATTGGGACGTATTTAATTTGTATTTAAAAAACCAACAAAATAAACAGTGGTATGTAATTCCCTTGAAATGTATCAAGCCATGAATACTCCATGGGTGTTAAAAGGCATGGAAGGTGGAGACCCTCAGGGTGCACCGAAAGTGGTATCAAATTATTTAATGTCTCTTCAAGATCTTCCCCCTAAGGTCACCACTGCAGAAAAGAGCTTTCCAGCTTAAGTGCACAAGAATTTCAGATAAATCGGTTTTGATATGAGGCTCAATACCTATCAGATTAAAAAAAAAAAAAAGTATCAAGCTGCTCTTGTTTTGTTATGCACACGGAGATACGGGTCCCTTTTTTGGAATGACAGTTCAGGACACTAATCAATTTATTGATAGGAAGGAGGGTTCCCTGGGTCACTGTAATCTCAGCAACACTTAAGGCTGAATGAATGAGCACTTCTACAGCTAATGACCTGGATCACACTAATTGACTTAGAACAGCAATCAGTTTTGGTCGTGATCTTAGCAGAGATGCTCATTGTGACAGCTTTCTACTTTGGCATATCCCACACTTGTACTTAAACAAACACTGCATTCATAGCAAAACCTCTTTATTTGGAAATAAAGTGTCCTGTTTGTCCTGTCCTGAGTGTCCTGATCCTGTTTTCAGTAAAGTTTTGCATGGAATAAAAAAGAAGTAGTTTTGAAAGGGATCAGCAGTCTCAAGGTATCTTGTTTGTCTTTGTCTGCTGTTCTTGTTAGAGGAGAAAATGGTAAAGATAAAAGTGGTACTTGTCCTGCATTCCTTTCAGATGTAATGACAGCAACAGACTGAATTGTTTGAGAAGTTTTCGTTTGGTGGATTGGTGCTTCGGTTTTGGGATCTTGTTTTCTTCAGTTTGGGTTTGTTTTTTCTTTCATGTTTGCCTTGTCCCCAGGTCACACAAAATCAGTGTGAGGCAGAGATGATGAGAAAAGCACTGGAACCAAAATATTGTGATTTTCAGGTCTCCTTTTCTTTACCTCTGATTTCCTCACCAGCAGAAACACCCAGGTTTGCTCTTCCACTTCTGCGATTCTCTCAGCCAGATCAGGTACTCACAGTTTTTCTTTGTTAAGGATCACTAAGAATTTCAAGTCCTCTTTAGGCTGGAGCCGTTGACTACTAATTAACATGGGGAAAAAAAGGGGGAAAAAAAAGCTTTTCCACAGAGGCTTTACTGCAGGAATCTCCCCCCCTCTCCTCCACGTGCATATATCTGACATGCAGCACACACTAACTACTCACACACACACACTCTCAGTGTGCGTTTCATACACACGCAAAAGTTCCAGATGTGCTGTGTGTCTTCTTGAGTTGACTTTCTTCTCCTGTAAAGCCAAGAGAAATATTAATCATTCATTTACTGTTAGGGGATGGGTCTTCTTCTCATGTTTCAGTAAAGGGGGTGGAAAAGTAAAGTAAGCCAGATTTTTTCCTATTTAAGGCCAAAGCTGGGGAATGCTTGTGGCTGAGTTCTGTACATGGCCCGGTGCTGGAAGGACAGGGAACAACCGATGTTGCTATTTTGAATAGATTTTTTTCTTTCTTTCTTCCCTCCCCCCTCTCCATTTTTATTTTTGCACAGAGAGTCTCATGTCTAATATTTAGACATGATGAGCTTTGTGCAAAAAGTAACTTTGCTCATTCTTGCCGTGTTTCAACCCTCGGCTATCTTGGCACAACAGGACGGTGAGTAATTCAAGCTTCTTATGATTTCATGGTGGGTTTTTTTTTCTTTTATTCTCATTTTTACCAATGGTTTTAATAGCTTGTAAGAAAGGCACAAATCTCACCAGAACACTCTTCCTTCATTAAATGAAGCAGCCAGATAATTCAATGCCAAAGCTGAAAGCAAAGGAGCTTGCATTGCCACCCCAAAATTTTCATCTTCACTTTGCTTTTCTGTGGTTAGAAGGACTGTACAGAGCTGTCTGCCTTAGCTGCATTTGTTCTTGTTCTATCTTGTTTTACTGTTGCAGACACCAGAGAGTTTTCAAACTGTTTCTTTTAACTCTTGGAACAACATTTGAACTGATAGCTCTGTGCTGCCTGGAAGCTGTTTACCACGAGCAATAAGTCCAGCTTTTTTTCATTTGGAGTTCTCCTTTGTATTTGTGTGTTTTCCACCGGCAGCGTGGGGGTTGGTTTCAACAATCTACTTGCCAAAATCTGGCTTAAAGTTCTTCCTGGTTTTGATGGAATGGTTTTTAGGAGTGATATATGAAAATAAGTCAGTGGATAGGACTTTTAACTTTGACATAAAGCAGGAGGGTAAATTAATTCACTGAGCTGAAATAGTTTGAATTGTGCATCTGAAGGCTGTTTTGGTCCCTCAGGAAACTGATTAGCAGCTGATGGTATCAGGGAGTCCATGCAAGTACGAGTGCATGTTTACAGAGGGTGAGCACACCAAAACCCAAATGAACACGGAATTTAGAGGGGGCTGCGGGTGGGTGGAAATTACTTTATATACAATAGTTCAACTTAGAGTGAAGATAAGTGCAGTATGAGTATTTAGATTACACAGAAGACATTCCTCACGTACAGCTGACCTTTTTTGGATGTGCTCTGTTCCTGCTTGCCAGACATTGTAAACCAGACCTTTCTTCAGATAAAACATTTTTTTTTCCTGCTAATATGAAAGATCTGCAACCTATTTATTTCTGCATCGAGGCAACGAATAATATTCCAAACAGCTTGATAAGCAGCGGCCAAATAAGCTGCAGTGCAGTAAAGTAAAGCCACACCCCACCCTATTCTGTGTGATACAAATCATGGAAACGAATCCTTTAGCCATTTTCATGGCAAATCTGTCTGCTTCAACATACCTGTAAAGGCAACTCTGCTGGTGGGGGTGTCTGTGAGTCCACCAACAGGCTGTTGGCAGTAGAGCAGTTGGAGCTTAGGGGACTGTGCATGAGTAAATCAGGTAACATCCTCTGCAACAGCAGTGTGCCCAAGCAGCAGCCTCCCCTCACTAGGCAGAGACACAGGCTGAGCCTTGTAAAGTATTTCAAAAGTGAAAAAGCATGTGTTGGCATCCTGTAGAGAACAAATGTAAGGTACTGTGAACTGATGCTCTTCTGCTTCTGCTTTTCCGGCATATAAACTACCCCTTCAGTAATTCCAGAAAATACTACATTTCAACAAAATATATGCTGTGAGGTTTATCTTCTTACAGCAGCAAATAATATGCATTATCAATATTTATACATGCATATGTGAATGTATCTTCAGAGGAATAAGGACCAAAGGACAATCCAACACACAGAGAAAGAACATTGGTTATTTCTCCCACTAACAAATCCCCCCTGAATGCCAGATCTTGTATCTCTGATGTTCAGCACATATTTGACTCAAGAAATGGTAAATTTTGGGTAGAAGAACAATACAAAAACAAAGTATAAGGGAGTATTCATGTTTCTCCTCCACATTCCTATTTTATGGCGTAATAATATTTCCTTACTGAGCCAACTTCCATACTACTTATAGGAACAAGATTACACAGAGACACTGATAAAACACTGGTTGTCTCTTGACATATCAGATGCTGTCCTCTTTTTGGAATGTTCTTTTCCTCACACTTGAAAATTGTTTTCTCATAATAATAATTTGTTTAAAAATAATTGGAGGCTTTGAAAATGCGTTTCTTATAGAAAATAAGTAATTGGAGAAGTGGATTTTTAGCATCACTAATTCACAAAGAGGGCAGCAATGGACTGGGAAGCCACATTTTCCAAAGTTTGAAAGAATTTCCAGACATGCTAAAATACTCGCTCTTGTCGAGAAAAATGTCTATATGGTTAGTATCAAATGCAAGTCAATATAAAAGTTTCCTTGAGACAGTCTGCCAGGAAACAAGAGTTGGCAAGATATTAAGGAAAATGCTCAGTATACACTAAGTTTAGGGCAGTCAGGTCTATCTCTGGGCTATGTGTTTCTTTGTCTCGCTGTTAAAGCTAGAAACAGAGGCTCAAGTTCACGCTCAGGTTGGACCTCTTTTAAAGCTTGAGATCTGGATATCGTGGAAGGAGGAATTTTCTCTGGCTTTGTGTCCCAGTAACCCACTGGATGAAGTAACCATGAAGTAACAATTCAGGATTTCTGATGTGTGTCAGGTTAGTATAAGGCTATTGCAAGCCCTCACCACGTTCGTATTAAAATGCCTCCTGGTGGCTGACATGTCATGAAGGTGGTACATCAGATGCCAGCAATACATACTCAGTTCTCCTACAGGAAGGCTGGATAGAGGCTTTTCATAAGGCGTCTGGCAGCAGGCCAAGGGGGGTGGTTTGAAGCTGGGAGGGAGTAGGGTTAGACTAGATCTTAGGAAAAAGTTTTTCAGTATGAGGGTGGTGAGACTCTGAGATAGGCTTGCTCAGGGAGCTTGTGAACACTTCCTCCCAGGGGGTGTTCAAGGCCAGGTTGGATTAGGCCTTGAGCAGCTGAGTTTAGTTGAGAGGCATCCAGACCCACGCCGAGGAGGTTGGAGTAGATGATCTCTAAGGTCCCTTCCAACCTAAGCTATTCTATGATTGTGTGATTTTATTATTTGAAGGCAGCTTTGCTTCCTGTATATGAAACTATCAAAAATTGTAAGGACTTAATTTTTTTTTTTTTTTAATGAAATCCATCCTCCTCCCACCCGGCACGATTTGTGCAGGCCTTTGCCAGCCTTACAAACCCACATTAGCCCTTTTATCTTGAGTTTGTAGAAGCAATCAAGTAGGTTACCCCCAGAAGACAACACAAATTTCAGATAAGCCAGACTGCACCTATCTGACAATTTTGTCCAACTACAGAGAAAGTGTTTCTTTGATGCCAAAAGAGAGGTCAGATGGATTTGGACCAGCCTCAGCTGTTTCTGAGATGTTAAAGGACATCTCAGTCATCAGGAGCATGGCATTTCTCATACTTACAGCCCTTAGTCCTTGAGGAACTTCACTGAAGTCATTAGTGCTGCTCTAAAGGCAGTGTGAGAGCAGAGCTAGCATCTCTGCTTCATTATTACAAATAATATTTTGCTCCACTGTAATTTAATGTCTTTCTTTTATTGTCAGTATTATCTTGGATGTTTGGTCAGGGGGATTATATCTGAGGCAGTGACCAAATCCTAAAATATCTCTGAGAGGCCTTAGTGACCTTCCACATTACTCTGAATAGCAAATCACAGCTTTCAAATGAAACACAGGTAGGTTTCAGGAGGCAGCATGCAGAGAAATTTTCTTGCCAGCATCTCTTTCTGATACCCCCAGAAAAGAAGAATGGGATTTTAGGAAAGGTTGTAAAGAGCTTGGTTTAGCCATTTTGCTTTCTTGTGTGGTTAAGAGCAAAGGGTTAGAGAGCCGATGGGTACTGCGTAGTAACAGTGCACTTGTGAGACTGACAGGCTGATGTTTACCTGTGTGTAACTCTGCACATCTGCATTGTTTGGTGATAAATTCCCTAGTTTAAGGGTAACACCAAAGACAGAACTATCTCTCCTCAAAGGTTTTGCTAACACAGAAAAAGGTCCCTCCAGACTTTTGAAGATAAAACCAGATGATGCATGTCTGTGTGGTGGCAGATTATTACACCATCATATCTAACCCAGATTATGTGAAGCTATCAAAGATCAGAGATCTACTGCTTCCCTTCAATTTTTCCTAACTGTTTTTCACCAAGCACACAGCAGGCAAGATTGTGCTTAGGAAAACTGAAACATTCTTTTCTGGATGGAAAACTTGTGGTAAAGGAAAGCCTGGGGAATACACTCTCTCTAAACATTATATACATATATATGCACACACATATATGTACTTGGAAATATGACAAATTTCATAAGCACGTTTTAGATCACACATCCCTGGAAGACATTACAGGCCATTACATATCCCTTTCATTATTTTCCAGATTTGTTTTTTTTATTTGAAACCAAATCTATGTGGAGAGTTGTTTTATTTTTTCAAAGAGGGGGTGGAGTTGGAAACATCTACTAATTTTTTAACAGGGGAAGAGGCAAAGCAAGAAGGTTGTTGTCTCTGGCACAGATAATTCTGTTGGTGCCTCAGAGTCATTACATTTACTCATCTCTTAGTGCTGCAGATTACAAGCAGATCCTATTTCCTGTTCCACCTTCTGCCAAAGTTTTGAGGCTGGAAATAGGCAGCCAGGTGTTACTTTTAAAATGTCAGCTTATGCCAGCCTTACATAACCAGATGGGTGTTAGTTTTAATTAATGCAAATAAGGTTCAACAAGGACAAGTGCAGAGTCCTGTATCTGGGGAGGAATAATAAATTGCACCAGTACAGGTTGGGAGGTGATCTGCTGGAGGGCAGCCCTGTGGAGAGGGACCTGGGAGTGCTGGTGGGTAACATCCATGGGAAACCAATGTGCCCTTGTGGCCAAGAGGGCCAATGGGATCCTGGGGTGTATTAGGAAAAGTGTGTCCAGCAGATGAAGGCAGGTTCTCCTCCTCCTCTACCCTGCCCTGGTGAGGCCTCATCTTGAGTACTGTGCTACCCAGCTTAAGAGGGACAGGGATCTGCTGGAGAGGATCCAGTGGAGGGCTATGAGGATGATTAGGGACTGGAACACTGCCTGATGAGGAGAGGCTGAGTGACAGGGCTTTTTAGTCTGGAAAAGACTGAGAGGGGATTTAATAAATGTTTATGAATATCTGAGGGCTGGGTGTCAGGAAGGGGGGGCAGGCTCTGCTCACTTGCTCCCTGTGATAGGACAAGGAGCAATGGATGTAAGCTGCAGCACAGGAGGTTGCACCTCAACACAAGGGGGAACTTCTTTACTGTAAGTGTGACAGAGCACTGGAACAGGCTCCCCAGAGAGGATGTGGAATCTTCTTCTCTGGAGACTTTCAAGGCCTGTCTGGATGCCTTCCTCTGTGACTTGAGCTAGATTGTATGGTCCTGCTCTGGCAGGGTTGTTGCACTCGATGATCTCTTTGAGTCCCTTTCAACCCCTAACATCCTGTGATCCTGCAATGCTATTCAAGAGAAAGAAAGAAAGTGATTACTATCACTGTTTTTATTGCCTGGACTGTCTGATAAAACATGGATCTGTTAGTCATTGCCCCAATTATGTGCTAATGTGGTTCAGACCTTGTTTAAATCAGAAATGTGTAGAAAATGGAGAGATACCTGCCTTCATAATTGGGAAAGCATGCTGTAGGTCAGTGACAGAAATGATGCAGACTGTCCTTTAGCATTTTGCATTCAAAGGCAATCTCTTCAGAGTTGAAAGGTTCATCCTGTGGGTAAGGGGAAACAATAACAAAGTGTTCTTTCCCAGGCTAGCAGGCACCATGAAAACTCCATCACTCCTCATGTTTCCAGGGTAGGTTATTTGCCTGGGGAAGAGCACAAGCCACAGCTGCTGTAACAGTTGCAAGTTTTAATTTGTCCATTGGAAGTCATCATTTCTCAAAACCCACAGAACTGGAAATTAATGCAATGGTCATATCCATTAATCATAGAATCATAGAATCACAGAATGGTTTAGGTTAGAAGGAACCTCAAAGATCATCCAGTTCCAACCCCCCCACCATAGGCAGGGACACCTCCCACTAGAACAGGTCGCTCAAGGCCTCATCCAACATGGCCTTGAATACCTCCAGGGAAGGAGCAGCCACAACCTCCCTGGACAACCTGTGCCAGTGTTTCACCACCTTCACTGCAAAGAACTTCTTCCCAACATCTAGTTGAAATCTCCCCTTCTCCAGTTTAAACCCATTACTCCTTGTCCTGTCATTACAAGACCTTGTAAATAGTCCCTCTTCAGCCCTCCTGTAGGCCTTGTCCAGACACTGGAAGGCTACTGCAAGGTCTCCTCAAAGCCTCCTCTTCTCCAAAACACAAACCCCAAATTTGGAAAAGTTAGATTAGAATATTTCTCTGATTCAACATGCAAATGGCTACCTCATCCTCTTTGCAACAGCTTGGTAGGTTATAGTAGCACAACTTCAATGCAGTTTGGAGTTCATAAAACTGTATGTCCACAGTGTAAGTATGTTCTGATTTTAGTTTCTGGAAGCTGATAGCCAGCCCAAAATGACAACAAAATTCTAGTGTCACCCCTCTAATGCATTCATGATAGGATGCCCTGCACAGGATTGCTGTCCACAGATGTCATTCCTTTTCCAGGAGTGATGCAAGCAGTGTTGTTTTTGTTCTGTACCTTCAGGTCAGGCTTATTGAAGGACACATGGGTGGGTGAAGAAGAATGCAGCAGCCCTTGGCCCTTAGCATGCTGTCCAGCCCAGAGAACCCAGAGGATTCCTCTTAAAGCTCTTTGGGATTGTGCCACTCATGGTGATGTAGTCTCTCTTAGAGAGATGCGGTCTGTTAGAGAGATGCTGTGTGGTGACTTGCTGCAGTTGTCTTCCCAGGGCCATGCTGCTGCTAGATACGGGAACAAATGCTTTGGTTTAGTTACTGCTGCAGGACAATTGCTCCTCTGTAGATTTTGTTTCCTCTCTTTATTTTTCTTTCTTTTCTTTCTCAATGCATTTTTAAAGCTTTAATTCCTGTCCTCTCTATGGCTCCAATGGCAAGATCTACTTTGTCCTTGGAAAAAAAATCTGTAAGGAATTTCCACAGAATTTGCTGCTCTTTCTCCATTCAGGACAGTCAGACAGTGTGTTCTTAAGGGAAATAAGATTCCCATATTTATGTGTAGGGATCATGCCACTACTATTTCTCACATTGCTTTGAAACTCTGACAGTTTCAAAGGAAGAGAACCTCTCAAGTCACACCTGGCTGTGGTTAATGAACTGATAATCTCCACAGGCAGTAAAAAAAAAAAAAACAGAAACAACATATTACGGGAGTCAGAAAGTCTCTTCTGTAAGTATAGGAAAAATAGGGAGGTGTGCTTATCCTACCTTAAATGCTGGAAGGGTCCAAGGAGGAATCAGTTCCATCAGTGTCTGTAGAACAATACATCTTTCATGCAGAGGCATAGCAAATTATCCTTTTTCCTTTCTATTTTTGAGAAGTCATTATTTATTCTCACATTTTATTTCATAGAAAAGGTTGTCTTCATTTTGCTTTGAGAAAAACAAACTTGCTTCTGAGCAGGGCTTTCATTTATTTATTTTCACTTCACAGGCAATGTCCTTGTCTTTGAATTTACAAAGTGGAAGCCTCTGCCTGTTCCATGTCAAAATGACAATGGAAAACATGATATAACCCCCTCCAACAACAACCGTTTGTTGGCTTTAGTTTGGATAAACTTCAGCTCTGGGACTTCTGGCTTTGTTTAGTGGAAGTACAGCAGAAGAGATTCCTTTCATATTAGCTAAGAGACTCCTTCCATTTTCCCTCTTTTATGTCAAACCCTTCATTTAAACATGGGCTACCAGAATGAGAACAAAAATGGAGGCCTTCTTTAAAAATGGCTGCACATTTTTGTCTTGCTTTGATTCATACAAGTACTGCATGAGGGAATTGAATCATAGAGCGATTCAGATTGGAAGGACCTCAAAGATCATCCAGTTCCAACCCCCCACCATACACAGGGACACCTCCCACTAGAACATGTTGCTCAAGGCCTCATCCAACCTGGCCTTGAACACATCCAGGGAGGGAGCAGCCACAACCTCCCTGGGCAACTTGTACCAGTGTTTCACCACCTTCACTGCAAAGAACTTCTTCCCAACATCCAGTTTAAACCCCCCCTCTGCCAGTTTAAACCCATGACTCTTCATCCTGTCATTACAAGACCTTATAAATAGTCACTCCCCAGCCCTTCAGATGCTGGAAGGCCACTCCAAGGTCTTCTGGAAGCCTTCACTTCTCCCAACTCTCATAGCCTGTCCTCATAGCAGAGCTGCTCCAGCCCTCTGAGCATCTTCACAGCCTCTTCTGGACTCGCCCTCAGCAATTCCATGTACTTCTTGCGTTGGGGGCTCCAGATGCTTGGCAGGGAAGAGAAAGCTTCCACAGGAAGACTGTGATAATGGAAAAGATACATATTTGAGTACTGAATGTGTTTTGTTATCTTCAAAGCCCAGGCATTTTCTCACAGGGAAACCCAAATGATTATCAAGACATGGAGGATGTGACTTCTAGATTTAAGGCTTTAGATAAGTCTGTACGAGCATGGCCTATGGCCAGAATGTCCTACAAGCTCCTGGCAAAGCTGCCAGCAGTGTGCCTAGGCCAGGAGAGCTGATGGCATCCTGGCCTGTATCAGGGATAGTGTGGCCAGCAGTACATGGGAGGTTATCCTTCCCATGTACTTGGCATTGGTCAGTCCACACCTTGAGTACTGTGTCCAGTTCTGGGCCCCTCAATTCAAGAGAGATGTTAAGGTGCTTGAATAGCCCTATGAGGAGAGGCTGAGGGAGCTGAGATGTTCAGTCTGGAGAAGAGGCTCAGGGGTGACCTCATTGCTGTCTACAACTACCTGAAGGGAGGTTGTAGTCAGGTGGGGTTGGTCTCTTCTCCCAGGCAACCAGCAACAAAATGAGGGGACACAGTCTCAAGTTGTGCCAGAGGAGGTAAATGCTGGATATGAGGAGGAAGTTCTTTGCAGAGTGAGGGATTGGCATTGGAATGGGCTGCCCAGGGAGGTGATGGAGTCCCGATCCCTGGAGGTGTTCAAGAAAAGACTGAATGGGGCACTTGGTACCACGGTCTGGTTGATTGGATAGGGCTGGGTGATCTTGGAGGTCTCTTCCAACCTGGCTGATTCTATGATTCAACACACAGCCACAGATGACCCATCCCTTTCTGCTAATGTTTTTGTGTTTTCAGTCACTGTGCATCCCACCCTGGAGGGCAGCACAGATTCTTTTCCATGTGCAAAACATCTGTGAGCTACTGTGGTGGCTTCAGACACTGCCTTTTGCCCATCCCCAGTCCCACAAAGGCCAGCAAAATCACAGGAGCACCCATGAGTATATATGAAAGGATGATCTGTGTCTGGAAACTGGCAGTCCTTGGAAAACTTCTGGACATAATTAGTTCCCTCTGAAATTCCCCACAATTCACACCCAGTACCCAGTCAATGCACTAGGAGGCTGGCTGCTGCAAACACCTATTTGCTTCTATTCTTTCCCTTTGCACTTCTCTTCTCCTTCTTTCTGTTTTCTTTTAGCAACAGAGGCAAGAGCAGGACTGCAGCTCCTTTTCCAAACAGGCTAGAGAGAAACAATTGCTTACTCAAACACTGCAAATGGAAAATATGGGAAAAGTTTGATGGTCACTGTATTAGCCACACTGAGCATCAAATGAGAATGAGCTACGTCCCCCCATGCTTTCCTCCAGCTACAAGCAGTGAAAATAGAATCCACATTATCTTGGGAAATACTCCTGTGCTCGTGAGAGTCTCTTTTAAGAAAAAAATATTTTTCCCCTGTGTTTGGCTTTAAATCTACTGTGTGGTGTTTGCTTGTTTTCCTACAGAGCAGCAGTCATTCTATACCAGCTGTTTAAGAGAAGAATGGCCTAGTGAAAGCAAACAATAGGCTGTGCAGTGGGAATTGCAAACCTTTGAAAAGAGTGATTGAAATCTGCTTAGACATTTGGAAGAGATGTTGCACAATATTCTAAGCCTGTTGGTGTCTTAGTGGTTGGCAGGGTGGTCCTCTTTGTAGATCCCTCTTCTTTTTTGTAGGAACAGAGAAGCACAAATATGGAGGGGGGTTGGGGAGGGAAGAAAAAGGAAAGAAGAGAGGCATTCAAGTCCAACTGATTCTTTTCCTGATAGAGCAGCTGAAGAGAGAAAGCACTGTAAATTTCTTTCTGTGAAGAAGAAAAGCCACAAAAAGGTACAGAGCCTCTTCGTTTATCAGGTGTTCTCTGGCTCAGACTCTTCCATTCATACCTTTTAAGGACTCTGGTGGAGCTGGCTGTCTGTTGAAGATGTTCTGCTATGCAGAGCTGTTTATCCTCACCCTGTGCCAGCAAGTGCTGTTGCTGCACAGAACAGTGAGATTTAAATGTGTGCCAGGCTTCAGACAGCCACTTCAGTAGCAGTGCTTCTGACCTCTGACATTAATAAAATGTCAGCTCTGTACCTGCAGGATCTTCACCACACCAAGAGTGTGGATTTTCACCTGACAAGACAGTTAAGAAGGAATATTCTTAGGTCTTCATTCTTGTAAAGGAGGCATAGACCTTCATACTTTAAAATGGCTCCAAAATTAAGAAAGTTGTCTTTGGTACTCTGAGAAAACCCTCACAATACTCACTTGAGTAGCCTTAGGGAGCTGACAATAAGAACGTTGTACACAGGGTACAAATAGCCATTTAATAGCCTCTATGAGGCAGATTAAGAAGAATTTCAAATGCTGCCATCTGAGTCCAACAGACTGTCCAAAATTGCTGCGGGGTGAATTAGCCCAAACTAGACTGAATGAATACAAACTGTTTTGCAGATGAAACTAGGTTAATAATGCTCCGTGCATTCAGAATTCCACCCTCTGACCTTCTGAATTACAAATACCTTTAATTTATTGGTAGCCAAAGGTAGGATTTTTTCTTTAGACAACACACCGGAGTGCTTTAATCCATCTCTGGAATGCGAAATACAAGAACTCTTCATTTAATTCCAGTTCCTGAAATTACAGGGAAATAAAATAAATTGTGTAGTGTAGAATTTGACCCCCTGCTGCTTTACTCCTCTCTGGTGTAAATTCACTACGGCTATGGACTTGTATATATTGGGGCTGGCTTTGTCCAACCTATCTGCATATATAAATGATAGTACCATATGTACTACACTGCACTGTAACATTTCCCATCTGTTTCAGTCTCAGGAGAGAAGCATTGAATCAAGCTGACTTCTTCCAAGGCAGGAACAGCATTGCATAAAATTTCTAGCCCTCTCTCACTGAGCTGAGGGGAAAGAGAAGATCATGTCCCACTTGAACCACTTGATAAAAATTGGTTTCATTTCAAAGTTAGGCAATAAACCCCCGCTAAATCTTTTTTTTTTTTTTTTTTTTTTTT
>VWZI01015500.1:66725-176360 GCA_013396835.1 Psilopogon haemacephalus
TTTTTGTCTTGCAAGAATCTTGAAGCATTCTAAATTAAGTAGTTGTAGTTCAGTGTTTTACACTGAGAATATAGAGTGAGCTGCAACAATTCTGCTTCAGAGCCCTGGGACATGGCACTGTTGGAACAAATCCAGACAGAAAAAGATTGTCTGAGGGCTTCAGTACCTCTTCTACAAGGACAATCTGAGAGAGTTGAGGTTGTTCAGACTGGAGGAGGCTTCAGGGAGACCTTATTGTGTCCTTGCAGTACTTATAGGGGGCCTATAAGAAAGATGGAGACAGGCTTTTTATCACGGCCTGTTATGACAGGACAAGGGGTGACAGTTTGAAACTAAAAGAGAGAGACTTAAATAAGATACAAAGAAGAATTTTTTATTTTTTTTTTTTAAAGCTGAGATTGGTGAAACATTTGCCTAGGTTGCCCAGAGAGGTGGTAGAAGCCACATCCCTAGAAACATTTCATGGCAGGTTGGATGGGACTCTGAGGTGCTTGCTCTAGATCAAGATGTCCGTGCTTACCACAGAAAAGCTGAACTAGATGACATTGAAGGGTCTCTTCCAA
The DNA here is from genome assembly GCA_013396835.1 of Psilopogon haemacephalus. Taxonomy (NCBI): domain Eukaryota; kingdom Metazoa; phylum Chordata; class Aves; order Piciformes; family Megalaimidae; genus Psilopogon; species Psilopogon haemacephalus. Next base: position 67,289 of record VWZI01015500.1, read on the forward strand.
CATTAAGTGTCCTATAAATGATCAGCTTCCAATGGTTTGTTTTCCCTTAGCAACTCAGAAGCTGAATCTCCCTTTTTTGATGCTTTGGCTTTGTCAGGCTGGTTGTACAGTCTGGGAAACCCTCCCCTACACAATGACTTTTCCAGTTTTCTTTATTCTCACTAGGAGAGACCTACTGCAAGAAATGTTGTAAAAAATCCTTCACTGTTAGAAACTCTTCCTGGTGCTATCTAAAATCAGAAACACAGCAGCCTTTCTTTGAGATATCCCTTGGGTGGAATTGATTTGCTTTTCTAAAGAAATATGTTAGGCCAGCTTCTTAGGGAATAAAATTCAGAGTGTTTGTGTGTTGAAGTGTTCAAAATTAAGATCGCCTTTACATTTGGACTCTGTCTGTACAGGTCTTCAGTGAATACCCAAGGAGTGGTTAAGGATGTATGTTTAAAGAAACTAATAAATCCATAAAATCATCATTAATCACATCAGATCTTAAATTTATTTCACTTTCTGCTTGGTTTAAGAAACAAGCCTTTGTGCCATTTGGCATCAGTCACTCTAAAGACATGAAGCTCATTAAAATCAGATTACTGCAGAGGAAGGGGAATTTATGCCAGTGCTAAAACTAAATAGCCACAAATAAAGTGATTGCAGCCTGCTGCTTGTTTTTAGAGTTGACACCAAATGGCACAAAAGGTGATGTGCCAAAAAATATTGTAGTGTGAAAAGGGAGGGGATGGAAAAAATTCATAGGTATTTTGAAGGGGTGACTAAAAAATTGTGTAATGGTCCCTCTAAAAGGCACTGAATGCACAAAATTAAGATTAAAATCTTATTTACTGTGTGCCTATGGTTACTTGTATTAAATGGTTTGATCACTCAGAAAATGAAGACTTTTAGTATAGAAAAAAAAAATGTTTATGTTCTTTAAATCTGACCCAAATCCCAGTAAAATCAAAGGAGGTTCTGATCAGGCATAATTCACCCTTAGTAAGAAATGAATGATTCAATAATCTATAGATTACAGCAAAAGAAGTGTATTCCTATTGAAAAGACAGAAGTATCAATATCATTGAGTTGAATCACAGTAGAGAATAATTTCTGCTGGAAAATAATTTTAGATATAGGATATTAGGAAAAATTCTTTACCAAAAGAGTGGTCAGGCATTGGAACAGGCTGCCCAGGGAGGTGGTGGAGTCACCATCCCTGGAGGAGTTAAAAAACCTAAAGACATGGCACTTCAGAACATGGTTTAGTGAGCATGGTTACTGTTGGGTTGACAGTTGGACTTGATGATCTTAGAGGTCTTTTCCAGCCTTAGTGATTCTAGCATTCTGTAACATCATGAAGTCCAACCATTATCTACCTCTACCAAGTCTGTACTAAACTCAGCACCACATCTATGCATCTTTTAAACACCTCAAGGGATGGCGACTTGAGAACGTCCCTGGGGAGCCTGGTACAGTGCGTTTTCTTTTGGTGAAGAGGTTTCTGCTAGTATCTAAAATAAACCTCCCCTGGTGCAACTTGAGGCCTTCTCACCCTAACACTGATTACTGTGTAGAAGAGATCAACACCCACCTTGCTACAACCTCCTTTCAGAGCAAGAAGTCTACCTTCCAGAAATGACTTCAAAGAGAAAATCACAGAGTGACATCTCAGTACAGATAGTCATTCACGAATATCTTCTCCCTCCCTTCTTGGGCCACAATGCTGTCTAGGAACAGCTAACAACAAAAGGAGTATAAGCACTCTTTGAAACCACCAGATGCTCTTCTCAAAATTACTTTCTAAAGTTCAGAAACAGGTAAAACAATTCCCATGGCAACTCCCAAAAGGAAGCAACATGATACACAACAGTCTGCTCTACCCTGCTCCTGTTGTATCTGGAAATGATCAGAGGGCCAGAGCACCTCTCCTGTGAGGACAGGCTATGGGAGTCTGGGCTCTTCAGCCTGGAGAAGAGAAGGCTTCAAGAAGACCATCCAGTAGCCTCCCAGTAACTGAAGGGGGCCTACAGAAAGGCTGGGGAGGGACTATTTACAAGGTCTTGTAATGACAAGATGAGGAGTAATGGGTTTAAACTGGAAGAGGGGAGATATAAAATGGATGTTATGAAGAAGTTCTTTTACAGTGAGGGTGTTGAGACACTGGCACAGGTTGCTCAGTGAGGTTGTGGCTGCTCCCTCCATGGAGGTGTTCAAGGCCAGGTTGGATGAGGCCTTGAGCAACCTGTTCTAGTGGAAGGTGTCCTTGCTTATGATGAGGGGTTGGAACTGAATGATTTCTGAGGTCCCTTCCAACCTAAACCATTCTATGATTCTATGAAGCAACAGTTCCACCAAAGACAATCTTGACTAACTAAACAAACAAGAAAAGCCTTCTTGGGCTTTGTTTTTCGTTTAGCATCTTTGAAAGGAGAAGCCTCATTTGCCATTGTTTTTCATGTTGGACACCAGCTGAGCCTGTGGGGCTGTTGTGCAACAATATCACTGATGGGGTATCTCTGATCCTTCTTTCAAAGCAACACTTATGTGGCAGGGTGACCTTTAGAAGCTGCATGAAGAACATCATTCAAGGATGTCAACATGTGTGCCTGAACTGAGCAACTTGTGGAATGCCAGCATCAAGACAGAACAATGTGAAAGATTCATCCACTTTAGAGCACACTACCTTTGAAAAGAAGATTTGCCCCCTGAAGATAAAGGAGCAAATTAGTTCTTAACATAAATCGGACTTTGAAAGCCAATGATTTGGAAGGAAAATATCGACATTTTGTGTTTTCCTTGATAGCAAATTTGCCTTAAGGATAAATTTTAATCCTGATGTGTCTAAAATGTCCATAAGCTGCAGAAAGCTTGCAGCATTTGGTGCTTGTAGAGATGAATAGAGGGAACAAGCAATGATTTGTCTGAAATGTAAATCCTTCTGTTAGTGCAGGCCTGGGTTGTTGGGTTTGGGTTGTTTCAGGGTTTTTTTTGTTTCCCATTTTGTAATCTGAAGGACAGATTGAGTGGGTTTCAGATCGAGGAGAGTTTGACTCCATACCGAAGAGTATAAAGGACAGTAAAATAATAATTCTGTCACTGAATTTGAGAAGAATACAGAAAGGTTGCATTTAGAATGTGCAAGAAAGGATACAGCATACATAAATCCTTTACATGTAATACAGATACAGGATACATGAGAATTCCTGCAAAACTGTGCCCCCTAGCAACCCACAAAAACCCAGGTGCTCATTTTCTCCTATTCCCCATCGTCTCCCAATTAGGCCCCAATCAGGCTGGATTCCCTGTGGCCCGTGGCCATTAAAGCTGCAGCACTGTTCAAACACCAACTTTTTTGGCAGGCGAGCATCCCTAGAAGTAAGAAAGGCTCAGTTTCTCTCTGAAAGCACAGGATGTAGCCATCCTTTTCAGTGTGAGACTTGGGAAATCTGTGAACCACTCACTCAGAGGTATGGACATGGAGCGGAGAAGGGTTTTTAAGATAGACCTGCTTCTTCTTATATATTTAGGTTACAAGGGACCTCAGAGATCATCCAGTTCCAACCCCAAGAATAGGCAGGGACACCTCCCACTAGAACAGGTCACTCAAGGCCTCATCCAACCTGGCCTTGAACACCTCCAGGGAGGGAGCAGCCACAACTTCCCTGGGCAACTGTGCCAGTGTCTCATCATCCTCACTGGAAAGAACTTCTTCCTAACATCCAGTTTAAATCTGCCCTCTGTCAGTTTAAACCCTCATCTTGTCATTACAAGACCTCGTAAATAGTCCCTCCCCAGCCTTTCTGTAGGCCCCCTTCAGTTACTGGGAGGCTACTGGATGGTCTTCTTGAAGCCTTCTCTTCTCCAGGCTGAAGAGCCCAGACTCCCATAGCCTGGCATTTTAAAATACTCAGCACTTGGCTGAGAGAGAAAAGGTGGACAAACCAGGACATTCTGGCCCAGCAAGCCAATTAGTTCATTCTGAGTGGCTGGTTTGTTTCCATTACTGATCGCAGGATGGAATGAGTATGTTTGATTCTTGGATAAACATCATCATAATACCAGACAGGGAGTCCAAACCATTTGCTTCGAAGTAGACGGCGTGGCATTCTTTTCTGCTCAGTAAATGGAAAGCAGAAAGGCTGCAGATGCTGGGATGGATTCCTCCTCCTCCAACATAGGAGAGAATGACAGCATTCCCATTACAAATGAACCACAGATCTCCTTTCCACTTTGCCCTCTGGTTCAGCCATGTTTGAAGTAGCACTGGAGTACACAGTAAGGCAATGTATTTACTGCAGAAGAAATTTCAAAAGCACTTTTGGAAGTAGCCGCCCTGTAAAGTGAATTACCAAAACCCCCATCAGACAAAGGAAGTTTTGTACAATTGAATGTCCATGGAAAGCAACAAAAAGAACCTTCTTAGCTTCAGCAGATTTTAGATCCAGGCAGAGGCAAGGCCTCCTTCACCTCAGTGCTGTTACCTTTACCAGACTCACTTTCAATACCAACAAAACCTGTTTGCTTTACTTGTGTTTCTCAGCAGATCCTCATGGATTAAACCTTCTCAATTTTGCTTCCCAAGCTGCTGGAGGGTCGTGAGTCACTTCTGTGTGGATGATTAACCTTTCTGAGGCAGAACCAGACAAGTTCAAGATGTTCTTTAATTTCTAACTACTGAGTCACATCTTTGAGACTGGGATATGTGAGCCTGCTCCTAATGCAATAGCTGGATATTTGCTTTGTCCAAAGTGGAAAAGCCTGTGGGTTTTGAGAATACTATTAGAAATTTTTTTTTATTTTGCTGAATAAATATAGTTAGGTCATGATCACAGCACTTGCACAAATGCAAAGCCAAAAGCAACAGGTCAGCTTCTCAGGTCATCACACTCCATAACAAATTCCCCTTCACCTCACTGGGACTGGGATAATGCCCCATATGACATCTGTCATATGGCCTACAACAACCATATTTGTTTTCCCTTGTACACATCTGGGCTTTTTATGTCTTCCAAGACTGACTGGTGATTTTTCCTTTCAGCTTTCCCTATTGGTCTGCTTACACACAGCTGCTAGGCTGCTTAGAAAACAGGAAATCATTCAAAACCAGCATACAGCAGAGATTGTATTGCCTTTTATTCTTTGCTTTGCTTTGTTTTTTGTTTAGGCAGGCCTAGGGAAATGCCGCTCACAGCAAAATCTTTTAAAATGTGACTGCTCGGTCAACAGCATCAATGCAGAGGTCTTTAGGCTTTCAAATATTAAACTTCAGTGCTTCATGCAGTGAATCAGAGCTACCAACAAACCACAGCAATAGCTGCCAATGGAGCGCAGTGTTGTACAGCCAACCATATTTAGGATCTGGGAAAGAAGAACATGATTTTGCATTGCCATAGGTGGATACTGGTTTTAGTATTAGCCTAACACATCAATAAGGAATCAGTTAGAAGAATTTCCTAAGGCAAGTATGTGTTTTACCACGAGTATAGACTCATGTAAGGCAGCTTCTTTCATAACCTCATTATTGCTATGCATTATTTGCCAGTGCTTTAGCACAAATCATCTTTCCAAAAGATTTTGGATCTAACAGTTAATCTTTATGAGCAATGCAAAACACATTATGTCATAACAAAGATCTACATCTGAGCACGGAGAGGGTGTCTTGAACAGACTAAGTCTTCCCAGATGTAAGTTTCCTTTGGAAACCTATTTGATACTTTCCTTCTGCCAAAGGCCACAGCGAATTTCATCCTAGCTTATTTCTTAATTCATTTAACAACGTCCAGAAAGTCAGAAGCAGGTTTGAATGTCGTTAAACCCGCGTGGCTTGACTTTTTGGTCTTGTCTTGCTGTTAAATGATGCCATCTACTGTAGAATAACCAAATGGCAACCTGGTGGAAAGGCACAGAAATCTGCTTCATTTCTTTAACTGCAAAATTCTGTCTCTCGTTTTGGCAGATATCTTAAAGTTCTGTAATTTTCATTGATATTACTGACAAAAAAAAAAAAAAGAAAAAAAAAAGTAAGGTGAGTATTCTCAGTGTGAAAAAAATGGTCGTGGAGAAAAGTTTCCATGCCAGAAAAGAGAAAAAAAGAAACTGTCTTCAAAACAGGACCTTTCCTAATGAGCAGTGAAAAAAATATAGCGGGGGGGAAGGGGGGTGTGTGTGGAAATCCCTGTTGGCCATTTGAACCATCCCCTTCCCTGTAAGGCTACAAATCAATTAAAAGTAAGGCTGAAGGAAAAAAAACCCAGACATATAAAAATGGATATTAATTTCCTTCTGAATAATAATTCTGCCTAAAGGCATAGTTAAAAAAACTAATTGTAGGTTTGAAAGAATAAGAAAGTGGCACAGAGAGCTGAAAGTCTGAATATTTAAAGTAATTAAATCACATCCTGTGGGTATAAAAGGGTTTGTGCACTGTGTATTTCTTTATATATGCATGCAGTACATATGACTGTGCACTGCAACAGTGTTAAGCTACTTAGATATGTGTCACAGTATTTCTATTTAACAACTATAAATAGATTATGTTTTGCCTTAAACTAAATAAAAATAATAAATACAATTATCTCTTCCTTTCCTCATGTTTGGAAATGCAGAGGATGTTTTAACCTGTGGAGCTGAGAAGTGCTTAAGTGGAGTGACTGCTGAGTGCATTGCAGGCAAAGTGAATCTGTGCTCATTCATGCTCATTTTAAGCAGATAACAAGCTCTAACCTCCTCAGTAGCTCTGATGTCATTCGGCTTCCCACAGGACACTGCTTTTCAGGTCTTGTCATGTACAGTGAGCCACTTGTACTCTGAGTGAGTCAGCTTTTGCCACTCTATAATTCAGGTTTTGTTGTGAGTTCTTAGAGAGACTGCAAATATTTTTCTTTTCATAGCACTGCTCTCCTGATTTTTAAAAATTCATTCCAGCCCTCTTCTTTGTCAGGAAACATCTGTCACTGCTCCTGTCAAGTAATGTTTGTCAACTTTCATTTCCCCCCCCCCAAGTTCCTACAGTGAAATCCTATTTTTTTTCAAGGAGGAAAATGTTTCTCACAGAAAGTCATTAATTAATTAAGCAGAAAATCAGCTTATTTACCTGGGATCCACTGACATGACTCTACAGGGTGAGAGCTGGGAAACCAAGCAACATATAGGAGTAGCTAAATCTCTCTTGGCAGACTAAGGAAGGATGTCTAGATCCTCTTCAAAGGTTGTGGTTGTTAGATGGTGTCCGTTGAAGCAGCTTCCTCTGATGTAGTGATTCTGTGCCATGCTGGATGTGAGAAAGGTGCTGTGCTGAAAAAGAAAAAGTTCTTCTCCATCTCTCTAGGGCTGGATCTGAAGCTCCCAAAGGTGGAGAAGTGGAAGAAAAATGGAAAAGTGAATTTCTGAGTGATAGAAAATATCTGAGGGGGACTAATTTTCCTATGCCACTCAAAAGTTTTAGATTTTAAGAGTTTTGTTGTTTGTGTGTGTGTTGCTCAACCAACTTTGCCCATAACCATGCAAATGTTAAAATGTTGGCTTGAAATGTTAGCAAAAGGACTTTTGAGGCATTTTGCATCTTCTTGTTCTACTCAAGCCAGAGGTCAAACTCAGCTTTTAACCATGTGCAGTGCCAGCCTTGGCAAGTCAAAGTTTTCCTCTTTGCTTCTTTCACACTTGAAGTGCAAAAGAGCACAGGCTGGTGTACACAGGCATCCTGTACTGGGGCTGTGATTGGGTAAAGAAATCTGTCTCACAGAACCATAGAATCATAGAATGATCCGAGTTGGAAGGGGCCTCTGAAGGTCATCTAGTCGAAGCCCCTCTGTGGTAAGCAGGGGCATGCACTGTCCTGCTCTGAGATCCACAGTATGGATCTGTAAACCAGGAGGTCTTGGCTGTATTCTGCTTACATGGATCACCTTTCAAACTATTAAACATTTGAAAAAACTCCAAGGGAGGTGATGGATTCCTCTGCATTAGACAGCTTCATAGCCCAGACTGCCAGGGTCCTCAGCCAACACATTTAAACTATAGTCTTACCCTGAAAGGTTGGAAAAGGTGATTCTTGAGGTCCTTTCCAACCTGGTAATATGTGAATTTCATGGGTGACATAGAGGAAAATTCAAGTTAACTCAGGAAAACTCAGTGAGACACTGAGAAGGGAGCAGAGCCTGAAAAACTAAGCTGAGCTAAGTAGATGACCATAAAGAAGGTGAACTGTTCAGGTAGAAAATACAGAAGGATTCAGGAAAAACAAAAAGACAATTCATGTGTTATGGAAAATACAAAAACAAATAGAAGGGAAAGAGCCTGAAGAAGAGGCATAAAAAAGGAAATGAGTCCAAGAGTGCACCATACCAAAGATAGCTATGAGTATGGAAACAGATACCCACAAATACAGAGAGAAAGGAAAAGAAAGACTGTGAAGACAACAAAGAGAGCAATGTGCTAGCAGTAATAGTGGAAAAGAGACAAAGCAGGTGAAGGATGCCACATCTGAGATAAGAAGAGGAACTGCATAACCCATGGGAATGCACTGCATTATACATTTGGGCTCAGTCTCGTGCTGTGTAATTATGACTGTGACAAAAATTCAATGACATTCAGAATTTTCTGTCTGAAGCTAGTGGTAATTTCTCTGTCAGAGCTTTGAATTACAGCTTTTGGCTTAGATTTTTTTTTTTCCCTATTTGAAAGATTATGTGTAGTAGGTGACTTATTCTGATACTGAAATTTTAAGAGCAATGTAGGCACACACATAACACTTATTTTTTCTGTTTGTGGATGGAATTATTTTGATTTGTTCACAGTGTAGAAAAAAAAAAAAAAATCTGATTCCATTATTCCAGACCTTCCTTGATACTCATATTTGCAATCACAGAATCACAGAAACATCCAGGTTGGAAAAGACTATCAGGATCACCGAGTCAAATCTATAACTCTACTCAACAAAATTCACCTTAAACTATATTCCCAAGCACCACATCCAAACGACAATTAAATACGTGCAGGACCTGGCATTTGGCCTTATTGAAACTCATCCCATTAAAGCTGGCCCATTGATCTGGCCTCTCCAAGTCCCTCTGAAGACCTGAGGCTTCTGGTGTAATTTGTGAATGTTACAAGGAATTTATCTAACTTTGCAGTGTGTTTTTCATAATGGTTTCTTTAATGACTAAGCGTCCTGGGTCTTGTTTCTCTCAAAAAATACAACTCCCAAATTTAACGTTTGAAGCTGGTTTTAGTCAGTCTCTTCCAAGCCATTAACTACAACAAATTCAATCAATAGGATACTGGAAATACAGACATTTGTAACATGTAAGCAGGGTGGATGACATGTTAATTGTGAACCATTTGAGCAATTAATGTGAACATTCCCTTAGATTAACTGCCTAAGCTGTCTTTTGAAAAAGATGCTTTGAAGAACCGTTGGTGCTAGCTATTAACTCAAAATGTTCGTGACCGAAGTTTGTGCTGGACAGATGGGTTATTCCCAATCCATGTGTGAATGCTCACATTGGCACACAGGGAGCAAATGCCACACTTGTTTGAGAGGTTTGGAATGTTTCCTTACTAGCTGCAGAGAGAATTCTGTTGTAACTCAGTCTGACACTAAAATTACTCAAGACAGAAGATTATCACAGATTTAATTGGGCTTTGGAACAGCTCCAGGATGCTTCCATTGATGTCTATTTATAGACTTGGAGCAGACTCTGCAAATAATGTAATAGATCCTCCCAGTGTTTGAAGAGAAGCATTAAGCCTTTTACTTCATATGCATAAACTATATTACAGTAGAAAACAAAGCAGAGTCCAACAGCTTCCATACTCTATCTCTGATGAGTCTGAAAGAGAGGAGACTGAGAAGTGACTTCATTCACGGCTATAAAGATGTGAAGGGCAGTGTCAGGAGGACAGAACCAGACTCTGCTCAGTGATGCCCAATGATAGGACAAGGGGCAATGCATGCAAGCTGGAGCAGAGAAGGTTCCACAGAAAAAGAAGGAAAAAGTGTTTCACTGTGAGGGTAACAGAGCCCTAGAACAGGCTGCCCAGAGAGGTCGTGGAGTCTCCTTCTCTGGAGAGATTCAAACTTGCCTGGATGCCTTCCTGTGTGACCTCCTCTAGGTGATCCTGTGCTGGCGAGCGGTTGGACTGGATGATCTTACAAGGTCCCTTCCAACTCCTAACATTCTGTGATTCTGTGATTGCCCTAAACTCAGTTTGTTGCATTTGTGTATACAGACTTCCACAGACAATGTTTTAAGTAGTTTAATTTCTTAGCATATAGTTGGGTAGGAAGCAAGAAGAAGACTGAGAGAGAGAAGATCTGATATCCATGCCTGCTGGTCTGCCTGACACCTTGTGTGAACACAGATATCCCATTTAAAGCCAAGGAGACATTCAAAACCCTCTCCTGGATATCTTCTTGTGTGATCTGCCCTAGGTGATCCTGCTCTGTCAGAGGATTTGGACTCAATGATCTTTTGAGATCTCTTTCAGCCCCTACTGTCCTGTGATTCGTGAGACTCTTGAGCACCTCTTTGTTTCACTTTCCAGTTGCAGAATGTACACATCTTGGGCAGATTTACGCCGACAGGGACGTTTGGAAACCAGAGCCATGTCAAATCTGTGTGTGTGACTCGGGAGCTGTCCTCTGCGATGACATCATCTGTGATGACCAGGAGCTGGACTGTCCCAACCCAGAGATTCCCTTTGGAGAGTGCTGTCCAGTTTGTCCACAAACCACCCCACAGCCTACAAGAGTAAGTTTGCCCTGTGTTGTTAGTTTGGTGCTGCCATCTCCTTTATTCATGTCAACCTCAACTCCTTTTCTTGAAATCACAGAACTGGTAATGCTAGAAAAGACCTTTAAAACCATCATGTTCAACTCAACACTACCATGTCCCTGCACACCACATCATCCTGGGATGGTGACCCAAATACTTCTTTTTTGATTCACTAAGTTTCATTTTAAATGCAAAACTTGTCATTTTCTACATCCACAAAAATACTTAGGGTGGGTAAATGTTGCCAAATAAAATTTTAAAATAAATAAATAAATACACTTGAACTTTCCTAGAGGTTTATATAATTTTTTTTACTACATTCATTAGTACTTCTGCATACTTCTATAAGGCTCTGGGGAGACTTTACAGAGCTTGTGTCAGAGAACTGGTGCTAGATCTTATAAAGTTCTGCCTACTACTTTGAGGTATGTAGCTGAAAGCATGAAGTCACTCAACCCAGTTTTATATAGACATTAGGAACAGAGAAATAGTAGAAAGGGAGAAAGGGCAAGGATTAGCCATCATACTTTTAATTTCATGGAGAAGCACAGGAATAATGTCAAGAGATTATTTTTGACTGCCTGCTTAATTTATATCCATGAAACTAATGCAAACACAGAGTTACTTAAGCAATTTTCACAGCATATCTTGTCAACTGAAGTCTGCACTATCACAGAGTAAATTCACTTTTGTAGAATGATTGCTGACTTATTGCCCTGTAAAGGAAAGGTAATTCAAGACCTATATCCCTAGTTTATCATCATCTTATTCACAGAACCAACATTATCTAACCCAGTTGCAGCATCTTAAGCATAAGAAAATCAGGATAATCTGAGGGGAAATAGGATGAACAGAGAGCTGGAGCTCTTCTCCTGTGAGGAGAGACTGAGGGAGCTGGGGATGTTCAGTCTGGAGAGGAGAATGCTTTGAGGTGACCTTATTGTGACCTCTCAGTATCATAAGGGAGCCTACAAGAAAGCTGGGGAAAGACTTTTTAAGATGTCCGGTAGTGATAGGACTGGGGGGAATGAAACAAAGCTAGAAATAGGTAGATTCAGACTGGATGTTAGGAAGAAGTTCTTCACCATGAGGGTGGTCACACTCTGGAACAGGTTGCCCAGGGAGGTAGTAGAAGCCCCATCCCTGAAGGTGTTTAAAGCCAGACTGGATAAGGCTCTAGACAGCCTGATCTAGCGTAAGGTGTCCCTGCCCATGGCCAGGTAGTTGGAACTGGATGATCCTTGTGGTGCCTTCCAACCCTGACTGATTCTATGATTCTAAAATCAAGAATATTAGTGCCTGGCAAGTCCCCTGCCTAAACTGCTTCAGTGAGTGTGCCAGATATGCTGAGCTTTAAGGTTATCTAAATGTTACCTCCTGTTTCAAAATCCATGAAATTCTGTCAGAGATTTCCATAGGCATATGGAAATTCTTATCCAGAAGACAGAAGAGTGAAGTGTGTATATGGGAGAGAAAGGAAGAAAGATGTAATTCTGCAGCTCTAGAATACACCTTCTTAAGCATGAAATGTTATATTAAGACATGTCACCCAGTGTTAGCTGCACCATGCCAGTTCAATTGTGCTGCTTCCAGGACCTCCCAGCACCCAAGCTGTTTCACTGACCTCTTTTAGAGGTGTAAGCAAGTGGTACATACAAGCACACTGGAGATTTAAGCTCAGCTCCCTCTCTTGTTGAGCCCAGAGATTATTTTATGTGTTCTGTGGCTCCTGATAGTAAAGAATATGTGGACTGTTTCCTCTGTTTATGCAAGTTTAATCAGCCTACTAGAAGCTGTCCTTCTGACCTTGGATGGTGTCTAGGGAAATGCTACCTTGAAAGACCCAAGAGATGAGACTAGGTGGCTGGAGTGAAAGGCTGATGAGGAGAGGCTGAAGGAGTTGGAGGTGTACACCTTGGAGAAGAGGAGGCCTATCACTAAGGGGGGCTTATCACTATCTATAACTACCTAAAGGGAAGTTGCAGTCAGGCGGGGGTCAGGCTCTTCTTCCAGACAGCCAGTGACAGGACAAGAAGGCATGGTCTGAAGCTGCACCAGCGGAGGTTTAGCCTGGATGTTAGGAAGCACTTCCTTGGGGAAAGAGTGATTTGACATTGGAATGGACTGCTCAGGGAGGTGTTGGAGTCACCACCCCTGGAGGTCTTTAAGAAAAGAGTGGATGTGGAGCTTGATGGCATTGTTTAATTGACATCATGGTGTTAGGTCATAGGCTGGACTTGATCTCAGAGGTCTTTTCCAGCCTCAATGATTCTGTGGTATTATCAGCTGAATATTCTTTGCTACCACTAACAGCTGAATATATAAAAAACTACTTGGAACTATTAATTGAAAATCCAGATGAAAACACACAACTGAACTGCTGGTTGAAAAATAAATAAACTGGAGGAGTAGCTCTGAGAAACTGAAGTTATCTACTTTGTCACACTTAACATGCTGGGCTGAGAAGTCAGCAGGCACTTAGAGCTTGTCACAGTGGAAAGCTGTAATAGCAAAACTGCAACAGCAAAACTCTCCTGCATTCATTAGTACTATGGTTTTCCCTACAGGAAAGGTGTAGCTTGATTGATAAAATGTAAAGATGCAGATGAACTGGGCAATGGCCTCACAGCTTTTAAATATACTGAACAAGTGCAATTAATTTGATAAAACTATATTTCAGTGTTTCCTGGTTTTGTATAGATATGTATATGTTCAGGTTTGGGGATTATTTTTATTATCTTTCTTAATTTAATTATTTTCCTTTTAAATTTTTTTCTAGTCTCCTGATCCAGTCATCCGAGGCCCCAAAGGAGACCCTGTAAGTGAAATTGTTTTGGGTTTGTTTTTTTTATATTGCCGAGGAAAACTACCAAAACCAAGAGCCCATTCCTGTTTTGTTGAACATCCCATTCAAGCTGCTGAGATATCCAGCCTTGATTGGTGTCTGTACTACCTGAAAGGTCTGTGCCATGTAGTTATTTTGAAGTTGCCCTTTAGCTTCAACAGAACACTCAAAAATCTAAACCAAGAAAGAAGAAAAAAAAAAAAAAAAGAAAGAAAAAAGAAGAGATAATAGCCCAAAGTGAATTACAATTATTAATTTTTTATGTATTTCTTCCCAACAGGAAAAATAAACAATCCATGGACTCCAGTACCACATTTATTATTCATTTCAGATTCAGTAACTGACCTCTTCAGTATTTCTAATGTGTGCAATATTTCTAGGCTCTAGCAATTAAGAAGTGTTTCCATGTGTGAATTTAATCACGTATCTATGTCATACCTGAATGTTCAGCTGTGACCTTAATTATGTGCAACAGAGAATATTTCTCACCACAACCACACAGACTTTGTTGCAAATTGAAGGGTTTGTCCTGCAGTGCCCTTGCAGTTGGACACAAGTGCCAGCATCTGTATCTACTCTGTTTATGTCTTTTCAGGGTTCACCTGGGACTCCAGGCAGAAATGGTCCCCCTGGCCCACCAGGACAGCCAGGGAGCCCTGGAGCTCCTGGACCTCCTGGGATCTGCCAGTCATGTCCGAGCATAAATGGAGGTGTAAGTCATCATTAAGTTTAGCTTCTACTCTGTTGCTCATAAATATAAAGCAATACTGTAGGACCCTCTACTCTTGCACCTTCACACCTATTTTGCTTTCAGTGCCATCTGTTTCTCATTTGTGCCTCTGAAAAACACAGATGAGTGGTAGGGGTGGTTTTGTTGTTTTGAGGATGGGATGAGTGGGATCTATTAAAAAATTAATATCATTTATTAATTTTGATATTTAGCAATCTCGCCACAGAGCATAATTTTTAATAATAATAGGTTCTTTGCATGGTCAATGAAAGTATGATGCAGAGGGAAATAAACAGGGAATCTAGAACACTTAAGAAATAAATAGCAATAATATAACAAACATAAACTATTTAGGAAAGAGAATCTTGCAGCCAATCTGTTTCTCACCCTTGAGGGAAACCCAAGAGGTTCCTCTCTGCTAAGCAGAAGACACACCAGAATTCAGTTATAGAGAGGTTTATTGATATTGTACTCATGAGGTATTATCTCTGGATTCCCAGAGCTAACTGTGGTTTCCAGACAGTACCCAAACAAGTGAAGTGAGTTCTGTCAGTGTCTTAGTAGCCATTGAGAGGCTTCTAGATCTTCCCAGGCTTAAACAGGGTGCTGGGGAAAAGGCAGACAATCTCTGACCTGATCCTGGACTCCATACCTGGCATGAAGGTTTGCAGAGGTACAGATAGGATGTCTTGCAGATGTGCAGAGAGCACAATGTTGGTGGCACTTCCCACCATGTCCTGAGGCACTTAATGCCTTCTCCTGGTAAACTTGAAGCACATAAGTTTCCAGGTATTTCAAGCCCAAAACATCAGGGCTAAGATGGTCTGAAGCACAAGACAGAGCAGAAGACACAGAGCAGAGTATGTTGTCCAAGCCAAGAGCAGCGAGGCAGATGACATTGTCTGAGCAGAGCAGAACACAGAGCAACACAACTACTTGCAACTTAGATCCATTTATATTATTTGTCCAAGTGCAATGGCTCCTTTGCCCTCAGAGATTCACCAACTCGAATGGCTCTTTGCCAAACTGACCATATTAGGTGAAAACAAGGCTTGCTTACCCTTTTTTGGGGCAAGATACTCACAACTTCATAAAGACCTGTGGGTACCTGTTTATCACTTTGGGAGGGGTCATAATGGCCAAGCCTTTGTTTTCCTCCCACCTTTGCTTTCCCCATCAGCAGAATGGTGGGGCAAGCCAGGACACATTTTATGACTATTAGCCTTCAAGGACAATTATCTACAAAATCTGACTGGAGTGCAGTTAAAATTCTGCCTTAGATTACTTTTTAAAACTTTTGGAGCCAGATTTGAAGAAGGGCTTGTGTAATTCAGAAATAATCTGACCAGAATGATGGTGTAAAGGAGGAAGTATATCCCTTCAAGTTTAATGGCTGGGAAACTCTCTTCCTTTCTTCTATTTTATCCATGTTTAATAAGGAAGCATTCCCAGGAGACCAGACTGAAATGCAGGTCCTCTGCCTGCAGGGAAGTGCCATTTAAGTCCTGTTTGTGATGTTCACTTTTCATTTCTGGCCCACTAGATCTTGATTTCTCTTCTGAAGAGTTGAGCAGACTCAGCAAGAGTCAGAAGTTTTGGTGTGTTTGGGTTTGTTAAGGGAGCTGAGCCACAGCTAGCTTCTCCCATGCAAACCAGCAAGCCCAGCTTTACAAGGCAGGATTGCTTTGGCTTCAAAGTGATAAAAGTGGTTCTGCTAAAACAATCTCTACTTTTGAAAATAGGCCACTGCTTACAGCTTCCACATATGCTTAGTTCTCTTTGTTAAGCCAAAAAGTGAGGCCATGTGCCTTGAGTTTATTTAATTTGGTAAAGAACTGTGTCTTAAGGACTCAACTTTTGGGAGAGATACCTATGAATCAGTTAACCAGTTGTAGCGGACACTACAATAATACATCAAGAGAGCTACCTGGGTTTGGGTTGGCAGATGCAGGCAGAGCAGAGGGTGATAGGCTAAATTAGTCACCTATTCCACTCTGTATCAAAGATATGGTGCTGAATTCTGACAAGAGGGTGAATATCAGTAGCATGAGAGTCTTCTTGTACCTACCTGGCTGGTAAAGGAGCTGGGTCATCAGACAGAACATTACTTGTGCTCAGCCTCTCCTGGTCAAACATCTATGTGCCATTAATGCGTAATCTGCATGAATGCCATATTATTCAACTAATTAAATCGATACATGCCAATTAAGAGGCTTACATGAAAATGTCTTTTAGAACTGCCTGTGGAATGTATAGGTTTTGTTTTTTAAATCAGTGTGTTATGTAAATGGGTATGCCTTTGATCTGCTTGCAGAAACCCCCGCAGGACAGGTTTTTTTTCCTCCATACCTTGGGCTGAGCTTCCATTTGTTTCCAGATAAATTGTCAAAAGCATTGAGGCTTGGCCCCTTGGGATGAAAAGTGATGGCTGTATTTAAATTGTTTGGAGTGAAGGGAGAAATGGGAAGATAGAAAGTAGCATCAGAGGAAAAAAAGTGTAAAACTTACTTTTCTGAGATGTGTAATTTCCCACGGACAAGGTGAAAAAAAGCTTTGTCATTCAAGGAAGAACAGACTTATTTCAGATTATTTTGCAGCAAAATTCTCTTATCTCTGTATAAGATATTCATTAGTCACAGGTAAAATAAATTAGGAAGATAATAACCAACAGCTGCATTCTTTAGTGCAATAGAAAATATTTCATTGGCTTCCTTGAGTGAAAACTGAGACCAACAGAAAATCAACAGATAAAGGAAACATAGGGGAAAGGTTAAAAGCAGCCAAATAATTAAGAGGAAATAAGAACCTGTAAGTTTTTAATTCAGCTGAGATCCAAGATGAAAACTGAATGCACAGAAGGTAGGGAGCTCATGTTGCCATGACCTCAAAGTGAAGATAGTGGCTGGACTTCCTTTACAGCTGACTGAAATATCTGGCAGTTCTATGCCAAACAAGCACCATTCAACAGACTGCAAATGAGTAATTTGCATCTGTTTGCCATATCAGTATAAAATAAGACTTGATTTGTGTAGCATCACCAATTTTTTTATCTCCTTTGCCTAACCCTCCCCCCTCACCACCCCCTTTCTGTTTTTCTCTTATTTCCTTCACAGAGCTTTTCACCACAGTATGACTCCTATGACGTGAAGGCTGGTTCAGCTGGCATCGGCTACCCACAGCCCATCGTAAGATGATAAAGCCTTTTCCCCCCACCCCTGTCCTCTCTGTTTTCCTAAAGAACACATGTATGTATCCTGATTTTAAATTAACATGAAAAGTTGTAATTTCACTATTGCCTGCAAGTGCAATCTGATGTCAGGCATCAGCTTGTTTGGCAAAATCGTTATGGAAAGTAACTACAGCTTATTTTGGAGGGGGGGAAGAAGGGGAGGGATGAGGTGCTTTTTTTCTCTCTTTTTCTTCCTTTTTTTGCCTTCTTTCTTCATAATCTCTATAATGTCTGTACTACAGCACAGGAAATTCCATTTCAACATCAGAAGTAGTTTCTTTACTGTAAGGGTCATGGAGCACTGCAGCAAGCTCCTCAAAGAGGTTGTGGAGTCTCCTTCTCTGGAGTCATCCAGCCCTGTCTGGATGTCTGGACGTGTTCCTGTACTTTGCATCACCTGTTCCAATAACCTCTGCCATTTTTTCTTTGTTTCTTTCCAGCAGTGTATATATTCTAACTAAAATGTGCTCATTTGCTCATAGCCTGGCAGTAAAACAAATGTACTTAACCGTCAGTTTGTCTCCTCAGTGAGCACATTGAAAAACAATAGTCTGTTTGTTTATAGTTATATATGTGATCAGTTGAGGGGTTGATGACTTCAGTTTGTGATGAATCCAGAGTTACTTTACACCAAATGAGTTTTAACAGCAAGAGGCTACTTGTTGAAGGCAACCTAATTTAGCTAGATGCTAACTGCTCTGCCAGTTGGTGTGCTTTTTAACCTAGAAAATAGAAAATATTCTAAATATTCTCTTTTTTTAGGCAAAAGACAGTAAGTGACATAATATTTGTAGCATTGTAGTCTTCTACTCTATGCATCCTAGCATAGTATAGCAGTGCTATTAATCTTGTACTACAAAAAACAGATTCACATAATGCCTGTAATACCTCTGACCCAACATGGTGGTAACCAACGGAACATGTTTTGTGCAATACTAAGCTGTAGAATTTGCTGCCAGCACTGCAGCACGTAATGATTCTTTTTGTAATTCCCATGCTTCTGTTGCTTGGGCTGGGTAAAACACACAAAGAGTCAAAAGCTTTTTATTAAAGAAGGACAGACAGCTGAAATAAATCACTGTACTAATTCTCAGGTTTTCAGTTGTGCAATATCATAGTCATAGAAGGGACTTCCAGAAATCGCTGAGTCCAACACCGCTTACAAAGCAGAACAGGTCACACAGGAATGCATCCAGATAGGGTTTGAAGATCTCCAAATCTCTCTGGATAGCCTATTCCAAGGCTCCTTCACCCTCACAGGAAAAGGTTTTCCTCCTGCTGAGGTGGAATTTTCTGTCAGTTTACCTCTTTTGCCCTTCTTTCTATCACTGTTGCTGATAAGAGACTGGCTCCATCCTCCTGACAGCCACCCTTCAGATATTTGTAGGCATTGATAAAGTCCTCTCTCCACCCTCTCTTCTCTAGACTAAACAAGCTCAGGTCTTTCTCCTCATAAGAGAGGTCCTCCAGTCCCCTAATCATCTTCATATCTCTCTGTGGTTGCTGCTGCAAGAAGTAGAAATAGTAACACTTCCCAAATAGAGAACTTCCTTAGCAGTATTTTACTTCATTTTTAACTGCTTAAAATAAGGAATAGTACAATTGGTTTGGCTTAAACCATACATATATTGAGGTTTCATTCTTGTAGTTCTTTGGTTAGTCCAGGCATCATTTATTTCTTATGGCTCAGTGCTGTTGAAGGTCAGAAAATATGCCCAAGGTTAGAACAGTTGTCTTGCTGACAGTAACAAATATATGGCTATAAATTAGTCACAAACAGAGCCTATCAGATGAAGTTCTAATGGGTTGTAGATGTGTATGCAACATGGCTCCTGGAGGCAGATAAGAAGTTTTGAATCTACTTTCAGAGAGGAAAATCCAGATTCAGTAGACAAGCAGGCAAGTCGGTTAGCAGACTTTGGCACCACCACTGAAGATGTAGTGTTAGCCTGATAAAGCTCAGTCCCAGAAGGCAAATTGTATCCTGGGCTGCATCAAGAGAAGTGTGGCCAGCAGGGCAAGAGAGGGGATTCTGCCCCTTTGCTCTGCTCTTGTGAGGCCCTCACTTTGAATACAGTGTCCAGTTCTGGTGTCTCCATCATAAGAAGGACATAGAGCTGTTGGAGCAAATCCAGACGAGGGCTACAAAGATGATCCAAGCTGAGGGACCCACAGTTGCGCATCTTGGAGAAAGAGGACTCCAGGGGAACCTCGTAGCTACCTTTTAATACCTGAAGGGATCCTACAGGAAGGCTGAAGAGGGACGTTTTGTATGGGTGTCTACCAATAGGACAAAGGGGAATGGTTTTAAGCTGAGGGAGAAGAGGTTTAGACTGAATCTTAGCAAGAAGTTCTTTAGTAAGAGAGTGATTGAACGCTGAAATAGGCTGCCCAGAGTGGTTGTACACACTTCCTCCCTGGAGGTTGCATGAGGCCTTGAACAGCCAAGTCTAGTTGAGAGACATCCCTGCCTATGATGGGAAACTTGGAGTAGATGATCTCTCAGGTTCCTTCAAACCTAATCCATTCTTGTTTTTGGATGTCAGGTAGTGATAGGACTAGGGGGAATGGAACAAAGGTAGAAATGGGTAGATTCGGACTGGATGCTAGGAAGAAGTTCTTCAGCATGTGGATGGTGAGACCCTGGAACAGGTTACACAGGGAGGTGGTGGAAGCCCCATCACTGAAGGTGTTTAAAGCCAGGCTTGATGAGGCTCTAGACAGCCTGATGTAATGTAAGGTGGTTGGAATTGGATGATCCTTGTAGTCCCTTCCAACCCTGGCTGACTCTATGGCCTTTCTGCTGTGGCTGGCAGTGGGAGCACTGCTGGTGCTTAGTGCATCTTCGTTTTACTGCAGGCCAGGTCAGATAGAATAGAATAGAATAGAATAGAATAGAATAGAATAGAATAGAATAGAATAGAATAGAATAGAATAGAATAGAATAGAATAGAATAGAATAGAATAGAATAGAATAGAATAGAATAGAATAGAATAGAATAGAATAGAATAGAATAATAGAATAGAATAAGCCAGGCTGGATATACTGCTGCTTCTTTTTTTACTGCACTGAGTGCATTTCACCATGGATTTGTCTCTGTAAAAGTTTATTTCACAGCTATTAGTTACTATTGCAACTGCATTAAGTTTTATAGCCATCCTGCATTAATATAATGACTAATTTTTAATCTATACTACAGAGTGGCTTTCCAGGACCCCCTGGCCCTAGTGGCCCCCCTGGCCCACCTGGTCATGCAGGCCCACCTGTAAGTAAAATTAATCTTTTTGTAATCAACTCATTCTTTTCTAAGAGCTTCTCCTTTCCTCTGTCATAAGTATTAGGTACATCTCCAGCCAATAAGTCTAGATAGTATGCTGAAGAATTGAATGGGTAAATGTCTTCATTTAATGGGACTCTACCATCCACACACCACCAAAGCTAAGGGCTGGGCTTGCTTCAGCTTATGTGTACCTCTGCAATTTCTGGGACATCAGCTAAGGTTTTAAGATATGCCACTGCCTCTTATCCTCTATTAAGAGCCCCAAATGTTTATTCATGCAAGAAAATTAACAGGAGGTACAGTGGGAATCCTAATACACAGTGAACACACAGATGAGTCACAAGTTTTGGAGGCATATTCTACTTGCTTCTGCTAATTTCATCTTTGGGCATTTGGTGGCAGTTTTTGACAACCACCGTCCTTACAATTACAAAATACAGTACCTCCATGCATGTAATTGTTCACATCTTAACTGATTTTTTGTTTTCCTCATGATAGGGCTCTGCTGGATACCAAGGTTCCCCTGGAGAACCAGGACAGCCTGGCCCTCCTGTACGTATACTTTACGTATCACTATTTAAGTTAAAGGCATGAATATGTGTCATTACTGAAGTGGATGGAGATTCTGCAGTCCATCCTGTGTATTTGCTGTCCAGTATGTCAAATGTGCAGATGTTTCAACGACACCTAATGCACTTTTAATTGGAAAGAGGCTTCATATCTTTCATTATTATAATTAATATTAATTATTTTTCTGCAGGGACCTCCAGGCCCTATTGGAATGATAGGCCCAGCTGGTCCACCAGGAAAAGATGTAAGTTCACTACAATTATTGTTATTATTATTATCTTCATAAATGGGAAGGAAGAATACTCATTAAATGGTAATACAGCAGAGGACTTTGGTACCATTGTATTCAGGAACTGTTAGCATCTCCCTGTTTCTCAATTTGAGAGACTAGATCTGGCTTGCATTAGATATAAATGTCCATCCCCCAAAAAAGTTCCAATTTTAGTGGGCAATTTGAGAGGCACAATTTTAGTTTTTGTTGATAGAAAACCTAAGCATGAAATGCATCCAGCCTCCCTGCCAGAACAGGATCACCTAGACCAGATCACACAGGAATACGTCCAGGCAGATTTTGGAATATCTACAGAGAGATATTCACAACCCTCCTGGGCATCCTGTTCCAGTCTTCTGTCACCCTCCCAGGAAAAAAATCCTCCTCATGTTTCCATGAAAATTCCTATGACTCAGCTTCCACCCATTGCCCCTTATCCTGCCACTGGGCATCACCAAGCAGAGCCTGGCTCCATCCTTTTGGCACTCACCCTGCACATATTTATAAGCATTGACAAGGTCACCTCTCAGTCTCCTCTTGTTCAAGCAGCACAGCCCCAGCTCCCCCAGGCTCTCCTCATAAGAGATATGTTCCATTCCTTTAATCATCTTTGTGGCTCCGCACTGGGCTTCCTCAAGCAGTTCTGTGTTCCTCTTGAACAGGGGTGTCCAGTACTGGACACAGTACTCCAGATGAAGCTTCACCAAGGCAGAGTAGAGAGGCAGAAGAACCTCTTTTGACCTACTAATCACAGCTCTTCTAATGCACCCCAGAATGGAATGGGCCCTCTTGGCCACAAGAGCACATTGCTGGCCCATGGGTAACCTTCCATCCACCAGGACCCACAGACCTTTTCCCCCTTCACTGCCTTCCAACTGGTCAAACCCAATCTATACAGATCCCTGAGGCTATTCTTTCCCAAGTGCCGGACTCTACAGTTCCCATTGTTGAATTTCATTCAATTTCTTCCTGCCCATCCCTCCAGCCTGTACAAGTCTTACTGAAACTCTCACCCTGCTATCATTTCCCCCAGTGTCTTTGTTGGAAGATTCACCTGTTCATTCAGTCTTGTCTTGATCTGCTAGGACTGGTTCTTTGCCACTAACTGGAGCAGTAGAGAAATAATTAAAAAAAAAAAAATCTCTTTCAATAGGGAGAACCAGGAAGACCAGGCAGAAATGGAGACCGTGGAATCCCTGGATTACCGGTATGGAAAAATCCCCCAATAATGAGTGTCCTCTAATCAAAACTTTTTCTTTTCCCTTTTAAGTGAGTCAGGTGAACTTGACACACGATAAATGTTGACTTATGCCCTTTGTGCAGTATGTGATTTATTAGTCTTTCTATATTTGTGTATTTAGGGTCACAAGGGACACCCTGGAATGCCTGGGATGCCTGGGATGAAAGGTCAACGAGTAAGTGTATATTAAGTATATCTGAGTCTGCTTGTCTCCTTGAATTACGAAGAGATGGAGTAATGGCTGATTTCTGGACCTCCCACAAGAAATATTGTTAAATTTTGTCTAGTTACCTCAACTGTAGAGCTCCTCCCAAATACTGGGGCTGAAGCATCGTTTCAACTCTTAGCTAATGGCAATGGAGAGATGGAAGATCCAGAACATTCTTTCAGAAACAGTTCCAATAACTGATAGCACTCACTGTTAAAAATATGCCCCTTTATGTGAGTTTTAGCTTGCAGGTTAATATTTAGCCAAGAAATTGAGTTTTCCAGATGGCAAGAAGAATATTATTCATAGATCTTCTTTTGCTTTCCCAAAGGGCTTTGATGGAAAGGATGGTGCCCGAGGTGAAAGTGGTGCTCCTGGTCCAAAGGTAAAAATCTTTCATCTTTCTTTGTCAGAGGTAGAAAAACATCCTCCATCCTTTCTTATGTTGCACAATTATGAAAATAAATACAAAATATTCCAAAGTTCATGGATATCTTTGAGAAAAGAATGAGAATCATTTCAAAGGAATTAGACTTTCTGAACCACATCATGTCCTGGGTTCTAAGCAGTAATAAAGATGAGATTCCAAAATGAAAGGACATGCCTGCATCATCTGACTTTACTTTATAATATTGAAAGACTGAGCTTCCTGATTTTTTTTTTCCAGTTTAAATATTTTGTCTTGACACTCATTTAGGTTTCTTGGACCTCCAGCACTTGTTCAGACTTCTGGCACTCATGCAGACTTTTGGATCTCACAGAACTCAGTTTGTGCTGAGGACACACAGAACCAAACAGAAAGGGGCAGCAGATTGGGCTTTCTTCTTTCTCTGTCTTGTCTCTTGAATAAACCAATAGATAGTCTCACCAAAACTCACTCTATCATTGGTGTTTTCTTCCCACAATAGGGTGAAACTGGTCTTCCTGGAGCAAATGGATCCCCAGGCCAACCGGTAAATATGTGTAGCCTCTAATACTTAACTGGAATTGCCAACGGCATCTACTGGTTACCTGAGTTAGTCTTCTTTATTTTAGCTCTAATTACCTCAGCATGTGCATGAGCAACACTGAGCTGTGAAAACAAGAGCAACATCTCTTTGGTTGGCTCTATTCTTCTGGAAGTCATTTCACTGAGTCGTTTTCTTATATTTTCTAGGGACCAAGAGGTCCAGCTGGTGAAAGGGGAAGACCTGGGAATCCTGGTGGCCCTGTAAGTGTTTGCATGTCTTGTTCTTATTCAGAAGCAGCAGGTTTTGTTTTAAAAGGTTGAAAATGTCCTGCTTTTCACAGATTACATTCTAACAGTTGTAATGCAAAGGGTCCAGAGGAGGGCAACAAAGCTGTTGAAGGGCCTAGAGAATAAAGCTTATGAGGAATGACTGAGGGAGCTGGGGCTGGTTAGTATGAAAAAGAGGAGGCTGAGGGGAGACATCATTGCTGTCTACGGCTACCTGAAAGGACGTTGTGCAGAGGCTGCTGGTGGTCTCTTCTTCCAGGTACCTGGAGACAGAACAAGGGGGAATGGCCTCAAGCTGAGACTGGGTAGGTTTAGATTGGACATTAGGAAAAAAATTTCACAGAAAGAGTGGTCAGGGACTGGAATGATCTGCCCAGGGAAGTGGTGGGGTCACCCACCATGGATGTGTTTAACTGTCACTTGGATGTGGTTGGTTATGGTTTAAGGTGAATCTTGTAGAGTAGGGTTATAGGTTGGACTTGGTGATCCTGGGGGTCTTTTCCAATCTGAATGTTTCTGTGATTAGAATGTGTAAAATCAGACAAAAGTTTTCACCCCCAGTTCAAGATGTAACCCTTCTAACTCACAACAATTTCACCATCTTATTTCTATTTCCATTTCCTTTTTAAATTAACTGATCATCCATTGAGGGAGAGTTCAGTGTTTCAGCATAAGCTCAAGGTTCAGCCAAAAGGAATAGGGAGGAGGAGCAGAAGCAAAGGACATAGCAGAAAGCAGAGAAAGGTGAGGAAAAAATGCGATCTCAAAAGTAACTGGCAGGAAAAAGATAAAATTACTCTTTGACTCAGATTAGGAGCTACATTCTTTGATCTGTAGGGAGTTATGGTTCATAGTGTCTGACACAATCAACAAAGCACAGCTGAGCTGTGATAATGAGCAACTTGTTCATAGAAACACTACATAACCTGCTCAGCAGACCTGGTCCAACCTGCCTAAGAGAGAGACAGCTCGATTGAAATCATACCACTGTTTATTAAGATTTGGGGGGTGAGATTTTAGTCCCTTATGTGAAGTAGAAGTCACCATTAGTTTGAAACAAACACTCATTGTGCTCTTATTTCTTTAACCATAAGAACTGTCCACGCAGATGTTGCTTCGCAACTGCTATTTCCTTAAGACATTGATTAATAAGAGTACCTTTTTGTGCCTTGCTCTCTCAACATTGCAGTACAAGCCTTGTCAAGCATGCGATATTCCTTCACAAATTCTTCAGTTAATTATTATTTGAGAATTTCATAGCTGAGGAATCACTGGGTTGGTCAAGTAAGATATAGGTGGTCTGTGAGTCACAGGCATTAAAGCATGTGGGTTGTGTGCCTAGGGTAGTGCTCTGTACTCAACACCTCTGTTCCTCCTCTTTAAAAGGAGACTGGATGAGGCACTTAGTGCCATGGTTTAGTTAATTAGAAGGTTTTAGGTGATAGGTTGGACTCAATAGTCTCGAAGGTCTTTTCCAACCTGGTTAATTCTGTGATTTTGTGATTCTTTCTGTAGGGTGCCCATGGCAAAGATGGATCTCCAGGAGCAGTAGGCCCACCTGTAAGTTGACTTACAAATGCTTGACTCTAAGTACTTGTGTTGCTCAAGTCTAGTTACTTCCAGCTGGTGTTCTACAGTACTAGCAAACCCAAAACTTTGGGTACACTGCTTTAAGAAAGATCATTTTCTAGAATTATATTTCTTAGCTCTGCTGGTTATGATTCTTGAAGCCTACAGTGCAACAGTAGAGCTTTAACACTGCAGATCAGAAAAATGCATCAACCCCAACCCAGATTGTTCTCAGAGAGAGTAGAGATAGATAGAATTGCTCTTCTTTGTGCAGAGCAAATTTGGAATTATCTTAACAAATGACATTATTGAACTGTTCTTTCCCATCCACCTAGAAATCCCGGCATGTTGGCTTGTATGTGCAACATCTAGACTGGCTTTTGGGGTTTTATTTCCTCCCTCCTACAACTTTTTTTATAATTAGAACCTTTATCTCAGCTTTCATGGTTGTGTTTTCTTGCTTGTTTGTTTGTTTGTTTTAATTTGCAATGCAGAAATTGAGCTGAACATAAAAATAATTTAGGGTAACTAAGATGTAGGTGTGATACTTTAGAAGCAGCCAAGCTTCTGCAGTGTGATTTATATTTCCTGTTTTGCCAGGTGCGTCCTTATTCAGAGGAAAGTCCCATCGTCAGGCATTATTTTTTTAACTTAATATTAATTCCATATGGCTTTAACTATTTTGCATTTTAACAGTATTTCTTTCACTTTTAAGGGTCCCCCAGGTCCCCCAGGAACTGCAGGATTTCCAGGCTCGCCAGGTTTTAAGGTATTCATCTGTGGGATTTGACCCTTTCTTGCCACTCTACATCTTTGTTCTATGTGTCCTTTTTCTGGCTTTCACTGTGCTGCTTGCAAGCCTAGAATTGATGTATTTTTACATGCAAACCCTATTCTCAGCACCTCCATGAACACTCACCCCAAAACACCATTAAATGGGAGGCCTACTGCTCTCTGCTGCAAGTAAGCTTCCCACAACTAAGTGGGAACACTTAGTTGTGGGAAGCAGCAAGTGTTGGCTGCAGTGCATGGGTGTTGGTTTGTCTCTTGCACTCAGATGATGATGCCACAATAGAGGGAAAAACTATGAAGCTAGTACAGATTGCCCTGGACACAAGAATAAAATGCGTTTGTTTTCTCCTTGCACTTTTTTTCTGTAGGGTGAAGCTGGTCCTCCTGGTCCTGCTGGTGCTAGTGGTAGTCCTGGAGAGAGAGGAGAACCTGGTCCTCAGGGTCATGCTGGACCACCTGGGCCTCAGGTACATAAATACTACTTGGGAACTGAGAAATGTTGTGCCACCTGCTCTTCACAAAACTCTGTATGCCTTTTGGTTTAGTCTTAGGTTAGCAGCATTGGTTATATACATATTTACTGTTTCAGGGCCCTCCTGGAAGAGCTGGAAGCCCTGGCAACAAGGGTGAAATGGTGAGTGCTTTTCATATCAGTGTCACACATAACATAAAAGAGCAAACACTCCTCTCAATTAATTCCCTTAATTGTTTTCAGAAAAGATTTAATAACAACTATTACTAAGCATGGTTGTTAAATATTGCATTATTATTTGTTATGGACTACTGATGCTTGCCTTCAGATCCGGCAAAGAGTCCAGACAGAAAGACACCATGACTGTAGAGCAGAGTAATATCTGCTCTTCCCCACCACTGACTAAGGGGCCTTGTACTAAACACAGCCAGGAAATAATGTTCACTATCCAGGTATAGGTTACATTCACATCAGCCCAGTGTAATTCAATCTCCTCAGGAGATTGGCTTTCCAGGAACACCAAAAATCTTGGTAGTGGCCCTAATCATCAGCAGTCCCTTAAAGCTTAAGTCCACAAGAGCATTAGGAAGATGAAAATCTATCAACCCATTTTTTTCCTCCTATAACACCATACTTGTGGTATTGTGTTAGTGAGGGTTCTCTTTGGGCTGGGCAGAGTCCAACAGCTCTCTTCATCCTTGTCTACTGTTCATTCTTTGTAGGGACCTTCTGGTATTCCTGGTGCTCCTGGTCTGCCAGGGGGCCGTGGTCTTCCTGGTCCTCCAGGTACAAGTGGAAATCCTGGAGCAAAAGGCTCTCCGGTGAGTTACTAATATTCATTAGACTGGTTGTACAAACAAACTTGGAGGTAGTAGTTCTGATAGCATTAAAAAGAAGGGAAGAAAAACAAAACAAAACAAAAACATACATTGACCTATTCACTTGAGATGACACAATAAATTATTTGGTGATAAAATCTGATAATAAAAATAAATAATTTTATAATAAAATTAAATAAATAAAACCAAATAAAATTTGATCATAAAAAAAAGAAAATTATTTTTACAACCAGCTCCCCCAAAATGAGTTTCAGACAAAACCTGTTAGTTTAAAATCCTAATTTCACCTGTTTGAACTCCTACCAGCTGAATCCACAACCCATCACACCCAGTGAGTTACACCTCCTCTTCTACTGTTATTTACCCCAGCAGGTTGTTTTCTGACAGACTAACAACACATGAAGTGTTTTGTCACAGAAAATACTCATGAACCTCAAGCAAAAGTCTCAGTGATGTCTGAAACAGCTCAGAAACAGTCACAGAACTTTTCTCAGTGGTGTTTAATCTTGGATTGCTTCTTTCCTTTACTGGATTGTTGAGAAGCCCCTTGCAACCTACATTCACCTTCAACCAGTGCACACTAATTCCTTTGCAGACTGTGAAATGACAGAAATGGGTCAATAATTTGAAAGATGCTGTGTCTACTTCCTGGTATTTTAGTACATCTAGAAGCTGTAGGACAATGTCCTGTTGAAACCCGTCACTTAATGGGAAATTCCTCCTCTTTAGGGAGAACCTGGTAAGAATGGTGCAAAGGGAGATCCAGGCCCAAAAGGCGAGCGAGTAAGTGATTAGATAAATGTCATAAAATATTTCTTCCAAGGAAGTCTGACCTGAAACACTTCCCCATATAAAAGGTGAGGGTTTATTTTTTAAATCTCTAACTTCCCTCTTGGACTTGCCAGGGTGAAAATGGCACTCCAGGTGCTCCTGGACCTCCTGGTGAAGAGGGCAAAAGGGGTGCAAACGGTGAACCTGGCCAGAATGGTGTACCCGGTACACCTGGAGAAAGGGTAAGATGCTGTAGATCACTATGCACATGAGGTACATCTCAAGTTAATGCAGAGACAACAAAATTTGCTGTTCAAAGTACTTTGAGAAGAGGTTTGGCTCCATGTCTGCTCTCAGCAAACTCCAGATGTGAACCCAGGTTACAAAACTGGGGAGAAATCTTATCTAGTTACTCAGCTGAATTGCAGCACTCAGGTTTATCTGAGTCTGAAAAAATGAATTTATATATATGCTAAACTATATTTTATAGATATAAAAATATAAATTATATACAAAAATATAAATGATACATTAAAATAAAGAGTTAGGTTGGATGAGGCCTTGAGCGAACTGTTCTAGAGGGAAATGTCCCTGCTTATGGTGAGGGGTTGGAACTAGATAATCTTTGAGGTCACTTCTGACCCAAACCATTCTATGATTCTATAAATGTAATTTTATATATATACAAATTATGTATATATATATATGTATAAACACACACGCACGTGTATATGTGTATATAAGAATTAGTAATCATACATACCTGGAAGCTGTACTGAAAGGTCTGTGCTGGAAAGCAACCATAAACTGGAGAAGTGTAATAAACTGTACCAGTACAGGTTGGGAGGTAATCTGCTGAAGGGCAGCCCTGTGGAGAGGGACCTGGGAGTGTTGGTGGATAACATCCATGGGAAACCAATGTGCCCTTGTGACCAAGAGGGCCAATGGGATCCTGGAGTGTGTCCAGCAGATCAAGGGAAGTTCTCCTCCTCCTCTACTCTGCCTTCGTGAGACCTCATTTTGAGTACTAAGGTCAGGTTTGGGCTCCCAAGTTTAAGAGGGATATGGATCTGTTGGAGAGGTTCCAGCGGAGGGCTGTGAGGATAATTAGGGACTGGAGCACTGCCCAATGAGGAGAGGCTGAGGAACATGGGGCTGTTTAGTCTGGAAAAGACTGAGAAGGGATTTAATAAATGTTTATAAATATCTGAGGGCTGAGGGTCAGGGTAGGGGACAGGATCTGCTCACTTGCTCCCTGTGATAGGACAAGGAGCAATGGATGGAAGCTGCAGCACAAGAGATTGCAGCTCAACACAAAGGGGGAAATTCTTTACTGTAAAGGATCCCAGAGCACTGACACATGCTTCCCAGAGAAGTTGTGGAGTCTCCTTCTCTGGAGACTTTCAAGGACTGTATGGATGCATTCCTGTGTGACCTGAGCTAGATTGTATGGTCTTGCTCTTTCAGGGGGATCGATCTCTATGATCTCCTTGGGTCCCTTCCAACACCTGACATCCTGTGATCCTGTGAAGCACATAGGGCAACAAGTAAAATATATAAAAACTTTGAAATTTATTTCTTAGCTAGCAAAAATAAACAATGACAAAATTTCAGTTCTGGAAGGCAAAATTAGGGCAAGTTCTTCTACATTCAGCATAAGTCAACAGCTTTATTAGCAACAGATCTTAAATGGCAATCATGTCAATGACAAGAATATTGTCAAGGTGTGTTCTATGTAATGATATCTTTACCATCCACAGGGTTTTGGGTAGTAGATTTGCTGGTTTTCTAAAGAGCTGTTTCACAAAGTAATTCCTGAATTGATTTATTCAACAAAATAAATAGCGACACCCTTGACAAACTTTAGATTTCCGGTCCTGTCTGAACCAAAGGAACTCCATTTCCATCTATTTCTGTCATTATTTCTTTTCATAATAGCATGTCTAGTGGTATAAAGTTTAGGAAACAAACTACCAGCTTCCATTTCCTAAGCTATATTGACATTCATATTTTGTTCTTTTGTTTGGCAGGGCTCCCCTGGTTTCCGTGGCTTACCTGGTAGCAATGGACTTCCAGGTGAAAAGGTATAAATCTTCCTCTACAAAGCCCTTGACTTCTGGAGAATCTCTGTTTGTATGGAAAATTTCAGATTCAGTGTTGATTTCCTAGCTGTCAATTCCAACATCTGTTTGTTTATTTTCTTAGGGTCCTGCAGGTGAACGTGGTAGCCCAGGTCCTCCGGGCCCCAGTGGACCTGCAGGAGAGCGTGGGCAAGATGGAAACCCAGGTCTTCCTGGAATGAGAGTAAGACAGGATGTCTCCATGAAAATGAGATAAATTCTATCATCTAACTTCTATTTTTATTAGAAGTGCTGTGGTTAGGAGATCGAGGGAGGATCTCCTCCTCCTCTACTCTGCCCTGGTGAGGCCACATCTGGAATATTGTGTCCAGTTCTGGGCCCCTCAGTTCAAGAAGGACTTCAGGGAAATGCTTGAACAAGTTCAACGCAGAGCCACAAAAGTTATTAAGGGAATGGAACATCTTCCTTAGGAGGAGAGCCTGAGGGAGCTGGGGCTCTTTAATTTGGAGAAAAGGAGACTGAGAGGTGACCTAATTCATGTTGATAAAGAGGATTGCCAGGAGGATGGAGCCAGGCTCTGCTTGGTGATATCCAGTGACAGGACAAAGGGCAATGTGTGGAGGCTGAGGCATAGGAATTTCCATGTAAACGTGAGGAGGAAATTTTTCTGTGTGAGGGTAACAGAATCCTGGAACAGGCTGCTCACGGTGGTTGTGGAGTCTCCTTCTCTGGAGATATTCAAGACCTACCTGGATGTGTTCCCATGTGATCTGGTCTAGGTGATCCTGCTCTGGCAGAGGAGTTGGACTGCATGAGCTTTCTAGGTCTCTTCCAATACCTAATCTTCTGTGATTCATTCAGAGATGCCTCATCTGAGCTGATGCAATTAAAAAGTCCAATTAAAGAGATTTTATATTAATTCTTTTTATTTGATTACATATTTTCATAGTGCAAAAAATAACCATGCAAAAACATGGGGCACTCAGAGAACATCTGTCACAAGTGAGTGAGGAAGCTTAGATGAAGCTGAGCATGCTCCTGAGTTCTCACTATCATAAGATATGGCTTTAGTATGAAGTAGCCCTGGATGATTTACTATGTTATCTATTTCCATCTTATTCTAAAATGCATTGTACTTACTATATTAAATATGTAGTTAGGTTATTTTATTTAAATATCTTTATATTTAAATGACTATTTAAATTATTAACTAAGTTGCTATTTAAATTCAATTAAATTACCTCTTCAAACTGTATTTTTCATTTAGAAAACAAAATAATATACCCATATATAGTTTTCAGTGTACTCAAATATTAAATTTATTGCTGATTGGCAATTAGACGAAATAATCTTTTGGTTAGATGTCCATAGTAAATATCCATGAGATAGGGGGTTGGAACTAGATGATTTTTGAGGTCACTTCCAATCTAAAACATTCTATGATTCTATGATTTTCTGAGATAACCTATTTTGTAAGACAGGCAGAAAGCAACAACATTCTGTGTCCTGTACTAAGAGCCATCAACTGCTTGCAAATAAAGGGAATGAAATTCAAAAGTCATCCTGACTGCTTGCTTCTGGGATCTAAGCAAGATTTTATAGGAACTGATAATGAATGATTTCACAGAATATATCTGGTTGGAAGAGACCTCAAAGATCACCCAGTCCGACCTCAAAGATCACCCAACCCAACCTCAGCACTAAAAGGTTGACACTAAACCATGTCCCTAACAAAGAGAAATATGGCAAATGCAAATCAAGTTAACTAAAATAGGTTGTAAGTTGTCTTTCTAAGTAGGTCTGCATGGTCAAAATTGCTTCATTGCTTGATTTCCAGTACCTGAAGGGGGCCTACATGAAGGCTAGGCTCTGTTTACAAAAGCCTGTAGTGATAGGACAAGAGGCAATGGTTTGAAATTAGAGCAAAACAGATTTAGATTTGATATTAGGAGCAAGTTCTGCACCATGAGGGTGGTAGAGCACTGCAACAGGTTGCCCAGGGAGGTAGCTGGAGGCCTCCTCCTTGAAAATATTCAAGGTGAGGCTTGACCGGTCTCTGGGAAATCTGCTCTAGTGGAGGATATCCCTGATAACTTCAGTGGGGTTGGACTAGATGACCTTCGGAGGTCCCTTCCAACCCAGATCATTCTATGGTTCTGTGATTTACCATGTGAAATTATATTTCTTCCCAAAAAGAATGCAATTTTTGTGCATGTCAGCTAATGTCTGATGCCTTGATTTTATACAATGACCCTCACAGAAAGTAATACCTAACAAAATAATTTATTAGTCTCCCTTACCCTCTCTTTTAATGGGATAGAAGCACAAATGGGAGGGATTTAAATTTCAATTAACGAGGTTAAAAATTAAGCAGGGAGTTGAAAATTTTTGTTTCTCTTTCTACATTGTAACTTAATACTACACATTTTAAAGTGAAGAAGAAAACACTGTTTTTCCCTTCGATTGCAGGGTTTACCCGGAATTCCAGGAAGCCCTGGGGGTGACGGGAAGCCAGGCCCTCCAGTATGTACATTGTGCAAATATTTTCTGGTAGCCCTATTCCTGACTTTACCCTCATCCCACAGCTTCTGCATAGCAGGTTGTTGCCACAGTCTTAAAAGTTAATTGTCTCTTCGTTGTTGGTGGTGGTGATGTTTGCTTTATCAGAGCACTTTATATGCTACCTACTCACAGCAACATTCCATAAATCTTATCATTTATTATTATTTTAAACACAGAATATGGAGAAGCTTAGTTGATATTCCAAACATGTGATAAGCTTTGAATGACAGTGTCTTCATCCTGCTCTCACTCTCCCTCACTCATTAATGTGGCATGGATGTTCACCTCTTTCACCTAGCAGATGTCATATCTTAATTTCCATTTTTCTTTTCCCCCCTCATCCCAGGGTAATCAGGGTGAATCTGGCCGCTCTGGTCCACCTGGTCCTCCAGGCCCACGGGGTCAGCCAGGTGTGATGGGTTTCCCTGGTCCTAAGGGCAATGAGGTGAGTGGGACTGCTTCATTTCCTCCTGTGCTTATGCTTGATTGGTCCAATGTTAAAATTAATTGCTCCATAGTGGGGTTATCTCATGCTGTGGCTTTAGGTCACTGTGTGCTGACCAAAGCAGGGAATTTAAGTGTGATCTTTGTCTCTTCTAAGGGTGCACCGGGTAAGAATGGAGAGAGAGGCCCTGGAGGACCACCTGGAACACCTGTAAGTCTTGTTAACATATTGTTTAATAATGGCATGCATAAGATTAATTGATAATCACAGAAACATTCAGGCTGGAAAAGACACCCAGGATCACCAAGTCCAACCTATAACCCTACTCTACAAGATTCAACTTAAACCATATCCCTAAGCACCACATTCAAATGACCCTTAAACACATCCATGGTAGATGACTCCACCACCACCCTGGGCAGATCATTCCAGTCCCTGACCACTTTCTCTGCGACAAAACTTTTTCCTAATGTCCATAAACCTACCCAGTCTCAGCTTGAGGCCATTCCCTCTTGTTCTGCCTCCACCTACCTGTGAGAAGAGACCAGGAGCAGCCTCTCCACAGTGTCCCTTCAGGTAGCTGTAGACAGCAATGAGGTCTCCCCTCAACCTCCTCTTTTTCACACTAACCAGCCCCAGCTCCCTCAGTTGCTCTTCAGAAGATTTACTCTCCAGGCCCTTCCCCAGCTTCACTGCCCTCCTCTGGACCTGCTCCTGTATTGTGGTGCCCAAAACTGAACACAATACTCAAGATGTGGCCTCACCAGAGCTGAGTCCAAGGGGACAATCACTTTTGCTGGACACAGCATTTTTGACACAAGCCAGGATGCCATTGGCCATCTTGGCCACCTGGGCACACTGCTGGCTTGTATTCGGCTCCTATCTATTGAAACCTCCAGATCCCTTTCTCCAGCCACACTGCCCTAAGTCTGTAGCATTGCTTGGGGTTGTTGTGACTCAAGTGCAGGACCTGGTATATGGCCTTGTTGAAACTCATCCCATTAATGCTGGTCCACTGATCTGGTCTATCCAACTCCCTCGGGAGAGCCTCTCTACCCTCATTCATATGAACCAATAATAATTTGGCGAGTCTTGTAAAAATTATATCAACCCATAACCACAGCCTAATTTTATCTTTGCATAGGGTCCTGCTGGCAAGAATGGTGATGTTGGCCTCCCTGGGCCTCCTGGACCTATTGTAAGTGTGGTAGTGCCATCATTAAGGCAATTATCATTTACTGCCAAAGTGGTCTGACATCTATGGACAGAAACTGCAAATTTAGGGGAAGGAGAGTATTTTTAATTATATAAAGAAATGTGCTTTTACAAAGACCAGTGGAAGACCTCTTCTTTGATATTATTTTAATAAATCAATGCTCAAAACTTTGTTAGGAGAAGCCAGCATTGGTTATACCTCATATAAGTTGAAATGAAAAGTCAGCACAGAGTTTTGGGAGATCTACCACCATGGAAGCATATTGTTTGCTCCTTTTAGCCTTTAGAGCATTTCAAGTTAGTATCAAGTACAAAAGTGACTGCTGAATTGAATCTAAAAACTGGAGTGAAGAGAGCAAATGCCATACATCAGCCTTTGGGATTGTGCCATGTCATCACCAGATGAAGATAAGGACATGTAGATTAGAGGTGGGGTGGTGGTGGTGTTTATATGTCGCAAAGGTCTCAGACAATTTAATTTTTTTTTCCTCTTCTTTTTATTTGATTCTAGGGTGCTTCTGGGGAAAGAGGAGAACCAGGACCATCAGGTCCTCCCGGCCTCCAGGTTCTGTGTATTTGCTGTTCTTTGTTTTCTGAAACATCTAAAGATTTTCATTAGGGTGTATGCCACTATATTTTGAAGTAAGACATATCAACCTAAAATATCAAAAGAAGTTGTTGCCTCATACTTCATAGTTGCAAATCAGATGCCAGCTAAGTAGATGGTGTTGCACAAAACCTCTGTTTATCGGATTAGATCCTCCTCCTTCATAGAGGAATTGGAAGGAGCTGGGAACGCTTTCATGTAAAAAAAAAAAATTGGCATGATTTATTTATGTAATATGAATGACAATATTGTTCCTTCACACAGGGATTGCCTGGTGGACCAGGACCAGCTGGAGAGAATGGGAAGCCTGGAGAACCAGTAAGTAGGAATTGGTTTTGTTTTTTTCTCAAGTAATAAAATAATACAACAGAAGTACTTCCTAGATTATATTTCCAAGTTCAGACTGCTATCAGCACTCTACAGATAGGAGAAATATGGTTTTAAAGATAATAGAAAAAGAGAAAGAGGGTGCTAATCATCATGTAGATTTACTAAGTGAAGGTCAAGGATAAACTGCACTTCTTTTCTCATAAACAGGGACCAAAAGGTGAAATTGGAGGACCCGGCTTCCCAGGCCCTAAGGTAAATCATGCAGCAATGGCTCTCTAATGACCCTGTATTCAGCACTGGTTAGGTCTCATCTTGAGTACTGTGTTCAGAGCCCCTCAATTTAAGAAAATTGTTAAGGTGCTTGAACATGTGCAGAGAAGGACACCAAGGCTGGTGAGGAGGCTGGAGCACAGCCCTGTGAGGAGAAGCTGAGGGAGCTGGGGGTGTTCAGCCTGGAGAAGAGGAGGCTCAGGGCAGACCTCATTGCTCTCTACAGCTACCTAAAAGGAAGTAGCCAGGTGGAGTCTCGTCTCTTCTGCCAGGCACCCAGTGATAGAACAAGAGAACACAGCCTCAAGCTGCACCTGGGCAGGTTCAGGCTGGATGTTACAAAGAAATTCTTCACATCAAGAGTGATTGGCATTGGAATGGGCTGCCCCGGGGAGGTGGTGGAATCCTCAACCCTGGAGATGTTTAAGAGGAGGCTGGATGAGGCACTTAGTGCTATGGTTTAGTTAATTAGGAGGTGTTAGGTCATAGGTTGGACTTGATGATCTCAGAGGTCTTTTCCAACTGGGTTAATTCTGTGATTCTGTGACACAAGTGAATTAACAAATGCTGAACCGGAAAGCAAAGAATGACACATTCCTCTGTCACAGGGTGAAAATGGTATCCCAGGTGAACGTGGTTCACCCGGGCCTCCAGGACCTCCTGGAACAAGAGGCGGGCCAGGTCCTGCTGGCTCAGAAGGTGCCAAGGTATCCACAGACCTGCTTATTTTCCCACTCTTACAGTCTAGCATTCAGCCTTTCTTTCTTCATTTTTTGCTAACTACTTTTTGCTGCTCTTTAGGGTCCTCCTGGACCTCCAGGTGCCCCTGGAGGCACGGGACTGCCTGGCTTACAGGGAATGCCAGGAGAAAGAGGAGCTTCTGGAAGTCCTGGGCCAAAAGGAGATAAGGTAACACACCTACAGTCTATGCTAATTTAGTGGTAGTTTCCCACAGGGCACTGGGTTTGTTCGTATCTGTACTGCTGGCTTGATTTCAGAGGTGATCATGTGTGGCAGTACTGTTGATTTAGTAGAGTGATAGGGGTCCTGTATGTTAAAAAATAAAGTATTTTTCACCTGGTTTAATATGTGCTTAGATATTCTGCTGTGCTTGATCTCTTTGGGGAAGGGTTCATCCAAACAGATCTACTGAAGCTAATAAGCAGTGAGAATAGTTTGTGCCATGGGCAAATATTTTGGTACAGGCTTTGTTTTGAATCAATTTAGGGAGTTTCTCCACCAAAGCATTAAGTATCTGTTGCTGAATACTGAGCAGATCATCCCCAATTTTAGACTCAGGATCACAATGAGGAAATATGGTTATTGGCACACCCTCAGTACAAGATCCTCTCCTCAATTATGTTTTCATTCTTCTTTCCCTCCTCTTATGCTTGCTTTTTCTTTTTTTAATGCTTTGTATATCTCATGCTTGTTAGGGAGAACCTGGTGGCAAAGGTGCTGATGGCATTCCTGGTGCAAGAGGAGAGAGAGTGAGTAGCCTTTAACCATCTAGCTATTTATCAAGCAGCTTCACATAGTCTACATTTAAACATGAATGAACTATGGGTGAATAAAGACCATCTAGGAGAGGTAAAATACTAACCACATTATATTACATCCCAGCAGTGCAAAACTGCTTTTTGTACTTTGAGGTCTTGAGTGACCTGATGTAGTGGGAGGTGTCCCTGCCTATGGCGGGCAGTTGGAACTGGATGATCTTTAAGGTGTCTTCCAACCTAAACCATTCTATGATTCTATTATTCTATTCTACATTGAATTATTACTGGGTTTTGTGATTGCAGCTTTTAGGGTAGATACAATAGAATTTTTTTTGCACGTAGAAGATTACAACAAATTCAGACTAATTTTTTTGGGAGGCAAAGCAGCAATACAAAAGTAGAGAAAATGTTGATGGCTTCCTGATGAGGAAAATGCTAGTTATAAGGAAACACAGAAAGACAGAACACATCCACAGATTATCACATCTGATATATTTACAGGTCTATGTGAACATCAAATAGATGCTTGAAGTATAGTTAAAGAGTACATGCTGGTGCACTCAACACAAGGACATGGGCTTGATGGAGCAGGTCCAGAGCAGGACTGTGATCATGGGGTTGGAGCACCTGTCTTATGAGGACAGGCTGAAGGAGATGAGGTGGTGCAGCCTGGGGAAGAGAATACTCCAGGAAGACAATAGCAGCCTTCCAGTACTTGAAGTGAGCTCAAAAGAAAGCTGCAGAGGGACTGTTTGCAAAGGCCTGCAGCAATAGGCTGTGGGGCAATGGTTGGAAATTAGAGAAGAGCAGATTTAGGCTGGATGTTTAGGCTGGACGAGGGTAGTGAAATACTGGAACAGTTTGCCCAGGAAGGTAGTTGAGTCCCCTCATTGGAGATCCTCAAGGTCAGGCTTGACAAGGCTTTGGGACACCTGATTTAGTGGGGGATGTTCCTGCTCACTGCAAGGGGGTTGGGCTAGATGACTTTTGGAGGTCCCTTCCAACCTAGACCATTCTATTACTCTGTGGATATCAAGGTAATGTAGGGGATGACACATATGAAACTGCAGCATGTATGAGTTGGGGGAAAAATATTAAACAAAAACATAATTCACACCACAAGGTGTGCATTAAATTATGACAAAGGAAAAATGTCAGGAGAGGTTGAACATGCAGTGAAGAAATGTCAACCAATTATCCACATGAATAGTTAGGGCAATGGATAATTTTTATTGCCTACCATATAAAGAGACCTATAAAGGCTGGGGAGGGACTATTGACAAGGCCTTGTAATGACAGAATGAAGAGTAGTGGGTTTAAACTGGCAGAGGGGATGTTCCTAACTAGGATGATCCATCCTAACTGGATGTTAGGGAAAAGTTCTTTACAGTGAGGGTGGGGAGAGATGGGCACATGTTGCTTAGGGAGGTTGTGGATTGCAGAATCACAGAATGAGATTGAAGATCACATTCTGTGATTCTGTGATCCACAACCTCCTCAGAGGTGTTCAGGACCAGGTTGGATGAGGCCTTAAGCAATCTGTTCTAGTAGGAAGTGTTCCTGCCTATGGTGGGGGGTTGGAACTAGATGATCTTTGAGGTCCCTTTCAACCTAACCTATTCTATGATTCTATAACTTCAGGCAGGTTTGTATTAGATTTAGACATCTGGGGAGGGAGGGGGGGAGGGGGAGAAGAGAGTGTCAAGCTGGAGATCTCTTACACTGCAATATGATGTGATTATTGAAGCCTCATTTGAAAACACAGTGTGCAACAGCACATTGGCGTTGTAGACTTTTCTCCACCTAAATATATATAGCAGCCTGTTCACACTGGAAGATAAACGTTATTGACCACAAGGGAACAAACAAAATTGTAATCTTTTGGTACAAAGCATATTATTTTCTGATTGTTTAGGGGAACGTAGGTCCCATCGGTCCTCCTGGTCCTGCTGGCCCACCTGGAGATAAGGTAAAGCATCTTCTATAATGATGTCTGGTACTGTAGAGTCACACTGGTGACTGTCTCATGAGAAGAAGGACAACATCTAGCAATCATTCTTGTTTCTTACAGGGAGAGACTGGCCCAGCAGGTGCCCCAGGTCCAGTGGGTTCCCGTGGTGGTCCTGTAAGTGAAAGTACTTTTCTTTGAGAGCACCTTTCCTCCAATATAACTTCACTGTGCCTAGAACAGGCATTAACATTGCACCTGCCCTATCAGGAACATATGTGGCTTGAGTTCAACATAAACTAAGCAGGTTCAGCTTCTGTTGACTCTTGGGATTTACAGGTGCAAAGAGGTCAGAGGGCTGTGGTGACAGGGCAGGGCAAGAGTGTGAACAATAGTTGTTTCCATCTTATCTTACAGTTAAGTAAATGTTCCTCTTTAAATTGATAAGAGAAAGCATTTGGATCTCAGCTAGGTCTGGCCTCAGGGTCTACACCATTGTAACTGAAATCAGTTTATCACACTTCAGGAAAACTATCTGATAATTCCTGAAGAGTTGTTTTGAAAGCTCAGGAGCAGATTTGGGTTTGGTTTTGTTGTTTGTGGTTTTGTTTTTCTTTTTCCTCCAAAGTTTGACAAGACAAAGACAACAGTAGTATTCATGGGAATGTTCTCTAACTTGGAAAGTGAAGCCATTGCTCATCTGCTGTTTTCTACAGGGTGAACGAGGAGAACAAGGCCTTCCTGGACCTGCTGGCTTCCCTGGAGCTCCAGTGAGTAAAAATACTTAAAGGCAATTGAATGAGGTTACCAGTTTCTCTCAGTTCTTCCATATCTCAGAAAGGCTTGCTGTAACCCCTTTAACATACGTACCTGCTACATATACTTGATTCCTTTGCCACTCACTCTGTACTCAATCACTCATAGAGCAACATATCTTTATCTTTCCCTTCTTGTCCTGCTAGAGCCTTGGAGTTCAACTTAATTTACACAAAATGTAATATTTAAAGTTCCTTTAGAAGAGCATCTGGATAAGGTTTCTCATTACAGTGATATAATTTATATTTTTTGAGTCATACTATAATAATTTTTTCTACAGGGCCAAAATGGAGAACCTGGTGGGAAAGGAGAAAGAGGCCCACCTGGTCTAAGAGGAGAGGCTGGACCCCCTGGAGCTGCAGGTCCACAAGGTGGTCCTGGTGCACCAGTAAGTTTTTGCTGCCCCTCATTGCTACAAGGAGAGGTTTCTTCAGTTCTCCCTCAGCCTCAAAGTGGCTGGGGCCAAGTGCAAGCATTCAAATTGCTTGAAGCTTTAAGACAATTCATATAATTTTTAACTATTCATCAAATAATTTGCTTTATCTCTTTCTTTCCATGCAGGGTCCACCTGGTCCCCAAGGAACTAAAGGAGAACGTGGATCTCCTGGAGGTCCTGTGAGTATCTCTTTGATTTAATCACTAATAAATTTATCTATTGCAATAAATGTGATGTGAATGAAAAGCAAAAACCTTCAGTGATTTTATCACTGACAGTTAAAAAAACAGTTAAAGGGGTCCAGGAGGAGTAATTAAAGTTGAGGTGTTTAGTGATCTGGATCAGACTGATTTTAATACAAGGAAGGTGCCAAAACAGCTTTTGGCACAATGACCCAAAACTCTAAACTGGCTTATCTCAACAGTTACTAGACTCAGATACCATTTTTGCCAAGTTTCCAAGACCCCATTAGTTGATATTTGAGGAACATATGGGGCATTCCCTTGCAAAACCTAACTGTATTTTAAACATTTGTACACTTCTTGTTCAGTTCCAGGACTTCTAGCTTGTGTTTTAATCAAACCAGCTAAAATCTCATAGTTATAAATAAATCAATTTGTTCAAGTTGTTTCAGATTTCAGGAGATGACAACTAAAATCTTCAATTCCTTACAGGGTGCTGCTGGTTTCCCAGGTGCCCGTGGTCTGCCTGGTCCCCCTGGTAACAATGTAAGATGTCTTTTATTCTTTATTCTCTTTCCTTTTGTTCTTACCTTGTGGATGTGTTCAGACATATTCAGTATGTTAAACTGTAATGACAGGATGAGGAGTAACATTTAAACTGGCAGAGGGGAGATTAGGAAGAAGTTCTTTCCAGTGAGGGTGGTGAAACACTGGCACACGCTGCCCAGGAAGGTGTTCAAGGCCAGGCTGGATGAGGCCTTGAGGGACCAGTTCTAGTGGGAAGTGTCCCTGCCTATGATG
Source organism: Psilopogon haemacephalus (assembly GCA_013396835.1). NCBI lineage: Eukaryota > Metazoa > Chordata > Aves > Piciformes > Megalaimidae > Psilopogon > Psilopogon haemacephalus. The sequence goes on from VWZI01015500.1 coordinate 109,298, forward strand.
GCGGGTTGGAACTAGATGATCTTTGAAGTTCCTTCCAACCTAAACCATTCTATGAATATATGAATATAACATGTCCTGATGTCTGGACTTAGGGGAAAAAATTCTGCAAAAGGGAGTTTGCTCTCCTCTTATTTCATGTGAAACAGCAGTCCACTCACTTATTGTCTTGATACTCCTTTGTCTATGGTTTACTTTACAAAGGCCATCAGAGCTAGTGGAGTCCTTCTCCCAGCTCACATCCTTGAAGAATTCTGCTGCTTCAAGATATTCTGTCTTTTCTCTTGCTATTTCAGTATGCAAGAAAGACTCAATTTAAGACCTTGAATTATGACATACATTTTCAAAACTACATTTTGTAGATCACTGTCAAGAATTTTTTTTTAATTGCCTGTTAAGATTTAATTGAAAGTGATAGGTGAGAAGATTTTCTTTATAAGACCAGATCAAATCTAGGTTGGACCCTAAATCCACTCTGAGGCAATGACTCAAGACTGGTTGTCTTGCATGGGGAAAGATCAATAGTAGTCAGTCTGTGCTGCTGGTTCAGACAACACAACTCACCCTCTTCTTTTTCAATTCATTTTTAGGGCAGTCCAGGTCCCCCTGGTAATGCAGGGCCTGCAGGCAAGGATGGACCTCCTGGACCCCCTGGTAGTGCTGGTTCTCCTGGTGGTCCGGGACCTGCTGGAACAAGAGGTGAGCCGGGCGCACCAGGCGAGAAAGGACCACCAGGTGCACGAGGAGAAAGGGTGAGTACGTGTTCAGGCAGGGACTGTTGCACCAATGGGCATGGATTAAGGCTGCCAAGAATGAAGTCACCAACTGAAAGTTAAAAATGCTTGGTTTCGACTGATCTGACCTTTTCTTCAACAGGGTGCTCCAGGCGAACCAGGTCCACAAGGCATCGTCGGTGGCCGGGGCAATACGGGTTTGCCAGGTCTGCGTGGCCCCAGTGGGCCACCTGGCATGGCAGGTGCCAAGGTGAGAGTATGTTCACTGTAGCAATAGCCTCAAAGCTAGCACAATGATCACAGGATCAGAGGATCACAGGATCATAGGATGTTAAGGGTTGGAAGTGACCTCCATGTATCATTGAGTCCAATCCCCCTGCCAGAGCAGGACCACAGAATCTAGCAAAGGTCACACAGGAACATATCGAGACATGGCTTGAAAATCTCCAGAGACTTCACAACCTCTCTGGGCAGCCTGTGCCAGTACTTCAGTAAAAAATTCTTCCTAGCTTAGAGAGAAAAAACAAGACAATTATAGAATGGTAGGGGTTGAAAGGGCCCTCTGGAGATCATCTAGCCCAATCCCCCATGCTAGGGAAGGATGGGCTTTGGTGAGGCCACACATCAAGTATTGTGTTCAGTTTTGGGCACCGCAATACAGGAGAGATGTGAAGATGCTGAAGTGGGTCCAGAGGAGGTCAACAAAGCTGGGGAAAGGCCTGGAGAGGAACGACTGAGGGAGCTGGGGCTGGTTAGTGTGAAAAAGAGGAGGCTGAGGGGAGACCTCATTTGTTTCTACAGCCTGAAGGAGAGGCTGCTGCTGGTCTCTTCTCACAGGTAGATGGAGAGAGAACAAGAGGGAATGGCCTCAAGCTGAGACTGGGTAGGTTTAAATTGGACATGAGGAAAAAGTTTTTCAGAGAGAGTGGTGAGGCACTGGAAAGATCTGTCCAGGGAGATGGTGGAGTCACCAACCCTGGATGTGTTTAAGGGTCATTTGAATGTGGTGCTTAGGGACATGGTTTAAAGTGAATCTTGTTGAGTAGGGTTATAGGTTGGACTTGGTGATCCTGGGTGTCTTTTCCAGCCTGGATGTTTCTGTGATCCTGTGATCAGCTAGGGCAGGCCATACCGGAAGGCATGCACAGGAATATAGCACAGGAACAGATCCAGACAGGGCTTGAAAGTCTCCAGAGGAGACTCCACAGCCTCTCTCGGCAACCTGTTCCAATGCTCTATTACCCTTAGAGTAAAGAAGTTACTAATAGTGTACTTCCTTTGGGCTTTTCTGACGCTTCCTAGTTCAAAGGCTGCAGAATTGATAGTCATTTGTGTTTACATCAGTAAAATCAGGCTTTAAAATATCTGGTAACCAGCAGCTGTGGGTCACGACGTTGTCTTTAATCTCTATTACCAAGACTTCTACACCAGATTATCTAGAAATATATTACCCCTGTAAGGAGGATCATGGTCTACAAACTGTCCTCCAGACAAGATCTGAGTCATAGTTTCACCTACTACAAGTTGTTTATCTTTGCTTAAATCTCAGTATGTTTCTTGCTTTACTCTTAGGACCCAAACAAAAAAATACTTTCAATTCCTTTCAGAAAAGTTGATTTGAGGCTTAGTTTGTATTTTATCATTTGTACGGCAATAGATCTGTGTGGGAGGGGAAGGGGGGGAATCACATCAGAAGAGGCAATACCCATTTATGATTTCTTAGATGACAAAATAATAAGGAACATTCCTTGGAGTCAAAGGCTTTGCATAAACATTAGCAGAAATGAAGTGGAACAAGTTTGGCCAAGATTTTATGTTTCATATTTTGTGTGCTCACAACTGCATCCAGTTCTGGAGCCCCTATTACAAGAGGGATATGGATGTGCTGCAAGGTGTCCAAAGAAGGACCACAAGGATGATCAGAGGGCTGGAGCAACTCTCCTGTGAGGAGAGACTGAGGGAGCTGGGGCAGTTCAGTCTGGAGAGAAGGCTCCATGATGACCTTATTGCGGCCTTTCAGTATCTTAAGGGGGCTACAAGAAAGCTGGGGAAGGACTTTTTAGGATGTCAGGTAGTGACAGGACTGGGGAGAATGGAACAAAGGTAGAAATAGGTAGATTCAGACTGGATGTTAGGAAGAATTTCTTCAGCATGAGGGTGGTAAGACCCTGGAGCGGGTTGCCCCATCCCTGGAGGTGTCTAAGGCCAGGCTGGACGAGGCTCCAGACAGCCTGATCTAGTGTGAGGTGTCCCTGCCCATGGCAGGGTGGTTGGGACTAGATGATCCTTGTGGTGCCTTCCAACCCTGACTGATTCTATGATTCTATAACCACCAAAGTCAGCCTGGCTCTTCACTTCATTGGGTCTCCTTCATAATTATGCCATGCTCATGTGTAGATGTCTACCAGGACGGTGTTTCAGAGGTACAGTACCTGAAGCAAAATCTTTTGACTTTCAGGGTGAAGATGGTAAACCAGGCACCAATGGTATCCCAGGAGAACGTGGTGCTCCTGGGCCACAAGGGCCTATTGGACAAAGAGGCTTACCTGGAGAACCTGGCAGAGATGTGAGTATGGGATGTGTTAGACCTTTCTAATAGCTTGTGAAGTACAAACAGGAGGGTCTGGAAGTAAATATAATTCAAGCTTCCCAAAGCCTCCCTCGATTACCTGATGCACAGGTGTTTGGGTAGACTACTTACACATGTAGGGTGGTGTAGTCCTCTGTCTCCGCTATATTTTACTCCCTCTGGACCACACTTGTCTCACCTGGAACTGAACAAGGGACTGCACAGCCTCTCTGCCTAAAATACAGATTGGTCTTACACATCTTTTATGGGCTGTTTCACCTCCAGGAGCTCTTCTCTCTTGAAAACTCTCTTCATTGAGCATTATTTAAGCATACTGGAAAATAAGCTGTCTGTACTTCATCCAGTTTGTAACCAGCTGCACCACTCTTTTTTTTTTTTTTCCGCAGGGTAATCCTGGCTCAGATGGCTCACCTGGACGTGATGGGTCCCCAGGAGGCAAAGTAAGGAACCATCAGGATCTTTAGATTGCCAAAAAAAAAAGATATGTAGAGATGACAATACACATTGTTCTAAACTGTGTAGCTCACTCCTGGAGCTTCTTATGCTTCACTGAATGTATTCTTTATGGTGCAGTTCTGTAAAACATCAAATTTATTACCCTCTCAACTGTCATTATCTTCAGGGTGACCGAGGTGAAAGTGGCTCTCCTGGACCTCCTGGACCTCCTGGTCACCCTGGACCTGCAGGCACCAGTGGTGCACCTGGGAAAGCTGGTGAAAGAGGATTTCAGGTGAGACCAGAGTGAACAGCTTACTGCTTCTTGACAAGCCTTTCCTATGCAGAGTCCATTTCACTCAGCAATACAGCCAGAGTTTGGAAGAGACTTACATTTGTAACTGCCAATAATTTGTTGGCATCGAGGACCTCTTTTATAAAAGTATCAAGGAGAAAGACATCACAGTTTATGTTCCTGATAACTGTATAGAAATTCAGCTCCAAATCCACATACCCCTTAGGATGCCAAAAGCACAACCTCATCCCACCAGGCCCGGTCTGAATTGCCATCTCATCTGGTCTTCACGCAGCACAAGTTGATGTCATTGGTTTAAACAAAGGGAGTAACTTTGGAAGCCTTCAAATTATTTCTGAGAGGTGTTGACAACAGCACAGCTTGCACAATGAGAATCTCACCAAATGAAGAAGGGCTCTAGTGCACATGGCATGTTTCAGTGCCTACAACAAGCTGAGGAAGACTAACGTCAGTAGAAAAGGGAACTGCCCAGAATCCTTGTTGACTTGACAGTGTGTGTGTGTCTGTGTATGTGGTATGGGTTAGAGTGGATCCCTCCGGTGATCTGAGCCAGATTGTGGTCCGGCTCTGGCAGGGGGTTTGGACTCAATGATCTCTTTGGGTCCCTTCCAACCACTGACATCCTGTGATCCTCCCCCAGTAACTTACTGTAAATCTGCCCCAGAGAGAGAAAATTCACTACAGCTCAGGATTTGGAAAGTAAGAAAATGAGATTTTGTGTTTTTACAGTTAAACTAAACACAGAACTATAGACAAAATCAACTATTACAGAATATAGCAACCTCAGGGGAGGTGAAGATAGAGTAAAGCAGTCAAGCAGCCAAAACAGCAATAGGGGGGTAGATAGCAATGAGTGCAGCAAAACAGCAAGACGGATACACAAGCTATGCTTCCAGGTATAAAGTTTTTGATACTCCAATAAAATTATATTAACTTACCCATTATTGCCATTTTATGGCCTATCCCTGGCATATTTCACCTCTTCACTCAGAAACTCCAGTACTTTTCCACTTTACAATCAGTGTCTAAATTTCTCTGTTACTAGGTATTTTTATGTCCAAGCTAGAAGTCTAGCTCAAACAATCACAATGTGTGTGTGGAGATCCCTCTTGTTTCCAAACAGCTAATGGCTTTGAATATACTATTTATTTAGAGTTAAAAAGACATCAAGGCAACTCCAAGTGATCCATACCGTCTTATTCTTCTTGTGTCACAGGGTCCACCTGGCCCTCCTGGCTCTAGCGGCCCTGCTGGTGCTCGTGGTCCTGCTGTAAGTCACATTTCAAGACTTTGAACTATCACACGTTCACTATTTCCTGTTATTTGGGCATTTCTCTCATTTCTTTATATATACCTTTCATTGCAACTCTATTCTTAAAGGGTCCTCAAGGTCCTCGTGGTGATAAAGGTGAACCTGGTGAACGAGGCAGCAATGGCATAAAGGGTCACAGAGGATTTCCTGGTACACCTGGTCTCCCTGGTCCTCCTGTGAGTAGTTTGTATTGAGTTGGAAATTACAGCTGCTCTGAGTTTCTGTGGGTTAGGTCCCAGGTAACTAATCCACCTTAACTGATCTACTGAGGAAAGGGGAAAAAATAATTGCAAATAACTTGTTTAATGTGTTCAGGAGTTCAGATTCCTTGGATCGGCCTGAAATAAGTAATGATAACCAACTGGGAGAAGCTGCTAGGAACTAAAGCTGAGTCTGCTGTAATCTCTTTCAGCAATGCATCTCTTTTTGTCTGGATCAAACCCTTTTTTTTGCATTCATTTCTATAGGCTATTCCTGATTAAATTCTTAAAGATAGAATTAGGGGTTAAAATATCCACGCCTAGAAGAAATCTGTGTTAGAGAGATAATTAAGCCCATGGCAAAGCTCAGAGTCCAGATATCTCTCTTATGTTAAACATTTTTATTAGGGCAAAACAGGCAAGAAATTGTTAACTACTGAGTTATATACAGTAATTACTGAGGATATTTTTCAACCTGAATATTTCTGTGATTCTGTGATTACCATTTTGAATATAGCTTAATATAGTTGATTAAAGCTGCCTTCCAGTAGCTGGCAGGATCCTACAGGAAGTCTGGAGAAGGACTTTTCATAGGGGTGTCTAGTGACAGGATAAGATGGAATGGTTTTAAGCTGGTGGAGAGTAGGTTTAGACTGGGTCTTAGGAAGAAGTTCTTCAGTACCAGGGTGGTAACACTCTGGAATAGGTTGCTAAGAGAGATTATTGATGTCCCCTCCCTGTTCAAGGCCAGGTTGGATGAGGCTGAGTTGGGAGGAGTTCCTGACGATGGTGGGGTGGTGATCTCTAAGGTCCCTTCCAACCTGAGCATGAAACCAAATCTCATTCAACTAATCTATCAATGACAGCAAAAAAGATGGATGCTAAATATCACACTGCCAGTATCACCCTCATCAACCACACAATTTAACCTGTATAACGTGAGTTTTAAAAAACCACAACAATCAGGTAAATTCTCATTAACACTGTGACAGCACAATACTCCATAGTGTTTAAACTTATGACTTAGCTTTTTGCAGTGCATAAACAGAGTGGTTCTGATTTATCTATTTTATTTTTAATGTATTTGGAGATTTTTTTTTTCAAATTACCTAAATAACTTTACTGGTAATATGATTAAAACTCCATCCTTTTGATCCCATAGTGATGTATGCTTATGAATGCAAGGTATCATCCAAAGCTCAATGGTGCTGGTTGGCTTTCTTGCATTTTGAGTATCACAACACTAGTATTTTCTTCACATAGAGAACATTTGATAGTTCTCTCTGGCTAAGACTGACAGCCATTCTATCTCCCACTATGGTTTTATATGATCTTAAAAATACTTCACATGATCTTAAAGATGCTTCATGTGGTCTTAAAGATGCTTCACAGAATCTTTATTTAATATCTTTATTTAAGGTACATCCAGCTAATTGCATACTGGGAGGTGTGTAACTTACTTTTCTTGTCTTCCTAGGGTCCCCTGGGTCCACAAGGTGCCCTTGGAAGTCCAGGAGCTTCAGGTGCAAGGGTAAGAACAATTCTTTGCTTAGCATAACCTGAAGAAGTCCAGCTGCTTGCTTTAAAATATTAAAATAATACAACAAAATTCAATCAACCATTTCAACAGGCAGCAGCTGAAGAAAGGAGAAAAAAACCCACCTTGATAAAACATACAGAAATGTTTCAAGTAGCTCACAATGTATTTCTGAATTTGAGATTACCCATTAAACTATTTTAACCATGTTAATTATGTTCAAATTTGTTCTAGGGCCCCCCAGGACCAGCTGGGCCACCTGGAAAAGATGGTACAAGTGGCTATCCGGGTCCAATTGGTCCTCCTGGGCCCCGTGGGAACAGAGGTGAAAGTGGCCCTGCGGTAAGTGATTCTTTAAGGATTGTTGATCAAACATTTGGATATCTCCCTCAGGAAAATTCTGTATTTCATGGGTGAAGTTTGTAACAGGAGCAGCAAGGCTCAATCCATATAACGCAGCTCAGTTAGGGTAAGTGCTGATGCACGGGGTTCTGGTAGTGCCATGTAGTCATTGAGCCTGCTCCAGAATGGGAAGGCTTCGTGGCAGAGCACAGACTCCCTTCCTGTCTTGGAAGCTAGGAAATGGCTGTCCTGGTCTCCTCTAGGGGGTGCTGCAAAGACTTAAGCACTTCTTCTAAAGCCAAGAAATGGTCCTTCTCTGGATTTTGGTGGAAAATCCTTCTCCTTCCCAAAGCCCAGGCTAAAGAAGGGCAGTCATGAACCGACAAAGCTAGAAATATTCCAATTGTAGGAAAACAAAGGCCAGGAAAGCGTAGCAGATTATTTACACACAGCAAGTGCTATTGTTTACTGAATAAGTAAAATAAATGTTTATGTGAGGACTCTCATTTTTGTTAAGATTGGAACCCATGCAGACTTTAGTCTCAACCTGTGATATCTGCTCAGCACAATGTTAACTTTTCTTTGTCTTTCCTTTTCCTCCCTCTTTCTCCTCTTTTCTCCCTCTTTCTCCTTTTTTCCCGCTCTGTCTTCATTTTTTCCCTCCCCTCTTTCTTCCTTTTTTTTATTTCTAGGGTCCACCAGGCCAGCCTGGTCTTCCAGGTCCTTCTGGTCCTCCTGGTCCCTGCTGTGGTGGTGGCGCAGCTGCCCTGGGTGCTGGTGAAAAAGGTCCTGTGGGCTATGGGTATGAATATCGAGATGAGCCAAAGGAAAATGACATTAACCTGAATGAGATCATGTCCTCAATGAAATCAATCAACAACCAGATTGAAAACATCATCAGCCCTGATGGCTCACGGAAGAATCCAGCTCGGAACTGCAGGGACCTGAAATTCTGCCACCCTGAGCTCAAGAGTGGTAGGTTAAGCCTTTATTTTCACCAGTGGTAACAGGTCCTGGTTGCTTTTTTTTTTTTAATTTTTTTTTATTATTAGTGCTTTTGTCTTTGAATATTTAAATGCAGAGATCTGCTATTAAAAAGTTGATATTTTTTGAAAAATAAATGTAATAATAATTCTAACTATGAAGATGATTAAGGGGCTACAAGTATGATGAAGCAGCTGCAGCATTGCACTCTCCCTCAGAGGAGAGTCTGAGGGACCTGGTTCTTTTTGGTCTGGTGGAGTGAAGACTTAGAGGGGATCTAATCAATGTTTATAAATATCTGAGGGCAGACAATCAAGAGGAAGGGGACAAACTCTTCTCAGTTGTGCTGTGTGATAAGACTAGGGGTAATGGGTATAAACTACAGCACAGCAAGTTCCACCTCAACACGAGGAAGAACTCCTTTACTGTAAGGGTCATGGAGCACTGGAACAGGCTGCCCAGAGAGGCTGTGGAGTCTCCTCCTCTGGAGACTTTCCAGCCCTGTCTATATGTGTTCCTATGTGACCTGTGCGAGATTGTATGGTCCTGCTCTGGCAGGGGGGTTGGACTCGATGATCTCTTTGGGTCTTTTCCAACCCCTAACATCCTGTGATCCTGTAGACCTTATTTTACACATTTACACAGTATATACACTGACTTCAGCTTCACTCCTTACATGCTTGTAAGTGAATATTTCTTTAAATAATCTTATGGGGGAAAAAGAACCAAGACAAATTCTATCTTCATGTCAAATGCCAATCATTTCACAGTACTCAGAACCAGGCACACAGAACTCAGTGTGGTTTTATATTATCCTGTGGTGTCTATTCTGTCAGGACTAACATACTTCTTCATTTGGCTCAGGAATCTGACAGAGAGAAGCTTTGCCATCATGCAGTCAGATTGTTCTGTAAGTATATTAAACTCACTAACTCATGGGTTTGTTTTTTTTTAATCTCTAGGAGAGTACTGGATTGATCCTAACCAAGGCTGCAAGATGGATGCTATTAAAGTCTACTGTAACATGGAAACTGGTGAGACCTGCCTCAGTGCTAACCCTAGCACTGTGCCAAGGAAGAACTGGTGGAGCAGTGAAAGCAGTGGAAAGAAACACATTTGGTTCGGAGAATCTATGAATGGGGGCTTCCAGGTAAGAAATTGCTGTGTAACAGCCCCAAAAGCAGGTCCTTCTGGACATTCCAGTGTACTCCAAAGTGTTCCAGATGTTAAAATGTTCCTGATATTGGGTTAAGGACTGGCTGGATGACTGGGCCCAGAGAGTGGTGGTGAATGGAGCCACATCCAGTTAGCAGCTGTCACTAGTGGTGTGCCCCAGGGATCAGTGCTTGGCCCAGTCATGTTCAATATCTCCATTGATGATCTGGATGAGGGGATTGAGTCACCAACAATAAGTTTGCAGATGACACCAACTTGGAAGCATGTGTGGATCTGTTAGAGGGCAGGAGGGCTCTGCAGAGGGACCTGGACAGGCTACACAGGTGGGTACAGTCCAGTGCCAGGAGTTCTAACAAGTCCAAGTGCCAGGTTCTGCACTTTGGCATCAACAACCCCAGGCAGCGCTACAGGCTGGGGACAGAGTGGCTGGAGAGCAGCCAGGCAGAGAGGCACCTGGGGGTATGGTCGACAGCAGGTGAACATGAGCCAGCAATGTGCCTTGGTGGCTGAGAAAGTAATGGCATAATTAGGACATGTTAGGTGATAGGTTGGACTCGACCCCAGAGGACTTTTCCAACCTGTTTAGTTCTGTGACTGTGAAACTAAGCTAAACAGGTGGTGGGTGAAAAAATTACTACTTTGGACTGTACCTAGAGATCACAAACAAGCTGTTGTGTACGTGTTGCACTCTGCAGTTCAGCTATGGAGATCCTGAGCTTCCAGAGGATGTCTCGGAAGTTCAGCTGGCCTTCCTCCGCATCCTCTCAAGCCGTGCCTCTCAGAATATCACCTACCACTGCAAGAACAGCATTGCCTACATGGAGGAAGCCAGCGGCAACGTTAAAAAAGCTCTGAAACTGATGAGCTCTACAGAAAGTGAGATTAAGGCTGAAGGAAACAGCAAATACACCTATGCTGTTCTGGAAGATGGATGTTCTGTAAGTAAATAAGACTTCAGTGTGGTGGTTTAATCAATAATTCTCTCTAGAGGAACAGACCCATGCATGACTTAGGTGCAGCTGTATCCTTTCCTTACTTAACTGGGGAAATTTGGATTCTGCAGAGGTATCACAGTTGCAGCAACTGCAGAAGGGGAGGTGTGCTTCACTTACATCTGTGCTTTACGGGCATCTCTTTGCTTTAAATTCAAAGTCAGTGAAGTTACAGTGACCCAGGTTTTGTGTCAGCTCTAAAACAAAGGGTAGCTGGAGTTATCTCAGTCATACCAAAAACTCAAGCCTAGCTGATTTGAACTATCCTGATGAGAAGGGGAAAACACATTGTGCAGCTGCAACATCACCTTGCTATGCTGCGATCACTGCAGGAAAAAGTACTGGCAAGGAGCAGTAACATCAATGAGCTTCCTGCCCTGTGAGCATCTGCAGCCTGGTCAGTAACAAACACAAAACAGCATTAAGACCATCCACAATTTGTCCTTCCTGCTGTTTAAGGTCCCACAAGCACAACACCTACAGACATGCACAGGAAACCTGACACTTAAAGAGGCACAAAGACATTTAATTTGCAGCCACGAAGAGCTGCCTCATTGCTGTCACTTTTTGCAGAGGCCTAACACACTTTCAAGGCAGAGTAGCCATTTTTACTGCCTCCCAGCATGCACAGTATTTTTCAGTCCTAACTCAGGGCACTGGCCCTATTCCAGAGTACTCTACTGTCCATCAGGGTTTCCCCATCCCTTCTGAGCCACAAGGCCTACAACCCTACAAGGTCCAGAAAGATAACCATCCCTGGAGATCACAGAATCATAGAATTTTCAAGGCTGGAAGAGACCTCAAGGATCCTCTAGTTCCAACCCCTCCACCAGTGGCAGGGACACCTCACATTAGATTAAATTGCTCAAGGCCACATCCATCCTGGTCTGAAAAACTTTCAGGGATGGAAATTCCACCGCCTCCCTGGCAACCTGCTCCAGTGTCTTACTACCCTTATGGTGAAGAACTTCTTGACATCTAATCTAAATCTCCCCTCCTCTAGCTTGGGTCCTTTCCCCCCAGTCCTATCACTACCTGACACCCTAAAAACTCCCTCACCAACTTTCTTGTAGGCCTCCTTCAGATACTGGATGGCCACCATAAGGTCTCTGCAGTGTCTTCAAAGTATTCAGGGTGAGGCTCAACAGGGCTCTGTGCAAGATGATCTAGTTGAGGATGTCACTGCTGACTGCAGAGGGGCTTGCACTAGATGACCTTTGGAGGGTCCCTTCCAACCCAGACCATTCTAGAGCTCTATGAAATGAAGAATCACTACCTTTGTGTTCACTTCTACAGTGGCTGCAACCAGCTTTCGTGGTGTTGAGAGGGACATGTTGGTATAGAAAGAGAATGTATAAGAGCCAGCAGAGTGCAGGGTAACTTTCCCAGGGCATGAGAACCAGCAGAGTGCAGGGTAACTTCCCCATAACATGAGAGCCAGTAGAGTGCAGGGTAACTTCCCCAGAGGTGCTGTCCCTAACGTGTTCTTCTTCCTTTCTTTCCGCCTTCACAGAAGCACACTGGCGGATGGGGCAAGACAGTGTTTGAGTACCGAACACGCAAGACGATGAGGCTGCCTGTGGTGGACATCGCACCTTTAGATATTGGTGGTCCTGAGCAGGAATTTGGCGTGGACATTGGCCCAGTCTGCTTCTTGTAAACCCCAGTCCTTGCTCTTTCTGAAACCCTAGCAAACAGATTCACACTCCAACTGTGCTCCTTTGTTCAGCCTTGTCAACTAGTACAGGCACCCCTCTCTATCCCAGTTATTTATTAACAAAATTTCTGGGGGAAAAACTAAAACAAAACAAAAAAGAAATCAGTTTGATATTAAGGGTTATTCTTTTTTCTGCTATTACACAGAGTACAGTTTTAAAATGCTTTTTTTTTCTCTATTTTTTTGTTTGTTTGTTTTTTTAAACCAAATTCCATCTTCCAAAACATGTCTCCGTGGTGCTATGATACAACTTCAACACTTAAGAAAACAACACTGGGGCCTATTAGCTGAATGTTAACCAATTTCCAAAGCACTGATTGCTCCCAGTACCAAAACTTACCCTTCTTTCTAAGATGCAGTCCATAAAGCTAGAAAGACCTCCCTGTTTCAACTACCTCAATATGGACAGAAACTGGGATGTCTGATGAGGCAAAACCAACCAAACAAACAAGCAAAGCAAAAAAAAAAAAATCCATCAAAACAAAATGGGCCCTTCTGGTGCAAAATTGTCTAATTCTTTCCATCCTGGTTAACATATTTTGAGAGTTTTAATACCTTTCACATCAGCAGTCACCATAATTTCATTGTTGGATTGTATTCTGTTATCAAAGGTGCTTCTCTACTTTCCTGTCGTTGCTGGTCAAGACCACTAAAATTAGGGAACTGTTTTTTTGGGTTTTTTTTTAATAAAATATGATGGTGCTAATGTATTTTTCACCCCTAACTCTGCAAGTCAGGGTTCTTGACTTGCTTTAAAAAAAAAAAAAAATTAAAAATGGGGGGAAAATAAATATTAAATGCAATCTTAAATGTCTCTTGCCATTGGCCTATCACAGTTGAGAACTTTCTCCCTTCATTCTGTAAAAGTCAATAAAGATGCAAACTTGTGAACTTCCTCTGGCACATTAGCACATTAAATAGTGTTGAAGGTTAACCATCTTTGTAAGCTTTTATATGGTTGTTGGTCTATTCCTTACAGAGACACATAATAAAATATCTTAATAAAACTTCTTGTTTCATAAAACTGACTTGTGGGGTTTTTTTTAATTATTTTTTTCTATTTTTATCCCATTCTTCAAACAAATTAACATTGCAAGACACAACTCTTGCACCACTGTAGCTAATTTGACTAAGATAGTTTGTTGGAGGGAAAACTTGGTTGGATGCATTTACAGCATTGTACTATGAAAATTCCTATTTTACTTCTCTCCAGCCAGTGGCTTCTTTTTTTTCCAGTGTGGTGAGCTTCTCTGACTATCAGTTCAAGGTCAGGCTCAACAGGACTTTGGGCAACCTGACCTGATCTAGTGGAGGATGTCCCTGCTCATTGCAGCGGGGTTGGACTAGGTGACCTTTGGAGGTCCCTTCGAACCCAAACCATTCTATGATTCAGCTCTGGCAGCAAGATGCTAAACAGCAGCCATGTACCTAGGCAGACGAATTTGGAGGAAATCAAAGAGCCTACACTGGTGAGGCTGCCCCTTGGTTATAGTGTCCAGCTGTAGGCTCCCCAGTTCAAGAGGGGCAGGAAGCTACTGGAGAGAGCCAAGCAGATGGCCATGAATATGCTGAAGGGACTGGAGCATATCTCTGATGAAGAGAACTTGAGAGACCTGGGGCTGGCTAGCCTGGAGAAAAGCAGACTGAGAGGTGATCTTCTCAATGCTGATCAATAGCTATAACAGTGGAGGACATGAGGGTGGGTCTGGGTTCTTTTCAGTAGTGTCCAGTGATAGGACAAGGGGTAGGAACTGGGCCAAAGTAGGTACTGAACTTTAGTAGAAATGCCTTTACTTAGAAGGTGATGGAGCATTAGGCTGCCCAGAGAGGTTGAGAGTTTTCTTCTCTGGAGAATTTCAAAACCCAACCTGGATGCATTCCTGTGCAACCTGATCTAGGCATACATACTTTAGCAAGGGGGCTGGACTAGATGATCTCCAGAGACACATTAGTTCATTAATGACAGCTGAAACAGCCACTTCAACTAAGGCTGAAACCTGCATGGCTCTCTGGGGAAAAAAAAAAAAAATCCTCTCTTTCTTTTCACCAGGAAAGAAGTAAGGTTTGGCCTCCCTTCTGGAAATGTGAGTCCCGAGGCACTCATTGCACAAATAGTAAACCACAGTAAGGGATGAAATAGTTTTATGATTATTTTTGGCACTTTAATTCAACCTTCCCAGTGGGGTGGTGGTTGAGTCACCAACCCTGGGTGTGTTTAAAAGTCATTTGGATGTGGTGCTTGAGGTTATGGTTAAGGGTGCACCTTGTAGAGTGGGGTTCTGGGTGGGACTTGATGATCTTGAGGGTCTTTGCAAGACTGAATGTTTCTATGATTCTATGCACTTGTAGTAAAATGTCCTTGTCTGTATCTTCTGAAAGCTAGATCTAAAATACTGCAAGAGAAAGCTTTTTTTGAGGAGGTTTCAGGATTTGGGAAATAGATGCTGTCCACGTTTCTGCTTACCAATTTACTGGGAGGAGGTGAGATGTAATTCCTCCCACACTGAGGAGTCCACCAGAAAAAAAAACATCCTGGTTGTCTTGTCTTCTCATCTGGTCTCTTCTCTGCAATAGCTTCAGCCCAGCAGATGCCTTCTGCAAGCACTGAGTGTATGCAAGCATTGAGTGTAACCCAAACTGCTCTCACAGCAGCTGCTCCTGCTTGCAGCATCCCCTGCTGTGAGTGCCAGGAGGATGGAATCAGCCTCTTCTTGGTGATGCCTCGTGACAGAACAAGCGGCAACGTGTGGAAGTGGAGACATAGGAGGTTCCCTGTGAACTTCAGGAAGATTTTTTTCACTGTGAGGGCAACAGAGCACTGAAACAGCCTGCCCAGGGAAGTTGTGAAGTCTCCCTCTCTGGAGATATTCAAGAACCGTCTAGATACATTCCAGTGTGATCTGCTGTAGGTGATCCTGCTCTGGCAGGGGTGCTGGACCAGATGATCTTTTGAGGTCCCTCCCAGCCCCTGACATTCTATAATTCCCAGAAGGCCATCAGTCATCACCTTTTCTTTTTTTTTACCATAAGCTGTACCTGGGAAAGTTAAGCTCGTCTAAAATTTATCTCTGGCAAAAGAGGTTCATGAGATGAAAACTGCATGACCTCTTTTCCATACACCCTTATGTATGGCTGTCTCTGGGTTGCTGATGAAGCCATGCCCACATCCCAAGAGATGGTTTGACCCCCCCAGGTGGTCCCTCCTCCCAAGGGATGGTTTGACCCTTTTTCCCAGGTATCATGGTTAGACCCTCCCACTTCCTGGATTTGGACTATAAAGGGGGGGACCCAGCAAGCCACCGGATCTCAGCTCAGGACTAAAATCTCCTGCCGCAGTTGTATTTTTTTTTCCTTTTCTCCCTTCTCCCTGGTTTTCTGTGTCCCCTCCCTCGCTTCCACACCGTTGCATTTTCGTTTTCCCCTTTCTCCCGCCTTCTGTAAAACAAAACCCCTATCCCTTTTTAATTTATTGTTAAGAGTTTCTTTATACTCTTTTTCACTTCCAAACCACTTTGAGTTTTCATTTGGGCCTTTGGGCTTGGGGTAGCTTGGCTTTAAACCAATACAGACCATGAGCCAGTAATGCGCTCTGGTGGCCAAGCAGGCCAATGGCATCCTGGGGTGGATTAGAAGGGCTATGGTCAGTAAGTTGGAAGAGGTTCTACTCCCCCTCTACTCTGCCCTGGTGAGGTCACATCTGGAATATTGTGTCCAGTTCTGCACCCCTCAATTCAAGAAGGACCTCAGGGAACTGCTTGAAAAGAGTCTAGAGCAGAATCACAATGATCCTGAAGACAGTGGAACATCTCCCTTGTGAGGAAAGGCTGAGGGAGCTGGGGCTCTTTAGCTTGGAGCAGAGGAGACTGAGAGGTGACCTCATTCATGCTTATGAAGATGTGAAGGGCAGTGTCAGGGGGACAGAGCCAGGCTCTGTTCAGTGATGTCCAATCGTAGGACCAGCGGCAATGGGTGCAAGCTGGACCAGAGGAGATTTCATGTGAACATAAGAAAAAACTTTTTCACTGTGAGGGTGACAGAGCTCTGAAGCAGGCTGCCCAGACAGGTTGTGGTGTCTACTTCTCTGGAGATATTCAAAACCTGCCTGGATACATTCCTGTGTGACATGCTCTAGATGATCCTGCTTGGGGGGAGGTGGGGTGCAGTGTGGAGATTGGACTGGATGATCTTTCAAGGCCCCTTCCAACCTCTAATGTTCTGTGATTCTATGAATAAAAGATGACTCTTGGAGGCACTGGAGATGTTCCAGCTTCATTAGAGTTTTGTGAGTCTGTTCCTGTGCTAACTCACACTTCATTTTACTACATTTGTTGTCTCCAAGGTACCTGAAGAAGTCTGCTTATTCTTCCTTTCAGTTTAGTGGCACCTGGAATGCAGGGGTTAGTTTCCTATCCTTTGTTGCCATTTGCAACAGCAGAACTGTACTAAATGTGCTAATCTGATGCTTCCTTTGTGCTCCTTAAGTTAATCAACCTTTTACAGTCTATCAGCTCATTCATTATAGGTTCATGGAACTAAAGCTGTATTTACATGAGGCTATGCCACACTGCCTAAATAGAGTTGAAGCAGCTTAGAGCACTGCAAATCCTCTTCCCACCTCTTTTAAAATTTTTGTCTGCTTTTAAAAAAGTCTACAAAGCTTCGTAGAATGCTTAAAGAGGGAGTGGGAGGTGTATGTGTGCATGCTATAAACACAGACAAGAGAGGGAAAAACCCCATTCCCAGCCACTTGCATTGTAAAGCCTTCTGAGTTAATCACTCAGGTTGCCCAAGTGAGGCCTTTGCTCAAAGAGGATTCTATGAGTTTTGCAGAGCATTAATTTACATTGCTTTCTAGGTAAAGCTATTTCAGCGCTCAAGGCATCTGGCAGAGGAAACACTGCACACTTCCTACACAGAGATATAAAGAGAGACTTGAAAACTGTATCCTTCATAATTAAATACTTTTCTACTTCAACAACCTCACAAAACACATCTACTATTCATGGACTGCTGCTGAAAACATTAAAAGTAACTTTCCAATGTCCATCTACACTGCAAATTCTGTTTATTTAGTGCATCCAGGTGTGAATGTCTAAGGGATGGGTGCCAAAAAGGGACAGTGACAACCTCTTCTCAGTTGTGCTCAGTTTTGGCCTCCCCCATTAAGAAGGGACAGGGATCTACTTGAAAGAGTCCAACAAAGAGACTGGAGCACTGCCCTATGAGGAGAGTCTGAGGGACCTGGTTCTTTTTGGTCTGGTGGAGTGAAGACTTAGAGGGGATCTAATCAATGTTTATAAATATCTGAGGGCAGACGATCAGGAGGAAGGGGACAAACTCTTCTCAGTTGTGCTGTGTGATAAGACTAGGGGTAATGGGTATAAACTACAGCACAGCAAGTTCCACCTCAACATGAGGAAGAACTCCTTTACTGTAAGGGTCATGGAGCACTGGAACAGGCTGCCCAGAGAGGCTGTGGAGTCTCCTCCTCTGGAGACTTTCCAGCCCTGTCTGTATGTGTTCCTGTGTGACCTGTGCTAGATTGTATGGTCCTGCTCTTGCAAGGGGGTTTAACTGGATGATCTGTGGAGGTCCTTTCCAACCCCTAACATGCTGTAATCCTGTGTGAAATGACCTGATATGGGACAAATTGGAAGTTAATTCTACAAAAAGGAAACCAATTCTGTAGCAAGAAGCATGTATTTAATTAAATGCTTTGCAAAGAT
The DNA here is from genome assembly GCA_013396835.1 of Psilopogon haemacephalus. Taxonomy (NCBI): domain Eukaryota; kingdom Metazoa; phylum Chordata; class Aves; order Piciformes; family Megalaimidae; genus Psilopogon; species Psilopogon haemacephalus. Next base: position 127,356 of record VWZI01015500.1, read on the forward strand.
ACATGAATAAAGCTATGTGCATGGCTTTCTTTAGGGATGGCCCCAGCTGTTTATTGACTTTTTTTTTTTTTTTAAGGAACAAACAAACAAACAAAAAACAAAACAAAACAAAAAAAGTTGGAGAGCACAGATGCAATAAAGAAACATAAAAAGGAAAAAACCCCAAAACTAAGTTTGTAGCCACATACTTTACAAAATAAAGCACATCAGTGGCACAAAACATCCTATATATATGACCAACAAATAAATGCACTGTAACATTGGTCTCTCTGACACCAAAAGCCTAACAGCTAAACTCTGAACATGACATTGACAGTAGGAGTCTATTTTATCAGCCTTCTACAGAGTCATTTAGCACCATCTTTTTTTTTTTTGTTTTTCTTCTTTTTTCTTTTTTTTCTTTTTTGTGGTCGTTTTTGCCCTACCTATATCCTTCCTCCAAGTAATACAACAGAAGCATAGCACCTTGTAATATCTAAAAAAAAACCAAAAGAAACAAAAAATAACAGGCATATTTAAATGCATCCCAACTTCCAGAGATGAGGTAGCTCATGCTAAGAAATGATGGAACTGTCTGGCCTTACAGCTCAAGGTCAGTAAGTCAAATTCCTGGTGATGCATGCTTAAAAAAAACAATGGGTTTCTAAACTCTCCTTTATTAGCAATAGGTCTGGTATACATGTGAACAACTTGCAAGATATAGAAACAGGCACCCCACACAAGACATCCGTGGAATTTGCTTTGTAATGGCTTCTTAGATGGGCAGGCAATGGAAAATCAACTTGGGGATATGGCTTAAGGTGAGCCTTGTAGAGTAGGGTTCTGGCTTGGACTTGGTGATCCTGAGGGGCTTTTCCAACCTGAATGTTCCTTTAAAATTTCAGATGTGGAAAGTCCCTACTAAAAACTCCTATTTACCCCAGTAGCATTTTTACTCCATCAGTTAATCGTGGCTGTGGAATGCTCTCATGAGAAGACTATTACATAGGAAAGTGCAGGGAAAAGCAAACCAAATTCAGGTGATCTTATCTGAAGAGACTTTCCTGTGCAGAAAGACCCTGATTTCTGCGAATGACTAACCACAGGAACTAGCTGATCTTTGAGGTCCCTTCCAATCTAAACTATTCTATGATTCTATGGCAAACTGGGGTAGCAGGAGGAGATATGATTGAAATGTAGCAAAGGTTCACAAAAGTGCTCTAACTTTTTTTTTTTTTTTTGGTGATTGGGTATTCATCCCAGCAAAAGGACTAATCCCATGTTAAAACTACCAAGTTTGGATACCTGCTAATTTCAAAGACTTTTGAAAGAGAAGCAAGGCAAAAAATTCGACTGCTTTTAAAAGGTAGTCAGGGATCCTCTTTAGATTGTACTGCTAGATTAAAAAAAAAAAATTTTTTTTGATAATTTTCCAACATAAGGTTTGCAAAGTACAATAAATATTCCAAAGGAGGCCAGGCGATTGTAAATAACCCTTATGTACAGTGCTGATCCAACATCAGCCATTACTTCAAGAGTCTCAGGATTAACTTCAATCAGTCTAAATTCACATGTTGAATTGCTGTTGCTGCTGTTGGGCGATGTGTTCATTTCCCTCCTTCCTCTCACACAAAGCAAACTGGTCCAATTTCGATTCCAAACTCCTGCTCAGTACTGCCGATGTCCACCGGTGCAATGTCTATGATGGGTAAGCGTGCTACATTCTGGGTTCTGTACTCAAAAACAGTCTTGCCCACATTCCCATTGCGTTTCTGGAGGAGGGAAAGAAAAAAAAAAAAGGGAAAAAAGAAAAAAAAAAATTTAAAAAAGGAAAGAAAAGGAAGGAAAAAAGAGGAAAAACATAAAAGAAAATAAGGAAAAAATGAAGAAAAAAAAGGGGGGAGAAGGGGAAACAAGGGAAAGAAAGAAGAAAAAGAAGAAAAAAAGAGAAGTGTTACGGTTTAAAACTTAACTTAGTTTTTGTGTCTAGCTGTAGACAAGAAATAGGAACTTTCCACAGACTGAATAAAAAAGGTCAAAAAGGTAAATAGTTCACTGTTGGATGCAAAAATAACAACAAAGACAAATCTGTATAATTCCAGTGTTTAGTTAATTAGGATAGGTCCCAGGTTAGGGCCACAAGCTACCCAGGACGTAAGAATGAAGACACTGCACACTGGAAGTTTCAAGGGAGATTCTATTTACAGGAGCATATAGGTAAAAGGCAATCAGGTATAATGAACACATCCACAAACTAGGCCAAGTCTATCAGACTAAAACCTTCTAGAATCCTCCACCCCTTCTACCCTCAGCAGGACTGAGGGTAGGCCAGAACTGCCCTCCCCAGCTTAGGCCTGCAAGGCCTCAGCAGGCTGCATGATGCAGCTCAAGATTCCCTGCCACCTAGAAGCCATCTCCCACACAGGGGCCATGAGATAAGGAGGGATGTGCTCAGCCCAGAGAGAAGTGAAGGGAAGAGAGGCTGGGAGGGGAAGAGAAGAGATATTGGCCAGGCACTGCCTTGTAAGCTGTGATACCAGAAAGTGGAATAGAATAACAATATTACAACATCCTGGGACAACCTGGTCTGTCCTCTGGGACAGGACTTTGTCTCTGTAGTTTTCTTAAGGGAACCTGGAACCCCTCAAACTACCACAGGATAAAAAGCCAATGTATAAACAATTCCTTCTTCTTTCTGTCCTTGGGTTTTGTGTGCTGGCACCTTTATGCTTTGCACTGCTCCCCTTACCTCTGTCCTAACCTTCCTGCTGGTAGGGGATCCTTGTCTTTTTTCTGATCCTTGTATAATTTCTAAACTGTAAATAATCGTAAATATATTTTTGCACATATGCATAGCATTATATACTTGTCAATTTTAGCTGGCTGTAAATACATTGCTTCCTTCACTTCTAACCCCTCTGAGCTGCTCTGGTGAATTTATGGGGGGTGGAATATCAACCCTCCACAAAACCTTAGGTCAGAGCTTATATCAGAAACAGCCTGGATTGCAGCTGGTGAGCCTGGCTGTTCAGAAGGATGGCCCCATGTCTTGGTTTTGAGCAGACAGAAAGATGTTTTATCCAATCCCAAAGGAGTGAAATAAAAACCCTCCACACTGGGTTGGTAGTTTAAGTGGAAAATACTATTCACAAATATATGCAGAAATGTAAAATGCCCAAAATTTAATTTAGCCTTGTCCCAGTTCTCCAACCTGGGCTTTTCCACAATCTCATTAGGCCAAAGCCTTCCTCCACAACAAGGCCTAACACCTCAATGCCCACCCCCACCATTTCTCCTTGTTTCCTTCCCCATACCAGACCCAAATTACACAGAAAAAATTATCTTTGCCCAGGCCACAGAAGGCTGCAAACCTCCCCCATGCATTACAAGAGATAAAGACCTGTGCTGGGAACACAGAGAGGGAGAAAAAGACAGGACAGACAGAAATGTCTGTTTCATATAGAGGTGCAGGCTGATGGGATTGACATAACAAAAGATTACATTTTCCATTGTCCAGACCTTGTACTCTCTGCTACTTCTGAAGGACTTTTTCTCTGTGATTAAGACTTTTAGTCTTAAACCCACAACAGCATTTACCTTCCCTGAACCTTTACTACACCTTGGTTCACTTTAGAATGGAGATATCTTGTTTTACAGTGATGAAGAGAGCTGGCAGATGGACAGAGAAGGATCTCATTCTCCTGCTGTACTGATCTGAATTTATGTCATGAAATTCTTCTCTGTGTGTTAATAGGTTATCTTGCACACATCTTCTCAAGCTATACAATTTAAGAGCACGGAGAGCATTCCAGTTATTACAAGTGCAAAACAAACCTTAGAAATGTTTTATCAGTACCTTGAACTTGTCTAAGAATGTACTGAAAATGAAAGAAACCTACTATCTACTGGATTTTATTAGGACTAAGAACTGTTTTTCAGAAGGATCAGGCCTGGCACCTGTTGAATTTCCTCTGGTGTATTGCTGCAATAATCCAACCCATCTGGCCAGCCAAGTGTGCAAGGTTATCTGATAAATTTGTGTCATTCCACACAGAATGAAGTACAGAATGACAGAGCAGGTTGCACTGGATGGCATCCAGGTGGGCTTTGAAGGATGCCAGAGATGGAGACTCCACCATCTCTCTGAACAAATACTAGAAAATACAAAATGAAGAGAAAAGCATCTCAGAATGCTCTCTAATAAGCAGTGATGTATAAAATATCCCCTAAATAATGCAGAACTCTCTGGACTGATTAGCTACAAAGTGAGAAAGAAGATAAAATTCTGTAGCATTTTAAGTACTTTGCTCTCTGGAGGATTGGTTTGTATTTTTTCTAAATAAAAAAAAAAAAAAAAAAAAGAAATGCAAAAGGACAAAAATCCTTCTCCTTATCCATCACAGATGACAACCCCCACCCCTCCCCCCCGCCAAACTTACAGAACAGCTGTCATGAAGGACAGTGTATCTGAACCGGCTGTTGCCCTCAGCTTTGATCTCCAGGTCATTGGCCCCCTTCAGCACCACAGCTTTTTTCAGGTTCTTCATCTGGTCATCCATGTACCCAACACTGTTTTTACAGAGGTAAGTGATATTCTGGGAAGCTTCCTTTGACAGTAGGCGCAGGAATGTCATCTGAGTGACAGCTGTATCCCCATACACAAACTGGGAAGAGAGAAGTCAACATGTATTACAGGAAAGGACCCCCAGAGATCATCAAGTCCAACCCCCCTGCCAGAGCAGGACCATACAGTCTAGCACAGGTCACACAGGAACACATACAGACAGGGCTGGAAAGTCTCCAGAGGAGAAGACTTCACAGTCTCTCTGGGTAGCCTGTTCCAGTGCTCCATGACCCTTCCAAGTAAAGAAGTTCCTCCTCATGTTGAGGTGGAATTTGCTGTGCTAGAGTTTATACCCATTACCCCTAGTCTTATCACACAGCACAACTGAGAAGAGTTTGCCCCCTCCTTCTTGACCTCCAGCCCTCAGATATTTATAAACATTGACTAGATAATCTTGATCAGACGAAAAGCCCCAGGCCCCTCAGCCTCTCCTCACAGGGCAGTGCTCCAGCCCATTTCCATTTTACATGGAAATTCATCAAGTTCATGGATTTCACAGCAGCCCAGCATGGTGGCGATTAGAAAGGACCTCTACAGATCACCTTGTCCAACTCCACTCCTAAAAGTGGCTGACTCTAAGGTTGCCCAGGATCACATCCAAGTGGGCTTTGAAAGTCTGCAGAAAAGGAGACTGCACAACCCCTCTGGGGAGCCTGGCCCAGCACTTAGGCACCCTCACAGGAAACATGTTTTTCCTCATGTTTAGATGGAACTGGTGTGTTCTGGTTTGTGTTCATTGCCCCTTGGCCTGTCACTGAGCACTACTGCCCCATCCTGAATCCCACCACCCTTTAGATATTGATCAGCATTGGTAAGATCCCCTCCTCAGTTTTCTCTCCAGGCTGAACAGCCCAAGGTGTCTCAGTCTTTCCTTACCAGAGCAATGTTTCACCCTCCTTATCATCTTTATAGCCTCTTCTGGGCTCTGTCCTTTAGTTCCTGTGTCTCTGAATTGGGGAGCCCAGAACTGGACTCAATGACTTACAAAACCCCTACATGTGGCTCTGCAGGCAGCTGAAGGTCAGCTGTGACATCCTGGGTGATGTCCTGAGTCAGCGAAAGCATCTCAATCAAAGCAATCAATACCACATCTGCTCTCAATGTCACCTCTGTTCTCAGCTGCTGAAGTTATGAACTGTCCTCAGGAACCAACTGATAACAGCACCGTTATTTTTATCTTTAAAATAAACATTTGGTATATGTTTACTTCCTTCCTATGAAATAAAGGATGAAAAATATTTTCTGTGCCTCTCGATTGATAAACTAGGAACAGAAATAGTAAAAGCTTATAATTAATTATGTACATTGCAAAACATAATCTGTAGGTGTTTGGCATCATTGTTAAGCCTACGTTTAGAAGCTAGCACAGAGGGAAAACTCAACAGTGAGTGAGATTTTTGTCTTCCTGGAGATTGGAGCATTCTGACACATGATAAAATCAGATTTCTCTTTAAAAGGGATTAGCTGAAGGAATTTACAAAGTCAGCTTTGTATATTTTTTTTAGTGGCAAAAAGCTTTCTTAAAAAAAAGAAAAAGCTGTAATTAAGGTAGCAGTCATTTAAATCATATATTATGATGAAAGCTTTTTAAGGATAAGGACAGGGAGTTTTGGAAGTAGAATGCTGGAGAAGATAATTTTTTGGGGGACTCAAAAGAAATATATCTATTCTAACAATGCTGTACTTATAGCAAATCCTGACTCAGATGCACTTGGGTTGTTTCTCCCAGCTCTTTCCTATAATAACAGTCTGATAAGAACCAACTGAACATAAGACAGTAGATCAAAAGCTATAATGTTTGGATGTGGCACTTAGTGTCATGGATTGGCTGGTGTTGTGGTGATAGGTTATAGGCTGGACTTGATGATCTCAGAGGTCTTTTCCAGCCTCAATGATTCTGTGATTCTGTCCTGACTGTAGCAAAATCTGCTCAGATGGGCAGATTAAGTTTTAAACCAAAAGGAAACAAGTTTCATAGCAAAGAAACAGAGCCATTAAACATATTTTGTTACCTGTGATCCCCTGTTCATATCAAGGCCATACCAAATGGGCTTTATGTCAGCTGACCTGCTGGCCCACCATGTTTTACGTGGTATAGTAGATGGGTTTGCAGAAATACAGGTCTCTCCAGTTTCCATGTTGCAATAAACTTTTATAGCATCTTCAACACATCCCTGGTTAGGATCAATCCAGTATTCACCTACAAAGAACATAGAATGAGATTCCTAAATGTTAGGATCCTTGGAATAACTGGGGAGCTAGAAGCAAAAGTCAGTAACGGCAGTACAAAACACAAGAGAAACAAGCATGTCTTTCACAGAATTGGAAAGTAAATCTGATCAAGAGTGACTGAAGGATCCGGGCCTGGTTAGTTGGAAGAAGAGAAGGCTTCCCTCTACAACTCCTACTCCTATTCTATTCTATTCTAACCTGTTCTATTCTAACCTGTTCTAACTACCTGAAAGGACGTTTTGGAGTGGTTGGTGCTGGTCTCTTCTCACAAGTCTATCAGAATTAGTGATAGAACAAGAGGGAATGGCCTCAAACTGCATCAGGGTAGGTTAAGACTGGACATCAGGAAACAATTTTTTCCAGCAAGAGTGGTCAGGCATTGGAATGGGCTGCCCAGGGAGGTGGTGGAGTCACCAACCCTGGATGTGCTTAAAGGCTGTTTAGATGTGGTGCTTGGGGATGTGGTTTAGGGTGAATCTTGTATAGTATGGTCAGTGGTTGGATTTGATCCCAGGGGTATTTTCCAAAATAAATGTTTCTATGACTGATAATCTGATGCATGTTTTGATGTGTGCATCAGGTATATGCTGTAATGTTACTTCTCCCAGGCAACAAGTGACAAAGCAAGAGGACACAGGCTCAAGGTGCACCAGGCGAGGTTTAGGCTGGATGTGAGGAAAAAAAATTCTTCACAGAAAGAGTAACTGACATTGGAATGGTCTGCCCAGGGAGGTGGTGGAGTCACCCTCTCTGAAAGTGTTTAAAAGAGACTGGATGTGGCACTTGGTGCCATGGGTTAGTTGATTAGATGGTGTTGGATTTGATGATCCTGAAGGCCTTTTACAACCTGCTTAATTCTGTGATTCAAGGTACAGGCTGATCAGTTTTTCAGACATTTCAAAACCAGGCAATGCAAGATGCTTAAGGTTAAGGCTGTTTAAATCCAGTGCAAAATCCCTGAGCACTCCAAGCAAAATCTGCTTCTCTAGAGATCTTCAAAACCCACCTGGATATATTCCGATGTGACCTGCTAAGGAGTTCTGCTTTGCAAGAGGGTTGGATGCAATGACCTCTGGAGGTCCCTTCCAACCCCTAACGTTCTATGATGCTGTGATACAGAACACAGACTGCCTAGAAGAGAGTTTTCCCTAGATACAAGAAACCAGTGGCAGCCCCTCCTAATGTTTACATTGGAGTCAAGGTGTCAGGAAACGGGAAAAAGGTGCCACAAATTCTCTCTCCCTTCCAGTCTGTTCTGATTTACCACTGGTAGTCCACAGAACCTGGGAAGGTTCTACATGGCAATAAGGTCTCCTCTGAGCTTCCTCTTCTCCAGGTTGAGCACCCCAGCTCCCTCAGCCTCTTCTCACAGGCCTGTGCTCCAGCCCCCCCACCAGCCTTGCTGACATTCTCTGGACACATTGGAGCACCTCAACATCTTTCTTAGATTGAGGGGCCCAGAACTGGACACAGTACTCAAGGTGTGGCCTAACCAGTGCTGAATACAGGGGCACACGGACTTCCCAGGTCCTGCTGGCTGCACTGTTCCTGATACTGGCCAGGATGCCATTGGCCTTCTTGGCCACCAAGGCACACTGCTGGCTCATGTTCAGCTGCTGTCAACCAGTAACCCCAGGTCCCTGTCTGCCTGGCTGCTCTCCAGCCACTCTGTCCCCAGCCTGTAGCGCTGCCTGGGGTTGTTGTGGCCAAAGTGCAGAACCTGGCACTCGGACTTGTTAAGAAGATGGTTCCCAGGATTGTTGAACTCTAAGATCATTAAGTCCAACCATCAATCCAACACCACCATGGTCATTAAACCACGTCTCAGCATGCCACGTGCACAAGTTTCTTGAACAGTGACAATGACTCCATCACCTCCGCAGGCAGCCTGTTCCAACGCCTGACCACTCCTGCAGGTGACCAAGTATCTGCTGGCAAAGAGAGAGGCTGGTAAGGCAGAGAGAGGAGGTGGTGTCTTTATACAGACCACTCTTCTTGGACGGGTGGCACAGCTTCAAGTCATCACAAGTTCGTGCTGGGTGTTTCTTGGAGCCATCCGGGCTGCGCATGGTCTCAATCTGGCTGCTCAGTGACTTCAGCGTGGCATGGACTCCCGGGTCTGTTTTATTATGGTCATCTGGGGCTGCCTCATCTTCAGTAAACTCTGGTAGTGGATCTGCCATGGCATCATCATAGTGTCCCATGATGTCACCAATGGCAGCAGTGAGATGGCCTGGAGGTCCTGGAGGGCCAGGAGGGCCAGGATCCCCCGGTGGACCCTAAGGTTAAGAAACAAAAAAGGCAATAGCAGAATAAATACTGTATAAAATGATAGCAAAGCCAACCACTGAAAAACACAAAACTTGAGGGCCAGTCCCCCAAATGGAGTGGAAAAACTCAGATAAGGATAAACAATTCACACTTCTAGGAACACGGGCAAGAGATTAGCATGCAAAGCATTCTCAGTGCTTCATGCCCTCTCTACCTGTCTTAATACCTTGTTCAGCTTTGTCTTACTCCTGATTTCAGACTTTGCAGATGGAAGATGTCATCAAGGAATGGACTCCTTACATATTTCAAAGCCATCTGCACCTCCTTGTTTGAATCCCTGCCTAATAACTTTACTTCTTTAAACGCCCAACAGCTGTAAATGATTTTTAGAGCAATCTAAAATTCCTTCTTCCTCTGGGTCACCTCAAGCACATCTTTAATTAGTAAAGTCTGGACAGAAAATTTGGCACCAGAAATACCTTTACATTTATCCTGCAGGGCACTGAGATTTCTGGCCACAGGTATCTGAGACAGAGCCTGCATCATCCTTACTTGGCGGAGTAGATGTTTTCCTTCCTGAGTGATGGGTTGTGAAGTCTTTCTGCTAACCTGAATTGTGACAATGTATCTGCTAATAGACATATGTCCATCTGTGGGCTCTGCCAGCTTGTGTTTGGCAGCAGGAAGTCTCTTACACACCTTCATTGTCAGTTTGAGGCTCTGGTGCATCAGATGGTCTATCAGAACACGGCATTCTCTTTGAAGGAAATCACTTCAGGATTCACAACTAGAGCTCCAAATGTTTACTACAAAGCAGATACCCAAACTAATAGATGCTGCATCTGGCAAAGGAAATATCCAACTTATAGTTGCAGTAAGCCACCATGGAAAGCAAAAGGTCACTGGTACGAAGTATTTCTTTTACTGCCTCATTACACCGGGCAACCTGATCTAGTGGAAACTGTCCCTGTTCATGACAGAGGGCTTGGAATTAGATGATCCTTGGGATTCCCCTTTCAACTCTGACAATTCTGTGATTCTGAGATGCAGGATCTGGATGCACACTAAACTTTTACACTTTGCATAGACTATACATTCGATGGTTGGTGCTTCAGCAGAAGTGGAGACACCAATAACTAGCAAAAATTTAATTGACACAGGGTGAATATCAGCACACTATAAACATAGGAAACATCATGTCCTACAAGACAGAAAACCAGGAGAAACTGCCTTCTCTGTCTTGCTTGTTATTTCACTCTCCTTTTCCACTTCTCCCCCAAAATAAGCAATATCAATCTTTTCACTCTTCACATGATCACCCAGCCCAGCTTTTTCTCTTAAATCCCTGTATTTTCTACTATATCTTTCCTGCTTCTTGCATAACTTGCCTTTTATGACTTAGGGTTTCATGAACTGGTAAATATGGGATGTGTCTGAGGTGTTTAGCAAGAGTTTAGGAATTTGTCCTAAATGGCCTAACTTTTTTTTTGTGAATTGTGAATCAGCTCATAGCTGATGTCTGTAAACCTCGGAGCAAGCTGAAGACACCAGCTGAGCTCAGTCTGAGCTGCTTGTTTGTACTGAAGACTTTCCTAAATGCAAGGTGTGTTGGCAATCAGTCACAAGGCTCTTCTAATTTGGTGCCACCTCTGGGGAGCTACTGATTTTGTTGCTGACCAGCGCTTAGGCATGAGGTTTTGGACCCAGCTTGCCAAATAGTCATGGCGAACTGCAGATCCAGCAGGATCCAGTAAGCTCACTATAGAAGCACAGTGTCAGCAGAGGTGGATTAGACTCTGATTGTCACAGGTCTAGTATATGAACACAAGTAAGAAATTAGGGTAACTGCCTATGAAAAGGACAAAGTTTTGTTGTAGAAGATATATCAAATCTTTAGATTTTCTTTGAGCTTATGAATGCTTGTGAAAATAATGCTGTTGCTTCTTTTAGAGTCTCATTATTTGAAGGTAAAATTTTCCTTCCCATGGATTTACCTCAGGTCCAGCTTCTCCTACAGTCCCCCTAACACCAGGAGGCCCAACTGGCCCAAGTGGACCAGGACTTCCATCTTTGCCAGAAGGACCAACTGGACCTGGAGGACCCTAGAAAATACAAGAGAAAGAAGGAAGGTATTTTAGCATTTAATAATAAAGTTATTCAAAACAGCCTTTTACAAACAATATCCTCTCAGCAAGCAATCTAAACTTTTCTGTCTTACCACAATCTCCTTTTTCTTATTCTCTAAAATTAAGAAGGAAGTTTCAGACCTGAAGTCAGTCACCTGAGCCTTGGATCAACTGTATATTTTTTCCTAAACCATTTAAGTGTGTTCAGCTCCAGCTGCCCCCCACACTGGTGTAGCTGCTGCATGCCCATATGTATAGAAACTCAGAGGGATCCTGCTCCTTGGGAACATTCAAGGGAGTCAGATTTCTCCTTTGCTTTTGGGTAAAGGACATACAAAGGTTATAAAACTCAGAGTAGCAATTGGCAGAGCTGCCACATAGATGGTTTGAATCAGTCACAGCAAAAGTGCCTGTAAAATGAGACTGTAGCACTTCAGCTACCCTGAACTGACCTTTTTATCTACCTATAAACTGCACTCATGTCAAAGCATTACTGTATAAAGATAATATCTCTCAGCAAAAGATGATCACATGCTTCTGAAGCCAATAAAAAAGCACTGTAATATAAAGGAAGCAGAAAGAGAAATCTGACTGTGGGGAAAAACAACAAGCAAAAAGAACCTTAAACCTCAACATTATACTCACCCGAGGACCAAATGGGCCTGGAATACCTGGACTTCCCTGTTCACCAATAGGACCCTAAACAGAAGGAATGATTGTGTCATTATGACATTTAAAGTATATTAAACTTTGAACAAAGTAGTGCATGATAAGTACACAATTCTGTACGAACAGGATTATAATGCACCCAAACAATGGGGAGCATCTTTCCCTCTTAGGACTCACTTTCTTTACTACTGCACTCTCTTGTCACAGACAGAGAAACAACTCTGTTGATTAAGATTAACTAGATTTAATAGAATGCTTAGATTTAATAGGGTGCTTAGCTACATATAAAGATGTTTCTGGAGAAAGGCCTTGATTTTACAGAATCATAGAATGTCAGGGCTGGAAGGGACCTCAAGGATCATCCAGTTACAACTCCCCTGCCATAGGCAAGGACACCTCACATTAGAACAGGTTGCTCAGAGCCACATCCATCCTGGCCTGAAAAACATCGAGGGATGAGGCTTCCACCACCTCCCTAGGCAACCTGCTCCAGTGTCTCACCACCCTCATAGGGAAGAACTTCTTCCTAACATCCAGTCTGAATTTACCCACTTCTAGTTTTGCTCCACTCCCCCCAGTCCTATCACTACCTGACACTCTAAAAAGTTATTAATCAGATTTCTTGTAGCCCCCTTCAAATAATGGAAGGCCACAATAAGGTCTCCTTGGAGCCTTCTCCTCTCCAGACTGAAGAGGCACAACTCTCAGACTGTCCCCATAGGAGAGGAGCTCCTGCCCTCTGATCATCTTCATGGCCCTTCTGTAGACATGTTCCTGCACATTTCATGACATTTAGAATCAGACTGTCTTGCAAAAGATTAAGTAACAGCTCTATTATGAAGTGATAAGATGCTTTGGGTGTTGAGTTTTTTGGTTGACTCCTTTTCTCCATGCTGACTCCTCTCCTCCACATTGAAACTTCCAGGAGCAGTGAACAAGTGGAAAGAAACATTCAGTTTTCCATGGTGTTCCTATTAAATTGTCACTGAAATTATTAAGTGTCCAGAGAATGGCAGGGAGGCTCATGAAGTTCCTAGAGACTATGAGGAGCATTTGACAGAGCTGAGGTTGTTCAGTCTGGAGAAGAGGAGGCTGAGGGCAGATCTCATTGTTCTCTACAGCTACCTGAAGGGAGGTTGGAGTGAAGAGGGGGCAGCTTCTGGTCCTTGATGGCAAGCTACAGAACTAGAGGAAATGGTTATGAGCTGTGACAGAGGAGATTTAGGATGGGTATTAGGGAATATTTCCTCACTGAAAGGGTTCTCAAACATTGGAATATTCTGCCCAGGGCAGTGCTGGAGTCACCACCCCTGGGGGTGTTCAAGCAGCCTATGGACCTGGTGGTTAGGGACATGAATTAGTGTTGACCCTTCAGTGCTGGAACAGAGGTTGGACTGGATGGTTGTGGTCATTTGAGCTAGATTTTTAGCTCAGACATAGGAAAAAGTAGTGAAGAGGTGAACATTCTAGGGATAGGCTATGTAACAGCAACAATGGATAAGTTAATATCATTTCATTGGAGCATCAAGAATCTTATGTCTGGAGTAGAGCATGTTCTTCCCTTTTGCTGCTTTCTGCTGCGCCCACTGCTATCTTCCCCTGCTGCTATTTTGGCTGCTGCTGCTTTACTGCTGCTTGACCCCTTCCCCATCCCCCTTAAGATTTTTTTTTTTCTTGTAGTAGTACATTCTTTTTGTACTGTTATATTTAAACTATAAGAAAATACAATTTCATTTTTCCTGACTTTCCAAAAGAACCTGTGTTGTACTGCGTTTATTCTACCATAGCGGGGGTGGGAAGGGGAGTCCACTCTAACCCGGTACATTAATTTTTGGAGCCTTTCCAAACAGGGGGCAGCATATTGGATTGGTTTTCTTTTTGGTTGATAATCAGGAAAAATGAATTTGTTTGGTATTTTGTGGCTCATTATTGCTTCAGTTTTGACTCTGTCTGTTCAGCAGTGTTTTACCACCCTGGTACAACATCATGTGTGCTCCTTTTTGCTAAGATGGTTTGGAACTGGGTCAAAGATGTGTTAACAAAGGTTGGAAATTCCGTTATGGATGTGTTAGGGTTTAGAAATGTTGCTGAAAGTATGCCATATGTTATGCTGGTGTCAGAGACTAAGAGTTATCTGGAAGAGATGAGTTATCTAGTGGTCTGCCTAGTATGTTTGAATTTGATGCTTTTGGCTGCTGTTGTAGGTCTAATTGTAGTTTGGAGAAGAGAGAAGTGCAGGAATAAACAGGCTACAAGTGAGGTTTTTACCTTCTCTGGAGGCAGTAGCAGGGAGTTAGGGGCTAAAGATGCAGTTGGCAGCCCAAGTGGGGGAGGGGAGGCCAAGGCTCAAGGCAGACAGATTGCTGGCAGGGCAGCAAAACATCCTGCCTCAGAACATTTGAAAAGGGAAAAATTACTTGGACATGCCCCGTACTCCACAGACCCAGAAGCATGGAGTCAGGAAACTATCCGGTTCCCTTTAGTACTGAATGGAATGGAGGAAAATAAGGGTAAAAGTGGTGAAACCCCTGCAGAAGTGCCAAATCTGGCTAAAAAAAGCATGGGATACGGCAAAGTGCCTCGGGTGGATAAAGTTGAGGAGCTTGTTTGCAAAAATGCATCTCAAACATTTTGATCACTAGAAGAGTGTCTGACAGTGGAGCGTCCACCATTAAAGGGAATGCTGAGGCACAGATACTTCTGCCTGCAACCAGGGGACCAGAAGCAGTACTGGCAGATGCAGTGGGGTCTTCAGAGGGCAAGCCCGCTAATTCTGCTGCTTCTGCTTTAGCCCCGCTTGTCTCTGCCAAACCAGCTGATGTGGGAAAGTTTCCCTCTGCCTCAGTCCCAATTCTGCCGCCATGAAAGGAACAAAATCAGACAGACAGTAGTGATCTGGAAGATTCAAATGGAAGGGTTAAGATCTCCACTGCTCCAGTTAAAACAACAAAAAACCTGACAGCTAATTTTGGGGGCCACAATAGCTCAGATGATGATGAGGATAAACCAGAGCAGGGTAATCCCAAGGAGGGAACTGTTAGGGACTCTTTTGCTGCTGTTGAGGGGTTTCAGAAGTTTGCTCAACTCATGAAGCAAGGGCAAGAGAATTCAGGAAAGTATGTATCTGCTGGAGTGAATAACAGTATCCCTGTGGATAAAGAAAATGGAAAGGCTATTGCTAAGAGAAGATATATTCAGGAAACAGATGATAGTGATGATGAAGAGAGAGCCTCACTACCAAGGAAGAAGATCAGGCACATTAGACAAGATTATGCCCAGAAAGGGCGAGAACAGTTGATGAGTTGGTTAAACAGATGTTGGGATGGAGGTACAGATATTGTAGAAATAAATCACTGGATGGTGAGGCAGTTGGGTGTTTGTTCAAGAGACAATGGCATAGATAAGCATTTAAGACACCTCAAGGGCAGTTCTAACCTCTGGTCATGCGTATTGACAGCTGTGGTACTACAGTACCCCAACAGGGATGACTTCCCCTGGAGACCTTGATGATGGAATACAGTCGAGCAGGGGGTTCAGTACTTGCGAGAGATGGCCATAAAAGAGCTAATCTATGGAGTTTACCAAACAGAGGACTCTGATGAGATACCAATGAGCCATGCTCTCCTAAAGAAACTTATTCAGCTTGCCCCCTCTAATTATGCCCATACATTGGCAAGTAAAATGGTAGGGAGAGATGATGGAGGAGCCCTTCTGACTGTTGGTGAGTTTGCTGATCAGATGAGGCAAATGGAGGACAGCCTGACATTTAATGCCATGGTGTCAGCTATAAATACTATGGCTGAAGAGATAAAAGATGGCATGAAACAGCTAAAGGAGGAATTTAAAACCTCCATATCTCAATTAGTAAAGGACAATGACCTTTCATCTCCGCCATCAGAGTGGGTAAATGTCTCGGCTATCAGAGAGAGGCGTACTCCCAGGAGACCAATTCAAACAAACTCATTTAGGAATAGACAACAACAGTCACATCAGAATCTGTGGGTAATTTTGTGTGACCAATTTGTTGAAAACATGGATAAGTACCTCACTTCTCCTGAAAAGAGTGAAGGAATAGCAAAGTGACAAGACTAAAAAAATAGTGGCCTCATTTTCCCCAAATGATTTAAACAGTCCTGGCAATGATTCAGACAATATCATTAAACACTGTGCCAAATGTACTTGCAATGGTCAGCATTAGGGGGGCCCTGCCTCTTACCAGGCGGAGGCAGGGACCAGGAAGATAATAGAATATACTCGAATGTATATATTAGATGGCCTGGTACATTGAAGACTCAGAAATACAGGGATCTAGTTGACACAGATGCTCAATGTACATTGATGCTGTTGAACCATAAAGGAATGGAGTCTATTATTATTTCTGGAGTTACAGGAGGGTCTCAAGAATTGACAAGGTTGGAGGCAGAAATAAGTTTTAACTGGGAGTGATTGGCAAAGACACGACATTTTAACAGGTCCAAATGCACCTTGTATTTTGGGGATTGACTTTCTGAGAGAAGGGTGTTTCAAAGATCCCAAGGGTCATGGTTCTTTGTAAATGTAAATCCCAAGGTAAATGGATCTTTGGAATAGCAACTGTAGAGGCTGTTGGAGACAGATTAAAGTTATCAGCTAGGCCTGAGCTCTAAGATGAGTCTGCAGTTGTTGGATGGCATAATATAGAGGATGTAAAGTTGACAATTGCCACTCAAACTGTACATCATAGGCAATATAGAACGAACAGTGACTCTTTGGTACCCATACATGATCTGATTCATCATCTGGAGTGCCAAGACATCATTAAAAAAAAAATCACCTCTCAACAGTCCAATATGGCCTGTACGAAAGGCTAATGGAGAATGGTGATTGACAGTTGACTTCCGTGGCCTAAATAAGGTAACTTCACCCATGAGCTCTGCTGTGCCAGACATGTATGAGCTGGAATCTAAGGAGGCCAAATGTTATGCAACCATAGATGTTGCTAATGTGTTCTTCTCTTTTCCAATAGCAGAGGAATACAAGCCTCAGTTTGCTTTCACCTGGAGAAGGATTCAGTATACATTTAACTGTCTACCCCGAGGGTGGAAACACAGCTCCACAATCTGTCATACAGTGATCTATGATGTGTTAGAGAGAGATGGAGCTCCAGAGAATCTGCAGTTCATTGATCACATCATTGTCTGAGGGAACACAGCCAAGGAAGTTTTCAAGGAAGGGAACAAAATAATTGACATTCTACTGAAGGCAGGTTTTGCCATAAAGCAAAATAAGGTGAAAGGACCTCCTAGAGAGATCCAATTTCTGGGAATTCATTGGCAAGATGATCACATCCCAATGGATGTGATAAAGTTTCTGCCATGGCAAATCCTGCAAATAAGAAAGATATGTTATCTTTCTTAGGAACGGTTGGATTTTGGAGGCTACACATCCCTGAATATAGTCAAATTGTAAAACCTTTATATGATGTGACTCAAAGAGGAACAACTTTATGTGGGGACCTGAACAACAAGCGGCTTTTGATCAGATAAAGCAGTAGTCCATGCAATAGGATTTGGACCCATTCAAGCTAGTTCAGACATTAAGAACATTTTGTACACATCTGCAAGTGATAATGGTCCAGTCTGGTGCCTATGGCAAAGAGCCCCAGAAGAAACACACAGCTGATCACTTGGTTTCTGGAGTAGAGGATATAGGGGGTCAGAAGCAAACTATATGCCAACAGAGAAAGAGATTCTTGCCACTTATGAAGAAGTACAAGCTGCTTCTGAAGTAATCGGAACAGACTCTCAACTTCTTTTGGCTCCCAGATTACCTGTTTTGAACAGGATGTTTAAAGGAAAAGTGTCATCGCCATATCATGCAACTGATGTTACCTGGTCTAAGTGGATGGCTCTCATAACACAGTGAGCATGTGTGGGGAGTTTTGAATGACCTGGCATAGTGGAGATGATCACAAACTGACCAGAAGGCACAAACTGTATAAATCCTCCAGAAGAGAGAGTAACTTGGGCTGAGGAAGCTCCTCCTTACAGCAATTTGTCAAATGAAGAAAGTAACTATGTTTTATTCACAGATGGTTCCTGTCAACATGTCGGAAGCAAGCAAAAATGGAGAGCTGTGGTTTGGAGCCCTGTGCGAGCAATGGCTGAAGCAAGATCTGGAGAAGGGGAATCAAGTCAGTTTGCAGAGGTAAAAGCTATCCAACTTGCTCTCAATGTGGCTAAGCGTGAGAATTGGCCCATGCTTTACCTCTATACTGATTCATGGATGGTAGCCAATGCCTTATGGGGTTGGCTAAAGGACTGGAAAAGAAATAATTGGCAATGGATAGGAAAGCCAATTTGGGCTGCTGACTTATGGCAGGACATTGCTACCCATATAGAGAAAATTTCTGTAAGAGCATGGCACATAAATGCTCACATGTCCAAGAGTAAAGCCATCAAGGAACATCAACATAACCATCAGGCAGATTTGGCTGCCAAGTTGTTTCAAATGGATGTGAACTGTAACTTAGATTTGGACTGGGATCACCAAGGTGAACTGTTCTTAACTCTGTGGGCACATGATTCCTCAGGACATCAAGGCAGAGACGCTACCTACCAGTGGGCGTGGGATAAAGCAATCGACACATCCATGGATGCTACAACACAAGTCATACATGACTGACATTTGGGCTGCTATTAAACAAGCCAAGCGTCTGAATCCCTTATGGTATGCTGAGCAATGGGCAAGGTACAAGTATGGTGAAGTGTGGCAGATTGATTACATCACTTTACCTCGTTCTCAGACTTGAAAGCAGTATGTGCTGACCGTGGTAGAAGCAAGCACCAGATGGCTGGAAACCTATCCAGTTTCCCATGCTACTGCACATAGCACCATTCTTGGCTTGGGAAGACAAATCATAGAATCACAGACTCAGTCAGGGTTGGAAGGGACCACAAGGATCATCTACTTCCAACCACCCTGCCATGGGCAGGGACACCTTACCCTAGATCAGGGTGCCCACAGCCTCAGCCAGTCTGGCCTTAAATACCTCCAGGGATGTGGCCCCAAACTCCCACCTGGGCAATCCATTCCAGGGTCTCACAATTCTCATGGTGAAGAACTTCCTCCTCACAGCCAATCTGAATCTGTCCACTTCCAGCTTTGCTCCATCCCCCCTAGTCCTGTCACTACCTGATAGCCTAAAAAGTGCCTCCCCAGCTTTTTTATAGGCCTCCTTCAGATACTGGAAGGCCATGAGAAGGTCACCTCAGAGCCTCCTCTTCTCCAGACTGAACAGCCCCAACTCTTTCAATCTGTCCTCATAGCAGATGTGCTCCAGCCCTCTAACCTTCCTTGTGGCCCTTCTCTGGACATGCTCCAGCATGTCCACATCCCTCTTGTAATAGGGGCTCCAAAACTGGACACAGTACTCCAGGTGGGGTCTCACCAGAGCAGAGTAGAGGGGGAGAATCACCTCCCTCGACCTGCTGGTAACACTTCTCCTAATGCAGCCCAGCACCTGGTTGGCTTTCTGGGCTGAAAGTGCACACTGCTGGCTCATGTTGAGCCTCTCCTCAGGGCTGCTCTCCAGAATTTGTGCTTGGGATTGCCTCATCCCAGATGCAGGACCTTGCACTTGGTCTTGTTGAACCTCGTGAGGTCAGCTTATGCCTCCAGCCTGTCCAGGCACCTCTTGATGGCATCCCTTTCCTCCAGCGTGTCTGCTGTACCACACAGTTTGGTGTCATCAGCAAACTTGCTGAGGGTGCATTCAATGCCTCTGTCCATGTCGTTGACAAAGATGTTGAACAAGACTGGTCCCAGGACTGATCCCTAAGGGACTCCACTTGTCACTGGCCTCCATTTGGACATGGAGACATTGACAGCTGTTCTTTGGGTGTGGCCATCAAGCCAGTTCTTTATCCATCTGGTGGTCCACCCATCAAACCCATGTTTCACCAGCTTGGAGACCAGTATGTGGTGCAGAACAGTGTCAAAGGCTTTGCTTAGGTCCAGGTGGTGGTATGGTGTTCCAAAGCGAACTGAATCCGATAATGGCACTCATTTTAAGAATAATCTCATAAAAACTTGGGCCCAAGAGCACAGCATTGAGTAGATATACCACATCCCCTACTATGCCCCTGCCTCAGGCAAAATTGAACGTTATAAAGCTGAAAACAGCTTTTAAAGTACTGAGGGGAAGAACCTTAAAGAATTGGGAGAAACATCTAGCCCAAGCTACCTGGGTAGTGAACAGTAGAGGTTCTACCAACTGAACAGGCCAGCTTATTCAGATTTGTTAGGGAAGTTGGTTTGGGTATCCTCCCCTTCAGGGAACGCCACGCCTATCCAAGGTGTGGTCTCTGCTGAAGGACCTGGCCACACATACTGGGTTATGCAAAAAAATGGTGAAATATAACGTATTCCACAAAGGAACTTGACATTAACAGAGATAATGTAGATATAAGTTGCTATGACTTCTTTCGCAGATAATTGTGGTGCCCATAAAACCCATGAAGAACCCACCACACATGAGCATGAACCCTGTGAATGCTAAGAGTCCTTCTCAATCCTATCTTCTAAAGAAAACATCAGTTTCCTGAAACTTCTGAGCTAGCCAACACCTGAGAGAGATGGAAACAAGGAGATAGACAGCCAGGAATTGAAGAAAAAAAATGTCTGAAGCCTGGACAACTACCATTCATGACACTGATATTGTCCCTAATTTAGATGGAATGACTTGATGGTCTAATTGGAATTATATTAAAGAGGCGGATTGTGTCTGTTTGAGCTAGATTTCTAGTTCAGACATAGGAAAAAGTAGTGAAGAGGTGAACATTCTGAGGATAGGCTATGTAACAGCAACAATGGATAAGTTAATATAATTTCATTGGAGCATCAAGCGCCTTATGTCTGGAAGCACAGCTTGTTCTTGCCCTTTGCTGCTTTCTGCTGCGCCCACTGCAATCTATCCCCCACCGCTGTTTTGGCTGCTGCTTTGCCACTGCTTGACCCCTTCCCCTTCCTCCTTAGGGTTACTTTTTTTTCTTGTAGTAGTATATTTTTTTATACTGTTACATTTAGTTTAAACTATAAGAAAATACTATTTCATTCTTTCTGACTTTCCAAAAGAATCTGTGTTGTACTGAGTTTATTCTGCTGGGAGGTGGAGGCAGGGAAGTCCACTCTAACCCAGTGCAATGGTCTTTGAGGTTTCTTCCAACCAATTATATTCTGTGTTTTATCTCATCCTGCAATAGGGATGCAAAATTCAACTAAAAGAATATTTCAAAGTACAGACAGTCAGGCCACTCACAAACACCTTCCAGGGAAAAACTAAACAACTCACATTTCCCTTGTTTTTCCATTTTCACTATGTTCCCAATACAATAGTTAACAGGCAAGGAAATAAAGTTAGACTGAAAAAAAGGAATGACTTACAGGAGGACCAGGAAGACCTTGAAGCCCAGTGAAACCCCTGTGTCCTTTCTGACCCCTGTCACCTCTATCGCCATGGTCACCTTTGTCACCACGAGGTCCTTGGGGACCCTGAAAATATCAGTTATGAAATGTAAAATTCTGGACTTGGGAAACAAAAAACAAAAAAACCAATCCAACCTCAAAATCCCATCATTTGCTTTTAACAACTGTAATCAATATCTCAAGACAGAAAGAAGATAATGCTGAGGCAGCTCCATGAGCCTCAAATTCTTACACCAAAGAATAAATACATAGAGAAATTTGTGTATTGCTTACTTAGAGTTGTGAAAAAATTAGTCTATTTACTTCATAACAGAAAACAAAGCCCTATAATAATGATATTAAATAATGCAAAGAAATGGAAAATAATATAAATAAATGAAGACTGAGAAACGTCTTTGCTTTACAGAATCTAGCAAATTATTTTTGTAATTCAAATATTTAGGATCTCTCACAGATGCCTCCTGCAAAAAGTGGTTTTAGTATGAAACCTTCCATGCTGCATCTTCTCACAGCTCCTCTTTTACCTTCACTGTGATTAAAATACAATTAAAGTTAACATTCCCTAACTACACACAACAGTGCTCAGGCTCCCCAGTACGAAGAGTTTGCTTCTGTTACCACAAGAAGTCCATTCATGGTATTTCTGATGATACTTTCAAACGTTTTACATTAACTCAAGAATCCTTTGGCTTCTGCTTTCAATTCTATATTTCTCAGCCCAAACTGCAAGCTAAATTTCTCTGTGCCAGATTTCATCTTCATCAATGGTATTATTATCAATAAGCTTTTCCTGTCTCTCACAGGGCATCTGCCTAGGGACAGGACAGCATTCTTTTAAATTTCCACAGTTAGCAATCAATCTTTAGTTCCAAGCTCAGATTGCAAAAGAGTTACATAACACAAAAGATGGGGTTGGTTTGTTTTCCCACTTGGACTGAAGTCAGAATCTCCTTAGTTGAATTAAGGAACAGGTGATTCTGTTCTATTTCTGCCATTTTAATCTAAAAATCTGCCTTTTTGTTCTGCATTAATTTCATTACTTCTTATCTGAAAAACATCAAACACAGGCTCCAGCCATTTGCTAACTCAGGTCCTGCACCACCATTCAGACAGCAACACAACTCCAAATAAAGAGCCTTCCAATGCATTTGCTATTGCTCTGCAAAAGTATTTTTAAAGAGAGTGGAGAAATATACAAATAGCTTTGCAGCTCAGAAGACCGCCTGCATCCACTTCCATTCAGAACATTAATCATGTATGGGCTTGGTTCCCCATACATGCTCCTGCAATAAGTCTCTCAGATAAAACCAGAGTGACTGTTGAGAACTTACAGGCAAACCTCGTTTTCCTGCACGACCTGGGGGACCCATGGGACCTCGAGAGCCCTACAAAGGTAGCACACAGAAGAGATGTGAAGCAATGCACAAAAGCAATTGCAACAGCTGATTTTTATAAACAAAGGTATTGATGAAAAGAAAATATCACTTACAGTTTCACCTCTTTGACCTGCATCTCCTGGAGGGCCAACAGGACCTGGAGTTCCTGGGCCCCCTGGGGAACCTGGTAAGCCTGCAGGGCCAGGTTCCCCACGATCACCCTGTAAACCGCAATTTCAACATTATTTATCTAAAGAAGACTGGACTCTGGCACTGCTAATGTATTTTCTAGTAATCACAATCCACAAATACATTCTTCTGTGAGAACTCAGCTCTGAAATAGCGGAAGCAGGTGTCCTTAGCCTTTAGCCAGATCTCCTCAACTTTGAGGGGTGCTTCTTATTCAAAGTTGTGATACACTTTCAGAACAAGTCCCCCACTTGGATTAATGGAGTAACTAAGAAACTATTGTCAGTAAGTCAATAGTAAAACCAAGATCTCCAAAAGTGATCTAAGAAAACAGTATGTTCTTACACGCTCTCCAACAGCTCCATCTCTTCCAGGAGTGCCGTCATTACCAGCAGGTCCCTAGAGGCATGGAATAAAAATAGGGCAACTAATTAGCTCTGTAATCTTGCATTATAATAAGAACTAAAAATCTGTTCTCTGCCTCTAACTTCAAGTCAAGGAGAATGACCACTAGACAATTTTTGCACCTACAAGGCTCTAATACTTACTTCTGGACCAGCTTCACCTACAGGTCCAGTGGCACCTGATTGGCCAATAGGTCCTGGGGGACCCTTATCACCAGGTGGCCCCGTGGGCCCTTGTTTCCCTGGTGTCCCCTAAAAAAAACCAAAACAAAACCAACAAAAATATGAGAAATACCATATCAAGATTTTAATCATAAAACACAAAAAAAGAACCAAAACCTGTTGCCTGCAAAATACTATTTGTAAATCCAGCCTTAATTACCATCAATGTCACTTTCAAAAACTGGTAAGGGAAAGTGTTCTGATAGATTTTGAATATCTATTTCATATACTGTGTATTTTTAAGCAGGTTATTTGTGTTAGCTGCTTTTGAACAGGCTTTTAATGACTGGAAGGAGCACTTGAAGTTAATCTACTATGAATAGTAATGGCAGATCCTCCATGCCATCCTTTTCACACCTAACTGTTTAATGACTTAAGGATCTCCTGGATCACTAGGCTTGCCAAAAGGTATTAATAAACCCCACAAGAGAGCAAAAAGAGCACAAATGGCAGTTCTGAAGATTGCAGATCACGACTTATGAAAGGGCAGTTATTTACTCACAAGTGACCCTCAGGCACCTAAATAAACATGTCTGGAATCTGGGTTTTTTTTTTCCCAAGGATCTAGTTTTAAGTCAGATAGGAACACTTTAACTAGAAGTCTTAATGCTGTTACCCACTTTGTCTTAATTCAGGCTCGGATCTTCCATTACAGCAGAAACAAAATCTCCTACCTCATGTAGTAATGTACTATTCTCTCTATATTTGTTCCTGCAGTAGAGTTTTCTGAGCTTCTCTTCATGCTATGAGGCACCACATTCTCAGTCCTGCAAAGACCCTAAGAAAGCTGAGGTGGTATATTGACTTGACTGTTACTTACTGCAGGCCCTGGCAGCCCTGGCATGCCTCTTTCCCCTCGCTGTCCTGGCATACCAACAATACCTCTTTGGCCAGTAGTTCCCGCTGGACCAGGGGGGCCATCCGGGCCCTGAAATCCACAAAGGATAAAACAACATCACTATTATCCCAGCAACAACAAATAGGAGTAACAATGAGCCTAAAGGTTGGCCTAGGGAGAGTTAGGACGATCAAGCGGGACATACCGGCTGCCCATCGTCCCCAGCATCACCCTTGTCTCCAGGGCCACCAGGAGGCCCAGCTGGCCCTCGATCTCCCACACGGCCATGAGAACCAGGATCACCACGGAGACCAGGGGGACCTTCTTTTCCAGGCTCACCAATAGGCCCAGCGGGCCCCACAGCTCCCTAAGGAGATTAAAACACTGCATTACATTGGACATTCTTCTGGTCAAGACAATTACACAGGATCACAGGATGTCAGGGGTTGGAAGAGACCCCATCCAAATAGATCATCGAGTCCAACCCCGGTGCCAGAGCAGAACCACACAATCTAGCTTAGGTCACAGAGGAATGCATCCAGACAAGCCTTGAAAGTCTTCAGAGAAGGAGACTACACAACCTCCCTGGGGAGCCTGTGCCAGTGCTCTGTGACCCTTACAGTAAAGAAGTTCCTCCTCGCATTGAGGTGCAACCTCCTGTGCTGCAGCTTACATACATTGCTCCTTGTCCTATCACAGGAAGCAAGTGAGCAGAGCCTGTTCCCTGCTCCTGATCCCCAGCCCTCAGATATTTACAAACATCTATTAAATCCCCTCTCAGTCTTCTCTTTTCCAGACTAAACAGCCACAGGTCCCTTAGCTTCTCCCCATAAGGAGAAGCTAAGGACCACATTTTGATTAGCTATTGTCCCAGGTTAGGGCCACAAGCTACCCGGGACTGGAGGACAGAAGTGACTCTTACTCCTTTTGAAGAGTAAGAATGAAGACACTGCACACTGGAAGTTTCAAGGGAGATTCTATTTACAGGAGCATATAGGTAAAAGGCAATCAGGTATAATAAACACATCCACAAACTAGGCCAAGTCTATCAGACTAAAACCTTCTAGAATCCTCCACCCCTTCCACCCTCAGCAGGACTGAGGGTAGGCCAGAACTGCCCTCCCCAGCTTAGGCCTGCAAGGCCTCAGCAGGCTGCATGATGCAGCTCAAGATTCCCTGCCACCTAGAAGCCATCTCCCACACAGGGGCCATGAGATAAGGAGGGATGTGCTCAGCCCGGAGAGAAGTGAAGGGAAGAGAGGCTGGGAGGGGAAGAGAAGAGATATTGGCCAGGCACTGCCTTGTAAGCTGTGATACCAGAAAGTGGAATAGAATAACAATATTACAACATCCTGGGACAACCTGGTCTGTCCTTTGGGACAGGACTTTGTCTCTGTAGTTTTCTTAAGGGAACCTGGGACCCCTCAAACTACCACAGCTATGAATGTACACGCTCTAAGGAGGGACCAGAGTGTGAATGGGAGTTATTATAATCTCATGTGTGATCAAATAAATGAGATGAAATGAACTACAGAAAGATATGAGGGTTGCTGTTTTACTCCTCTAAGCACTTAATTCATTAGAGCAGCTTGAACAGCTCAAGTCCTACCTAACTCAGTGAAAAAGTCTTGCAATAATCTGGGGACACATCCACTGGATCAAGCCCAAGGCTAATGAGTTTTATTTAATGAAGTCAGATGTAAGCCAATGAAGTCAGATGCAGTTGCCAAAGTCAGTGCTGAAAAGCTGTTCTCTTCTATTGCATCAGACCATTAGCACTGCTCCATCTTCCCTTCTTCATCTGCTTTTCAGATTTACAATGAACCAGTTGTAGAACACACCTATTAGGATGAGGATAGGCTCTGGTATGAGGATAGGCTAAGGGGACTGGGGTTGTTCAGCCTGGAAAAGAGGAGACTCCAGGGGAACTTCATAACTTCTTTCTAATACCTGAAGGGAATCTACAGGAAGGCTAGAGAGAGACTTTTTACAAGAGTGTCCATTGATAGGACAAGGGGGAAATGGATTTAAATTGAAGGAGGATAGGTGTAGAGTGGATCTTAGGAAGAAATTCTTCACTACGAGGGTAGCAAGACTCTGGAATGGGTTGTCCAGGGAGGTTGTAGAGGCCCCCTCCCTGGAGCTCTTCAAGACCAGGTTGGATGGCACCTTGACTAACCTGGTCTAGTTGAGAGTTGCCTCTGCCCATGGCAGGGAGGTTGGATTAGATGATCTCTGAGATCAATTCCAGCCTAAACTGTTCTATGATTCTATGACAATTGACTTACAGTAGGTCCTGGAGGCCCAACCCTTCCAGCAGAACCTGGGAAGCCAGTAGCACCCTGGAAAAGAAAACATTTTAATGCCAGCTTTATTCAAAGAAATATGGCACTAATTACTTCAATATTCTTGGCTGAATTAATAGGCAAGTGTTATAATTACAGACTGTGAGAAACAAGCTGACAAAAGGAACAATACACATGACATAAAATTTCAGTATTAGATTATCAGCAGTCAGGTCACAAAAAATAAAATCTGCTTACAGGTGGACCCTGAGTTCCTCTACCACCTTTCAGTCCAGGAACACCTGGAGGGCCCTAAGAGGAAAGAAGAAAGAGAGGTAACAATGAATACCCAAGAGAGGTGACAAGCAAGATCAGCCTTTGCCACTGGCTCTCTGACATTATTTATACTTACTGGTGGACCATGAGACCCAGCAAGACCCTGTGGTCCTGGAGATCCAGCATCTCCTTTCTGGCCAGGTTCTCCTGGCTCACCTTTCACACCTGGCTGACCATCAGGGCCCTGTAAGAAATAATATTTAGAGGAGGCATCAGGTCACAGAATACCAAATTGTTGCAGCACAACAAAGTCATTTTGCAGGGAATTTCTGGAAAGCAAAATAAACCAGGAGAATAAATCTGCCCAGAGAACAGTGTATTGGCTCAATGGTTCAAGGCAACTGTAACAGCTTGGGTCACAGGATTTTCTCAAGACTGCAAAGTCAAGAATTTCCATTTAAAATATTTTCTTCTCTAACTCACATTTTTCTTCCTATAGATTTTTCTATTTTCTGCAGCAGCTATTACATACCTAAAAGCAAAAGAGACTGAATAAACATTGCCTTTCCTGGTGTTTTTTTTTTACCTTCCTTCCTTCCTTCCTTCCTTCCTTTCTTTCCTAGCAAGGGAAGTAGGTGCCTGGCTCTTTGTCAAAGGTCTGAAACATAGTATTTAGGCTGTTTGGGGTATCCACTGGAAAACACAAACCTTCCATTTCATTCCTGTCTTCACTACTCTGGACAGCCTGATCTAGTTGAGGATATCCCTTTTGACTGCAGAGGGGCTTGGACAAGATGACCTTCGGAGGTCCCTTCCAACCCAGACCAATCTATAATTCCATGATACTCATAAAACAAATCCTTGCTACTATCACCAGATGACACTTTCTAACTTGCTTCATTTTAATCACAAAGGAATAACATAGCTGATGAACAATTACATAACAGTAACTAAACCACTTTTCAAGCATCTAGGGTGGTTGTTGCCCCTTTTCTTTACCTGATACACTGCTGGGAAAAAAGAAACAGCTCTTCTTGCAACAAAAGAAAATGTGAATCACATTCTATAGCCCTGCAGTAAACTGAGTAAGACTAAAGGCAACTCATTAATGTTACAAAACACATACCGGAGGACCAGCAAAACCAACAGCACCAGTTGGACCATTTTCTCCTCGGGAACCCTGGTCAAAAAATGTATAATTTACAATTAAACATACAAGAAAGGATGTTAGCTATTTACTGCTCTAAGTGTGATTATTCACTTGTTCTATTAATCAAAAGCAAAGGATCTCTGAGCAACGAAATAAATATTGTTAATTACGATGTTAAAGTCTGCCACACATTTGAGACTGCATGGAGGAGGTTTTCAGAACTTAGAGATGGAAGGCAGGTGGCAAGCACTATAACCACAACAGGAGAAATTCTGCACACAAGCACTTTCAGTGATAGCAGGATTAGCCAAAGTGCACACACTTTATGCATTCCAATTACATAGACTGGGAAAAGAAGAATAACTAAAAAATGTGTTCTTCTACAAGGTCAACATGGGCTCTGAGCTGCTTCATCTAAGCTTTCCACACAGTGTTTGTTTGGAGAAGAAGATGCTGAAGGCTTCCAAGTTCCAGCTCTCCCCAGAGGGGTGGAAGCTATTCCAATTTACACTGGAAGTAAGGCTGCTCTGATTTATGACAGATGCCTAATCAATTCCAAGCAACATGAAGGACCTAGAAGGGCTGAGCCCCTAACTCCATAATCAAAGTCAGCCCTTAAAATCACAAACAGAATAAAGACGACAAGAGTTAGTGTAATTATAAGTAAACCGAGACAGACTTCTGTGCTTTCTCCATCTAAATATCTGCTATGTATTTGGTAGTATCTGGTATGGGCATGCTTTTAAAAAGAATTAAACAATTAATGGTGTCCAGTTTTCAGGAGAGAGGCAGATGAGAGCAACTCTATGTAAAGCTTGCCCTAAACCAAGTATAGGACAGAAGAACAAAATCTTTCAACAGCTTTGATGCACAACATCAGCATAGACCTACAGGCTTTGGTTGCCAAGAAAGCGGAAGAAAAAGAGGAAAATACACCAGCAAGTGAGACAAAACCTAGAATTTGGATTAGTGTTAGATATTGTTAACTTATGACAGGCAATGAAAACCCAAACATGTTTACTTACAGGGTTTCCACGGGAGCCAGGAGGACCAACCAGACCTCGTGGACCTGGTTCACCCTTAAAATACACAATTTAAGGTTATTTCCCAAATAATTTGTTAGAAAAATAGAAAAAGTGGCAACAAAGCATGGTGATATTTTAAAACTTCTGTAAGGAATGGCATAAAAAATTATTTACCTTTTCACCTGTGGGACCTGCAGGACCCATTGGGCCTATTGGACCAGGGAGACCCTTTTGAAGAAATAAAGGCAAAAGAAAGTTTAAAAAGTGATAGTTTAAAACTGCTCATGTGTTAATATTTCCATAGGCTTTTTCATTCCTTTAAATTCTTCTCCTCTGACTCTAAAATCTTGGCATCAGTGCTGGACATGAGCCAGCAGTGTGCCCAGCTGGCACAGGAGGCCAATGGCATTTGGCCTGCATGACTAGGGCTGTGATTCTACCCCTGTACTTGGCACTGGTCAGGCCTCACCTTGAGCACTGTGTTCAACTCTGGACCCCTCACTGCAAGAAGGATATTGAGGTGCTGCAGTGGGTCCAGATGAGAGCAATGAGTCTGAGGATGGGGCTAGAGGGAAAAGTCTGATGAAGAGAGGCTGAGAGAGCCAGGGGTGTTCAGCATGGAGAAAAGGAGGCTAAGACTTAAAAGGAAGTTGCAGGTCAGGCTCTTCTCCCAGGCAGCTAGTGACAGGACAAGAGGGCATGGTCTGAAGCTGTGCCAGGGAGGGTTTAGGTTGGATGTTAGGAAGCACTTCCTCGGGGAAAGGGTGATTTGGCACTGGAATGGACTGCCCAGGGGAGGTGATGGAGTCACCATACCTGGAGGTCTTTAAGAAAAGAGTGGATGTGGCACTTGGTGACGTGGTTTACCTGTGGTGGTGGTATTAGGTCACAGGCTGGATTTGATGATCTCAGAGATCTTTTCCAGCCTCAATGACTCTATGATTCTTTGATTCTGCAAAAACTGACTAGCAATAGCTTCTGGGAAGAAAATATAGTCCTTGCATACACATTAAACACAGTATACGTTAGGAATTACTGCACAGTTGGTCTACGCAAAAGTGTTCATGCAACATAGTGGATTTACTGCATATGAACAGGCCAGTCATGTGGTAGTTTATCCACAGCAGGTTCAAAGCTCTCACAGGTGCCAGTGGCACACTGCCCATTTGGGGCTCAGTAAGCTTACAGCAATTTTCACCTGCCTTAGGGTAGCTCAATCCAAACAATGAAGAGGTATCTCGGACTCTTAGCCCAAAAGTCAAGAACTGGGCAGTTTGATTTTTGGCTGTTGATATCTGCCTATCTCTATTTTGATATTTTTATTGTAGTTAGATAAGTAAATCCCAAATGAACCTGCTAGTTCTGGGAATCCTGGAGACTTTCAAAACCCACCTAAGCACATTCCTCTGCAACCTGATCTAGAGATACCCATGGTAGCAGCAGGGCTGGACTAGATGATCTCCAGAGGTCCTTTCCAGCCCCTACCATTCTGTGGTTCTGTAGCATCTTAATTCCTATTACTGATTTCACAAAACATGGACTTGGAACTGTCTACAACTACCTGAAGGGACATTGTGGAGAGGCTGCTGCTGGTCTCTTCTCACAGGTAACTGGAGACAGAACAAGGGGGAATGGCCTCAAGCTGAGACTGGGTAGGTTTAGATTGGACATTAGGGAAAAAAAATCGTGGAGAGAGTGGTTAGATGCTGAGCTGCCCCACAAGGTGGTGGAGTCACTCACCCTGGATGTGTTTAAGGGTGGTTTTTATGTGGTGCTTAGGGATATGGTTTAAGGTGAATCTTGTATAGCAGGGTTATAGATGGGACTTGGTGATCCTGAGGGTCTTTTCTAACCTGGATTTTAATGTGATCCCAAAACATGGTGTACAGCAATCTTGAAATACTTGAAGACCAAGTTTGGAGGGATGGGGGATTGAGAACAACTGCCAATCCAGGATGTCACCAAGCTCAGTAGTGTTTAACTCCATGGGCTGAGCACCTCCAGCACCATAAACAGAAAGAGTGACAGATTCACTTACTCTTGCCCCATCGTTACCGGCTGTGCCCTCAGCACCCTTCTCACCTACACCGCCCTGTGGAAACACCCAGAAAGCCTCAGTTATGACACTGGATGTTGAGTGGTTCATGCCCTGGCACAACAACAGCACTCTGGTGATTGTATCAGGCACATCAGTAGTAACTAAACTTACTCTATCACCCTTGGGACCAGGTGTTCCAGCAATCCCTCTTTCTCCAGGCATACCCTGAAGACCTGGCGGGCCTGGATCACCAGGAGTCCCACTAGGGCCTGGGCTTCCCTGAAACAAATAAAGAACAACATCTTGTCAGCTCAGCAGGGAAGTCTCTAGGCTGCAGAACATGCTGTGCCTGTGTTGAAGTCTCTGGGGTGGAGTTTTAAGTAATAATTTTCTCTTAAATTTGGACTTTATTCATGTCCAAATAGTTTTCCCACTGTGTTACTCAGGAAGTTCATCTGTAATACTGTAGGCTTTCCAAATATATTAGTATTTACTCATTGCATACTGAGGGTAAGAACAGGAGGGGAAAAAAGGAAGCTTGAGCACCTTTCTATCTTGACCTTGATGCCACATGGGTTTATTTAGATCTGTGAGAAAGATTGAGGGACTTGAACATCTCCCCTACAAAGAGAGACTGAGAGCCCTGGGACTGTTTAGTTTGGAGAAGAGAAAATTGAGAGGAAATCTGATGAATGTGTACAAATATCTGAGGGATGGGTGTCAAGTGGCTAGGGTCAATCTGGTTTTGGTGGTCAGCAGCAATAAGACAAGAAGCAACAGCTACAAACTGGAACATAGAAGGTTTCATCCCAACATGAGGAGAAACTTCTGTACAGTAAGGGTGACAGAGCCCTGGAACAGGCTGCCCAGGGAGGTTGTGGAGTCTGCTTCTCTGGAAGACTTTCAAAACCCTCCTGGATGCATTCCTGTGAGAACTACCCTAGGGGATCCTGCCTTAGAAAGGAGGGGTTGGACTTGATGAACTCTGGAGGCCCCTTCCAACCTCTAAGGTTCTGTGATTACAGAAAGCAGCTACAGGTAGAAGTTGTCAAGGGCAGAGATGCTTTATTTATGCTTTGCTTCTCACAACTGGTGTCTCTTTCATGTCCCACTTTACATCCCAAGGCCTAATTAAATCAATTGCAGGAGAAAGGCAAGAACAAAGGTTTCAGCATTTTCTTTTAAACACTCAATCTGTCCAAAGTTTCTTTGTGTAAACTGGCATGGCTCTTAAAACATTGCTAGTGTTTTCTGCCCTTCAGAAATGGCTTTGCTCAGTTCTACTGAGAAACACGAAAGCCATTTTAAACCTCTAGCCCTATATGTAATTTTTCAACAATTAAACATCTTGCAAAGTATTAATACTGCTGTAGTGGAATTGTTTGGATGTCCTAGAAGCTCTTACGTGAAAAAATATGCCATTTGTAACCAAAAAAAGCTCCCTCCTTTGCATTCGTGCACATGAACAGAATTATACATTGCCGCAGCAACACTAATGTCCATTCAGCTTACCTTAGGACCATCAGGACCATGGCCTCCAGCCATACCCTTTTCTCCCTGGATTCCTGCTGCACCTGGTTCTCCCCTTTCCCCAGGATTGCCTCGTTCTCCCTACAGAATGGAAATTTATTACTCATGTACAAGTCAGGGTACAGCTCTGGTAGACAAAACCCCGAATACACCACATGTGCAGCTCTGCTGCTTGAACAAAGAGCCTGTAATCAAATCCTAGGAGAACTGGTCAAGCAAATCAGTTTTATGCATTTCTTGTTAAAAGCAGGGGAACTAGCATGTTGACCAACAAGATAAAAACTTCTTTAACAGCTGTAAACCAGATTATTTATCAGCTTGTACTCCACACCACTTCACACACTATGAAACACACTATTAAAGACAGTAGGTTTTACAAAAGCCATCTTAAAACGTACCCACATTTATCAACATTGAAACAAGTAAAAAAGTAACTTCAGTCCACACTATATATAAAATTTCAACTTCAGAAAGCTGTCAGGAATACTAAAAGTCTGAAAGAAAACAACTTACCCTAGGGCCCAATGGACCAACAGCTCCAGGATCTCCTGGCACACCCTAAGCAGAAAAGAACTCATCATGAGAATGAAAGCATTATTCACAGCCTGATAGCCATGGAAATCAGGGACAAACATTTCCATTTACAAAGTACTGTGAATATAGATAGCTAGTTCTGAGTATTATCTGTACAAGACAAGAGGAGAAAGCCCAAGTCTGATTCTAGTATTTGTTTTATTCAGAAGAGTTCTCAGACAGCTTATGGAGTGTATCAGTGCATGTTTTGAAAGAAAATGAGAAATTAAATTACAAGGAGAAGAAAAGGTAGGACATTTTTAATGAATTCTTGTTAAATCACAAAGAAGTTACCTGATCACCTGGCTTTCCTCCCTCACCTGGGGGACCTGGTGGCCCAGGCAAGCCCTGGGAAAAAGTGAATTAATTGGTTCTTAATATGATAGACAATTCTTATTTTATATTTAACTAAGACCTGAAGAATATTAATGTTGTATTATACTCAAAGCCCTCAGAGATCCTCAAATGAAATATCTACATGAATACTACATCATGCAGCATTTCCATGCACATCAGCCCTGAAGATGAAGTTGCCTATAAACAGAGATTGATTTAACTTCAACACTTCATTATCAAAACAATCCTTCAGCTCCACATTTGGAACATCTCTGAAAAACTCACCAACTTAGAACTGAAAAGTAACAAAGGTAAATAAATACCTGAAATCCTGTAGGACCTGGAGGGCCTTGTTCTCCTCTTTCTCCTGCTAAACCCTACACAAAAGAAAGCAGTAAGTAAGGCCTTACTCCTCTCTGAACACACAGATTTTCATTATGTATTTGTTTATTACACATTTTTACTTACCCCAGGGGAGGTTTAGATTTGATATTAGGAAAAATTTCTTTCCTGCAAAAACAGGCTGCTCAGGGAGGTAGTGAAGTCACCATTCCTGGAGGTGCTGAAAAAACTTGCATATGTGGCACTTTGGGACATGGTTTACTGGCCATGGTGCTGTTGGACTTGATCATCTCAGAGGTCTTTTCTAACCTTAATGATTCTCTGACTCTAAGATACATCTTATTAACTCTTTTAGATAGGGTGTATCTTATTTCTTCAAGATCCTCCCACCAAAGATTCTGTGCTGACAGGAAAACATTTTGCTCCTTGCATTATTTCTTGTGATAATCAGTAAAATAAATTAGAATCATAGCCCAATTTGTGTTGGGAATGACCTTTAAGGGTCATCCAGTAAACCACTTCACAGTCAGCAGAGGTAACTTTGCCTAGAGCAGGTTGCCTAGAGTCCCAGCAATCTGTCCCAGAATGGCTGCTAGGATGGGGCTTACAGCACCACCTCTCAGGGTAACCTGGGCCTCTGTTTCACTGCACATAGTGTAAACAATTTCTTCATTACATCTAGTCTAAATCTCCCTCTTTTTGCTTTAAACCATCACCTCTTGTCCTGTCACAACAGGCTCTGCACAAAAGTCTGCTCTCAGCTTTCTTAAAGACTACTTTATAGAGATAGATAGATAGATAGATAGATAGATAGATAGACAGACAGACAGACAGATATAGATCAGAGAGAAAGACAGAAATGGACAGAAAGATAGATAGAAAAAAAGATAGAGATATAGATATATATTTCATTACAAAGCTTCCCACTACTCTACCAAAAAATTCTTTAAACATCCTTAGGATTTTGTTTGTTTGTTTGTTTAGAACCAACAAATGTCATGAAGACAGACAAAAGCAGAAGCAAAAAGAGTGTAACAAGCGGATGGAAAGACAGTAGTAAAAGTTGACTTACTGATGGGCCAACAGGACCAGAAGGACCAACTTCACCATCTTTACCAGGGGCTCCCTAAATTAAAAGAAGGTATGAAGAAGTCATGTATGGTATGCATATGTAATAGAAAAGTATAATTTTCTGTAAGCACTGCAAATAACAGTCACACTCACTCTCTGTCCTGGGACACCGGCATTGCCTGCTTCTCCAGCTTTTCCAGGATCACCCTTGATTTGCAGGAATAAAAATTACTATTTTCAGACACAGTTTTCATCCACAAAAATACATGCAAATGTTCAAAATTAAACAGATCTTGGGTACCGTACTCACACTGCTACCCTTTGGCCCAGGAAGGCCCATGCTGCCTGGCTGACCTCTGATTCCTATTGAACCTGCTGGACCAGGGCGTCCGTCTTCTCCAGGAGCACCCTACATAGAAAAAGCATTTTTCACATTAAATTATATATTTATCCCTATGAACCTATTTACCCTTGGAAAACGTATATTAAAAAAACCCAAACCACATTATTAACCTGACTTGGCATTACAGTTGCCAGTCAAAATGTCTTTAAAGCAGATATAGTTTTAGCCACACTGCTGGATTTAACTAAATACTATGAGGTTATTATAATCAAGTCATTATGCACAAAGACTTGATCATTTCCTTAGACAGCTGGAAAAGATTTTTAGTTCAAAATAGCTAAAAATATATTGCAGCAGCTACTAAACAACAAACACTGCTACACAGACAAGGCTTAAGGAACATTATCTGGGCTAATTTTGGAGTCAGGAATCTAAAGTGAAGAGCTCCAAGAGAAAATGAACCTTCAGAAATCAAGAAAATTAGAAGCAATGAGTCACAGAGTTCGAACTACTGTGGCATTAACTGAAAGAAATAATTTTGTGTGTGGCTTACCAAAGGGCCAAGTTTTCCTTCAGGGCCTTGAACACCAGGATTTCCTGTCAAACCCTGGAAGTGGGAACAATATTAGTGTTAAGGTTGTGTATACACCTCTAGAAAAATCAAGAAATGTAATCAAATGCAACAGATGTGCTTGGTTACTACCACAGTATAAATTTCTGTATGTCACAGGTCTTCATTTTACAGCGTCATCCTTCACTGTCTTTGGTCTTCCCTTTTTCCCTTCTCTTGCTTTTACATCTCTTAAGCTTCTCAAAGGGTTGCTTTTGTTCCTGCCAACATTACTCAGTGATCTCTATCAAACCTGATACTTGCTGTTTCCTGTCTCTCCTTCTGTGATACTCCAAATTCTCCTTATATACTTCCTCTGAAAAAAAGCATCTAGATGACACACACCACTAAGCTGTGTAAATCATCAATCACCAATTTAAGGAAGGTTGGCTTTCAGTTAGCTTGGCCTTCATGTACCTGTGCCTGCTTTTCAAGCACACTTCCTTCAGCTGCATTATAGAATCATAGAATGGTTTAGGTTGGAAGAGACCTCAGAGATTATCCAGTTCCAACCCCTCAGGCAGGGACATGTCCCACTAGAACAGGTTGCTCAAGGTCTTATCCAGCCTGGCCTTACAACCTCCCTGGGCAACCTGTGCCAGTGCCTCATCATCCTCACTGCAAAAAACTTCTTCCTAACATCTAGTTTAAATCTCCCCTCTTCCAGTTTAAATCCATTACTCCTCATCCTCTCATTACAAGATCTTGTAAATAGTCCTTCCCCAGCCTTCCTGTAGGCCCCCTTCAGATACTGGAAGGCCACTCCAAGGTTTCCTCAAAATCTTCTCTTCTCCAGGCTGAAGAGCCCCAACTCTCTCAGCCTGTCCTCATAGCGGAGGTGCTCCAGCCATCTGAGCTTATTTGTGGCCCTCCTCTGGACTCGCTCCAACAGTTCCATGTCCTTCTTGTGCTGAGGGCTCCAGAACTGTACACAGTGCTCCAGGTGAGGTATGATGAGAGTTGGACTCCTCATTAAAAGCAATTTCTGCTTTTGCAAAGACAAATGGAATCTGTGCTTCCAACACCACAGGACATATTCTGGCCTTTACCCTTTCAACAGCCCTATGAAAACAGGTCTGTCCTTTTATAGTAGCTTCTTAGTTCTGCAAACTTGGTTGCTGCCTTGTGAAATTGCAAAATGCCAGGGTTTAGTGTACTGCTGTTCATTTCTTACCCTTGCACCTGGCAGCCCAGGTTCACCAGGACGCCCGGGATCTCCCTGACCTCCTTTAGGACCAGAAGAACCCGCTGGACCACGCTCTCCTTGGGCACCCTAGAAAGATACCAATGGGCTACTCGTTAACAGGTAGAGAAGATGAAACAGAACAGGTATCTTCTGTTAAAGACTTGTTTTAGCAAGAAGAGTTCCACATCATAAATACTTTAATTATTCTCATTTTTTCCCCTGCAGACTATTACTTAAAGTTTGTCTCTTCCATAAAGCCAAATTTGTAGAAGAATTTTAGAATCCCTCTGTTTTTGCTGAGAAGTTAGGAATTTACAGAAACACTGGACAAACAGATGTGTGAGTCACTTCCCTGGAAGTGTCATAGAAGTTAGGAACATCAAAGACTTAGACAAGCCCATCTGTTCAAGTAACAAGTCTAGAGAAACTATGCCATGTGCAAAGAAAAGGCAATTTTTCAACCAATTAGCTACTTCAGAGCAAGAAATGAAGCAATGTAGTAGCAGAATAGGTCAATGCCTCTTTTATCTATTCACATGTCATTAAGGCAAGGACACGCAAGCAAAGCTAAACATCACAGGAATTGAAAGTGACTTCCTCTCCCCACACACTTGCCCCCNTCAGACTCTGGCATTTATCAATTCTTTCTGATCCTGCTTCCACTTATGTTGAGGATCTGCTTATTTGCCCAGAGCAGATGTTTTTAATGGGACATTTTCTTTCTGTGTGTATGCAAACTGAAACACACGACCCTGTAATTTCAGTTACCTTTGGTCCAGGCAAGCCATCAGAACCTGGGAAACCACGGTTACCAGGAGCACCCTAGGAAAAGCCATAGATACAAGATGATTAACTTAATTTTTCACGTAACCTATTGCAAATAGAGCCCTAGATTTATGGTTCAATTGATTTCCTTACAACTTCTTTTTTTTTTTTGCTTTTTAACCACTTGGGAGTCTCATTCATTTGTACACATGCAGTAGACACTTTTATGTGCAGTCCCATCAGTGAAAGCAAGAAAACTGCAGATTTCTCCAGCATGTCTCCATCATTTCTCCTCCTATACTATCCCATGCACTTGAATCCACCAATGAAAATAACCAGAGTAAAAAAAAGTAACACACAATATTAACTCCTGTGAGGAAAATAAAGCCTTACTACAAACACAACGAAGGCGTGAGAGATAATCCATGGTTATGTCAAAAGGTTTTCCAGCTTAGCAGTGCGTCTCTCAAGGCATTATTCCTTTGGATTGCTTACCCTCTCTCCAACAGGACCTGGGGGACCTACTGATCCAGGATCACCTCGAGGACCTCTTTTCCCTTCTTCACCTATAGGTCCAATAGGACCCTGGGGACCTTGTGGGCCCTGGTGAAAGTAAAATGGTTTTAAAATATCATTAAGCTCATCACTTCTCAGGTAGATTGAAACAGAAATTCTTCTAAATACCATAAACATCTATCCAACTAAACGACAAAAGAAAAAGTTTTTGAATCAGTTAAAAAAAACTAGCTTTTCAGTACCTGAGTGTTTATAAGCTAATAAGGGTATTGGTCAACAACCAACTGAACATGAGCCAGTGTGTGCCCAGGCAGCACAGAAGACCAACAGCATCATGAGTCATGTCAGTAGCAGTGTGGCCAACTGGACTGGGGCAGTTCTTCTCCCCCTATACTGGGCAATGGAAAGGCCACACCTCAAACACTGGGTTCAGTTTTGAGCCCTTCACTATAAGAAAGACATTCAAGTGCTGGACTGGGTCCACAAAAGGGCAGTGAAGCTGGGGAAGGAACTAGAGAACAAGTAATATAGGAAGTAGCTGAGGGAACTGGAGTTGTTTAGCTCGGAGAAAAAGAGGTTGAGGGGAGACCTTCTGGGCCCCTCACTACAGGAAAGATATTGAGGTGCCGGACCATATCCAGAGAAGGGCAATGAGGCTGGCAAAGGGCCTGGAGCACATGGCCTGTGAGGAACATCTGAGGGGGTTGAGGGTGTTCAGTCTGGAGATGAGGAGGCTGAGGGCAGACCTCATTGCTCTCTACAGCTACCTGAAAGGAGGTTGGAGTGATGAGGGGGCAGCTTCTGCTCCTTGGCGGCAATCAACAGGACCAGAGAACATGGTTTCAAGCTTGCCAGGGGAGGCTTTGGATGGATATTAGGCAATATTTCTTCACTAGAAAGGTTACCAGACATTGGAATGGTCTGCTCAGGGCAGTGGTGGAGTCACCATCCCTGGGGTGTTCAAGCTGCCTGTAGACCTGGTGCTTAGGGACATGATCTAGTATTAACCTTTCAGTGCTGGGTAAAGGGTTGGACTGGATGATTCTGTGAAAAACTAAAGGTTGGCTGACAAGTCAAACTGACTCCAACTCATCAGAATGACTTTTCTTCTGAAGTTCCTGTGAGTGCAGTAGAATTATCTGTGTTGTCAAACTACTCTTCACAAATATTAGCTGAGGGACAAACATTTATTCACATCATAAATGAAAGCTATTGATGTCATCTTAAAGTATTAATATAAACCTAACTGCATAAGTATAAAATATGCTAAAAGTAAGTGTGAAACAAAAAGGACTTTTTAATTAATTACCATTAGCATACAGATTTGTGTGTTCTTAAATGCCCACAGGGATCCATTTCATGTGAGACACTAGAATACACTCATTCTTTGTGCTACAGAAAGCTCTATAAATGCACTAATTGTTTGTTCTGTCCTTGGGCCCTGTAAAGCCTATTTTGGGCAGCTGATTTATAGCATCAAAGAACCTGCTTTGCCATTTGTTAGTACTATCTAAGCAGGTTCATCATGGTTTGTCTTCTACAGCAATTACTCTCACGATTGAAAATGGTAAGAATCATAGAATGGCTTAGGAAAGAACCTCAGAGATCATCTACGCCAACCTCCTTGCCATGGGTAGGGACATCTCTCAGCTGAGACTTAGCTGCCCACGACCTCACCCTGTCTGGCCTTAAACACCCCCAGGCTGGGGGCATCCACAACCACTCTGGGCAACCTATTCCAGAGTTTCACCACCCTCTGAAGAACTTCTTAAGATCCAGTCTAAGCCTACTCTCCCTCAGTTGTAAAGCATTTTCCCTAGTCCTGTCATTAGACACTCTTATGAAAAGTCCCTCTCCAGCTTTCCTGTAGGCTCCCTTCATGTATTGGAAGATAGCTACAAGATGGCCCTGGAGTCTTCTCCAGGCTGAACAATCCCAACCTCCTCAGCCTGCTATCATAGCAGAGGTGCTCCAGAATCTGTTCTAAATACTCATTTGAGCCTTTGTGACTCCTTTTCATGTTACAAAGTATATAGATACTTACAGGTTCACCTTTGGGCCCTGCTTCTCCCTTGAAGCCTGGTACACCAGGGTCTCCCTGAAAATAAACACATCAGTAACACTGTGGCGGAGCAGGCACTGCCCCAGCGGAGGTTTGAATGGGGTGTGAACTTCGGCAGGACACACCCCAGTCCACTGCCCCACCAGAGGTGTGAATGGGGCAGAAAACTATCTTCCTTCCCCCACCCACCTCTGTCACCAGAGGCTTAGTACAATAGGTGAAGTGCCTTCTCCCACCCTTCATGGGCTTGAAAAGGGAGGCAACAAATCGCCTCAATATATATATGGCAGCTGGACAGATTGCAGCAGGACTTGCATGGACCTTCACTGGGACTTGCATGGACCTTCACTTGGACCACAACTGGGACCTGCACTGGGACCTGAACGGACCTGAAGACACGAATCTTGCACGGACTTTGAGCCAGACCTTGAGGAGCATCCTGGCTTCTTGCTGCAGGACCTGCCTCTAACGGTAAACTGCAGCCATTTATAGGAACACCGCGGAGCACCCCGGCTTTCCCCTGCCTTCCTTTGTGATTATGGCTTCATGAAAGCCGTGCCTACAGTCATCTTGGACTCTGGCAGGCACTGGACTCCGGACACTGCCGTGAAAGAGACAGTCTCCCATCTGTAAGTAGGGCAAAGCTGTTTAATGCCCGAACCTTTCCAAATTCCATGATTTTTCCTGAATTACCTGAAAAGGCATCCTTGTGAAGACTTTTCCCGACCAAATAAGAACCCAAACTTAAACCAATTTACAAACAGATTGTGGGTGGGGCTTTTGGAAATTATAAAAGCTACTAATTTATAATTTCTGCCTCTTCAGTCGCCCCCAATCAATACAAACACCCATAACATTAAAGCTCTGCAGAAATCACTTGACTATTTTGTGTTACACTAGGAAACTGAAACACACCTCCTCACAGAGTAATCAGTTGTAAGCAGTATGATGGGATACTCCTCATGGTTTGTCTTTCCCCTTAGCATGCTTTCTTATGATGATGTTATCAAGGTAAAATCTTAAGACAACTTCAGGAGGTAACTGCTAATGTGTGCAGTTTGCAGAGAAGACACTCTTTCTTAGAGATTTAAGAAAGCAAACCCAGTGTTTTAGACACACAGAGAACACAGAGAAGAACACGAGATCTGAGCCTCAGCATATTCACTAGCATGCTGTTAACTTATTTTAAAGGGTTCCCACTGTTAATCCCTGGTTTAGCTTCATAGCCTTACAAATTTGCTAGACACCATCACTTCCAGAGAGACAAAAACATCATTACCGGCTGGCCTCGAATCCCAGGTGGGCCAGTGCTGCCTTGTGGTCCTTGTGAACCAGGTGGACCTATTAAACCAGGGGGGCCTTCAGTGCCTGGAGATCCCTAGAGACAGGAAGAACAGTAAGCACAGTAAGGCAACAGGACCCAGGAAAAAAGAGAATAAAATTTGCTTGGACTATTTCATCAACAGGTGGCAGGATTACTTACAGTAGGGCCCTTAGCGCCTGGGGAGCCATCTGTCCCTTCAGCACCCTAAAGATATTGGATCAATCATTAAAATCAATTTTAATGAGGAGAGTACTGATAACGAAAGTAGAGGATAGTTGTTTTATCCACTGTATAAGAGCAGAAAATAAAGGTTATTAAATCAATAGAGCAATACATGATCTACTTATGCAAATGCTAAGGATTTTTAATCTTTAAGATCTTATGTTTAAGCCTAAGATTTAAAGTATTTGGTTTTATTGTTGTTTTCATTAAACAATGTAAAGTTCTTCTCAACAAAATAAGCATAAAACAAATTAATGAGAACTTCTCTGGGCAGAAAGGGATTTTGAGTAG
The DNA here is from genome assembly GCA_013396835.1 of Psilopogon haemacephalus. Taxonomy (NCBI): domain Eukaryota; kingdom Metazoa; phylum Chordata; class Aves; order Piciformes; family Megalaimidae; genus Psilopogon; species Psilopogon haemacephalus. Next base: position 169,696 of record VWZI01015500.1, read on the forward strand.
AAATTAAGTGTCTAGTAAATAGGATATTCCAATTCCCTTTAAAGAGGCACCACGTGCAAGCTGAACACTGAAGAACTCAATTTAAGATACTTACAGGAAGACCTTGTGATCCAGCTGGACCCTGTGGACCTGTTTCACCTCTTTGTCCTTGAGGACCTTCAGGACCACGAGGACCTGTTGGACCTGCTTCACCCTAAAATTTCACACAAGAAAAACCTGGAGATAACTGTGCTCTCAAAAGTCACTCTGCAAAGTAACTAAAGAGGAATATTGAGTTTATAAAAGATAAATAGATCACTATCCTTACAAATACTTTTTGCTTACCTAGTCCTGCTTCTACATGAATGAAGACTTCAAAAGTCCAAACAGAAATTTTCCTCAATTTATGCAAGGACAAGAAAACTTTCTACAGAGACAAAACACTTTATCAAGTGGCCCAAATCACATCAAGTACCTTAGATTGACATTTCTCTCTAAAAATCCCAGTATGTATGGACACATTTTGCTTAGTTTTGGTGATTTTTTGCACAGTACAAGATTAAACTCCTGGTGCAGCATTCTATTGGATAGAAAATCCCTCTTGGATTGGCCTGGGTGTTCCAGTAATAAAACAAAATTATCCTGGCATATGCTTTAAATTTTATCTTTAAATGGAAAATTTGCCTTTTGGCTGTTAATATCATGTCTTCGTAGCTGAGGGCAACATCTTCACTGTGTAGCTCACTTAGCCTTCATGAGTTCAAAGCAGATGCTCCAATTTTGCATCAGCTGATAATCAAAACTCCTTCTTTTCAAGAGCTTTCATTGCTTTGTCATGTGACAATTTCTCTAAACATTTGTTTAGGCATTAAGTATGCTTAGCCACACCAAAACATTTTGCAACGTGCACTAAAAGCTGTATCATTTAATTGTATACATTATGTTAATGCTTTTATTATCTCAAAAGAAACCCTAAAACTGGTTTGTGAATGTTGCCAGCTTCACAACACAAAACATCTGCTGAAATTGGCCTCTTGATTAATTGAGAGTTTCTTCTTGCGCAATTTCTTCCAACCATGTTTTAGGGACATAAAGGAAAAAAGAAGAGCATCTGGGGTGGAGGATAAGTATAAGAATCATAAGAAAGCTGCATGAGTTGTCTTTTTTATCTGTATGAGTTGTCTTTTATAGCTTTGCAGATAAAGAAGGCTAATAAAAAAACCCCAAAAAACAAAAAAAACACAAACAACCAAACAAAAAAAACTCAAACAAACAAATGAGATAAAATAACTTGTTTCTTAAAACAACAAGAGAGGAGAGTCCCACCAAAACAGAGCTGTTTTCCACTTCAGCCCAATCACACAGAGCCACAAAAGGCAGTAATCATCATTTTCTGTGCTGTGATGAACAGCTCTGCTCAGGTTCAAGCATTTTCCTTGAACATCATTCCTTGTGCTCCTGAAAAGTGCTTTGGGATCAAGCTAGAATCCTCAGCACTACAAGTACTGCTTCCATACTGCCTTAGACTTGTCTTCATAACTTACCCTGTAAGAATGCATCTTGTTAGTCTTTAAATATACTGGGCAAGGTTCCTGAGGCACAGTGGCAGTTTTAGAGTCAACAGTCTCCCTTTATTCAAAATTTTAACTAACTGTGTTGGATAAAGTTAATACAATTAGTAGAACAGCAATAAGACAAGTCTATACCATTTCATTCACTTGCTGTTTAGGATGAAGCCTGCTGCACAAACAATCTCTTTCCCTTCGCTCATCTGCCTCCTGCTTCTCCTGCTCCTTTGCTCCTCCACCCTGATTGACTTCTGTACTAAGCTTGGCTGAGGAGATAACAGTTGGGGCCTTTCTGATTGTCTCTCTGGGTGGGGAGAAGAAAGGTGGTGGTTGGCCCCTTGTGGGGTTTCTTTCTTATTTCCAAATTGTAAATATATGCAAATATACTTTGTACATATGCATTGTGTCATGTGGTTTTAGATTTTAGCTCTATCTTACTTCCAAGACTTCTGAGGTCATCTGGTGAATTTATTTTGGGGTGTAATTTTCAACCCAGCATACACAGCATGAAAATCATCACCACCCCTCAGCTCAGGAAAAAGCAGAAGCACAGAAAGCAGTCTGACTGTGCTGAAATGCAATGGCTTCATTTGGCTTCTGATTGCCATCTTCGGTCTCAAGGTCTTGTGACTGATGTCACAGCAGCTCTTCAGCAACCAGATACAACATATTAAAAATATGTTCTTATTTTATTGTATTTACCTTTACACCAGGAACACCTGGAAAACCTGGGGAACCAGTTATGCCAAGCGGGCCCTGTGAAAGACACAGACACCAACACCAAGCTGTAATTTTGCAGTTTAGATCACACAGAAGAGCATATAACCATCAGAGAAAGATGGTTATGGCATTAAATTATTTTTTAAAAACCATAAAATGTTTCTTAACAAGAAAACCAACATAATAATGAATTTTGTTTTTATAAGTGATACACTTATTTTTCTGAAGGACACATTTGATAGAATTATGGTACAGTGTTTATTTTCATAGAATCATTGTGGTTGGAAAAGACCTTTAAGATCTTTTAGTCCAATCGTTATCTAGCTCTGCCAAATTTGCTGCTAAACTATGTCACTCAGCACCATATCTCTGCATCATCTAAACACCACCAAGGATGAGGATTGACTGAGGAGCTTGTTTCAGTGTTTGAGAATCCTTTTAGTGGAGAAATTTCTGCTATCATCCAACCTAAACCTCCTCCGGTGCAACTTGAGGCCATTTCCTCTCATTCTATCGCTCGCTTGTTACTCAGGAGAAGACTTTAATGATGTTATTTACTGACTTCAGAAAAGTCACTGGTCTTGATTCAGCTATCAATGTCCAAATTACAATGTACACAGTTGCCCTGGTGAGATCACACCTAGAGTATTGTGTCCAGTTTCAGGCTCCCAAATTCAAGAGAGATAAGGAACTGATAGAGTCCAACAGAGAGCTGTGAGAATGATTAGGGAGCATTTCCCCCTATGAAAAGAGACTGAGAAACATGAGGCTGTTAAGTCTGGAGAAGAGAAGACTGAGAGAAGATCTTATGTATGTGTACAAATATCTGATTGGTGGATGTCAAGTGGCTGGCTGCGACCAAACTCTTTTTGGTGGTCAGCAGCAATAAGACAAGGAGCAACAGCTACAAATTGGAACATAGAATGTTTCACCTCAACATGAAGAGAGACTTCTTTACAGTGAGGGTGATGAAGTCCTGGATAAGGTTGCCCAGAGAGGTTGTGGATTTTCTTTCTCCGGAAACTTTCAAAACCTTCCTGGATGCATTCCTCTGCAGACTACCTCAGGTGATGCTGCTTTGGCAGGGGAGTTAGACTTGATGATCTCCGGAAGTCCCTTCCAACCTCTAACATTCTGTGATTCTGTGACTGTTTTCCAATTTTAGCATTTAACAAAGATTTATATCATCTTCTTATACCTATAGTACACTGGTATGGTAATGAGAAGATCAGGTACTCGTGATCACAATTTGTCCTATACAGTTTAGGAAGGGAGAGCTTCAGTTCCTCTAAACTTAAAATAGTGGTCTAGAAAGTAGAGAAATACAAGCTACATCTACACTGAAACATCTGGTTTGGTAGACAAGAATTCTGAGGTAAGCAGCCTGACATGGGAAAACGTAGAGGCTACTCAGCTACACACCCTGCTTCCTATTCTTCTACTATGATGACATTCCCGAATGATAGAATGGTCTGGGCTGGAACGGACATTCAAAGGTCATCCAGGCCCTGAAATTCCTTTGTTGCCTTTCCCCTTATCCTGGGCCTAAGGAGTCCTCACTACTTCTTTCTTTGAGTGTATTTATTTTGGGTACCCATGGGGAGATTCACCTTTTCTGTGTGAATGTGTGTACATTTTGGTTGATGCCTCTCTAGACAGTTTAGCTGGTTGGGCAGCTGAAAGGAGTGCAGAGTCATTGCAATAAATTCACAGTTTGCAGGTGGCTGTTGCTGTCTGGTTTTTTGGGTACCTCCATGACACTGTGTTGTGCTGCAACATGGAGGTGCAACCTCATGACAACATGAAGTTTGAGCAGGGATGGGGCTGCACTACTTGGCAGTGTCCAAACTCAGAAGCAGACTTCAAGTGCAGACACTTGATGATACCTGCAACTGCATGATGCAAACCTTGTTTTGTTAAAGAGTTCCAATTAAGAGGTATAGCATAAATTTGTTTCCACTTTCATTACGTCTCTTGTAATGAAGAAGACAATCAACAGAAGATCAAACAAGGCCAAATGCCAGGTCCTGCACTTGGGCCACAACAAGCCCAAGCAACACTGCAGACTTGGAGTAGTGTGGCTAGAAAGTTACCTGGCAGAAAGGGATCTGGGGGTTATAACAGACAAACAACTCAGTATGAGCCAGCAGTGTGCCCAGGCAGCCAAGAAGGCCAATAGCATCCTGGTTGGGATTAGAAATGCTGTGTCCAGTAGGAGTAGGGAGGTGATTGTCTCTTTGGACTCGGCTCTGGTGAGGCCACATCTTGAGTATGGTGGTTAGTTTTGGGTACCTCATTACAAGAGGGATGTGGAAGTGTGGGAGCCATTGCAGAGGAGGGCAACGAAGCTGATGAAGGGCCTGGAAAATAAATCTTATGAGGATCAACTGAAGGAGCTGGAGCTGGTTAATGTGAAAAAGAGGAGGCTGAGGGGAGACCTCGTTGCTGTCCACAGCTACCTCAAAGGATACTGTGGAGAGGCTAATGCTGGTCTCTTCTCACAGGTAATTAGCAGTAGAACAAGAGGGAATGGGCTCAAGCTGCAACAGGGTAGCTTTAGACTGGACATTAGGAAACATTTTTCCCAGCAAGAGTGGTCAGGTACTGGAATGGGTTGCCCAGGGAGGTGGTGGATGTGGTGCTTGGAGATATGGTTTAGGGTGCACCTTGTAAAGTAAGGTTCTGGGTTGGACTTGGTGATCCTGGGGGTCTTTTCCAACCTGGATGTTTCTGTGATCTTTCTAACGGATGACAAACACTCTGCATGGCAGCACACAACGGTTATACATATTCACTGCAACACAGATGACTCCTCCTTATATTTTCCTGATTACTTCCTTTGGTAACATACAATGCACATCGTGCAGGAATGTTCTACACACTGAAGGCTCATGGCAAACCTCATAAGGACAATCTGCCCCTCTGAGCAGGAATTAGAGACAACCTTTCTGCCGTGCAGTCATTTCTGCAGAACTAATCTAATAGCTCACTCAGTACACACTTGAAAGCAGGAAGTTCTTCACCATGAGAGTGGTGAGACCAGGGAATGGGTTGCCCAGGGGGGTGGTTGGGGCTGCATCCCTGGAGGTGTTTAAGGCCAGGCTCAGTGAGGCTGTGGGCAGCCTGATCTAGGGTAGGGTGTCTCTGCCCATGGCAGGGTGGTTGGAACTAGATGATCCTTGTGGTCCTTTCCAACCCTGACTGATTCTATGATTCTATGACAGGACAAGGGGCAATGGGTGGAAGTCGAGGCATAGGAAATTTGATAAAAACATGAGGAGAATTTTTTTCTCTGTGAGAGTGACACAACACCGGAATAGGCTGCCCAGAGGGGTTGTGGAGTCTCTCTCTCTGGATATATTCAAGACCTGCCTGGACACAATCCTTTGTGACCTGGTCTAGGTGATCCTGCTCTGGCAGGGTAGAGTGGACTGCAACAAAGAGGGGCTGGTGAGTGAAGTGAAGCCGAAGGGTAGCCTAGGATGCACTGACCATGAAATGGTAGAGCTTAAGATCCTCAAAGCATAAAGGAGGGTACACAGTAAACTCACTGCTCTGGACTTCAGAAGAGCAGACTTCAATCTCTTCAGGAATCTGCTCAAGAGGGTACCATTGGAAAAAAATCTGGAAGGAAAGGTCGTCCAGGAAAGCTAGTCATTGCTCAAGGATCACCACCTTCAGGCCCAGGAGCAATGCATCCCAAAAAAGAGGAAGAATGCAAGAGGCCTGCATGGATGAATGGAGAACTCCTGGGCATGCTTAGACACAAGAAGGAAGCCTACAGAGAGTGGAAGCAAATACAGGTAACCTGGGACCAAGACAAAGACATTCTTCGTGCAAGCAGAGATCAGGTTAGGAAAGCTAAAGCACAGCTGGAGCTGAATCTGGCTCGGGACATTAAGGGGAACAAGAAGAATTTCTTCAGGTATATCAGTGAGAAAAGGAGGACTAGGGAGAACGTGGGACCCCTTCAGAAGGGAAATGGAGAGCTGGTGACAGGGAACATGGATAAGGCTGAGGTGCGCAATGACTTCTTTGCCTCAGTCTTCAGCAGCAAGTGCTCCAGCCACGATGTCCAAGTCCCAGAGGGCAAAAGTAAGGAAGGGGAAGTGAAGACCTGCCCACTGTAATTGAAGATCATGTTCGTGAGCACCTAAGGAACTTGAACGTGCACAAATCCACGGGGTATGATGAGATTCACCCAGGAGTCCTGAGGGAACTGGCAGATGAAGTTACGAAACCATTGTCCATTGTATTTGAAAAGTCATGGCAGACTGGTGAAGTTCCTGCTGACTGGAAAAGATGCAAACATAACATGTATCTTCAAGAAGGGGAGAAAGGATGACCCCGGGAACTACAGACCAGTCAGCCTCACCTCTGTGCCTGGCAAGATCATGG
>VWZI01015500.1:177349-222855 GCA_013396835.1 Psilopogon haemacephalus
GCTCCCTCCCTGGATGTGTTCAAGGCCAGGCTGGATGAGGTCTTGAGCGACCTGATCTAGTGGGAGGTGTCCCTGCCTGTGGCAAGGGGTTGGAACAGGATGATTTTCGAGGTCTCTTCCAACCTAAACCATTCTATGATTCTATACGGTTCCTTCCAGCCCCTAAACTTCTGTGATTCTGTTACTCTTGCTAAGAATGGGTTTAGCCTCACTCGCCAACTTTGTACATGAAGGCAGCATGCAATTACAAACTGCTTTATATTAGAGTACATATCTTTAAGATATTTATCACCTTATAATATGGACCCCACTTCAGTAAAGCAGCAAAACATCACCCCTCCAGAGGAGATTTTACAGCCTTCTTCTCTGCACATTGAAACCTTTAGATGAAGCAAACCACAGAACGTGATTTCTCAGCAGACAGCATTGAAGCTGTGATGAGTAGAATTAGGAATCAAGGAATCACCTGCAGATAATCCCAGGTACACTTATTGTTACCAACAGCTGTCAACAGTTTGCTGTGTTTCTTTTGGTAGCGTCAAAGGTTAAGTGGCAAATATAAGGTGAAAATAACAGATGATTAAGAAAAAAATCTTACCATTGGTCCTGGCTTCCCAGGCATACCATGCTGGCCACGACCACCCTAGGTATGAAATAGACAAGACAAAATATTTATAAGAATTCTATGGTTTTCTTTTCTTTTATTTTGTTTATTTATTTTTTTTCCCATTTAATTTAATTTTATTTTATTTAATCTCATTTAATTTAATCATTATTTTTATTTTATTTCTATATATTTTTAGTATTTGTGATACCAACCATACAAATTAAAGTGACCAAAGAAATGCTGAATCACAGAGCCCTCCAAACACTGGCATCAAAATATTCTGGAAGAAATTATGCTCTCTTTCAAGTAAATTGATTTCTCTATTTTCACAGAGGCCACTGTCAGATTTTAGTGTAATTGTAACATAAAAGGAGCACATAAAAGCCATGGGGAGAAATGCCAGAAAAAACACCACCTGACACAGGACATAAAGCACCAGAAAAAAGTTTCTTCTCAATTTCAACCTCATGTCAAGGCTAATCCTTCTTTCTTTGCTGAAAAGCAAACTACTTTTTAAGAATTATTATTTTCTGGACTTAATTATTAAAGTCTGAGTTTTCACTTCAAACTTATTTTCCAGACAAAGCCAATACATATTACTTCTCAGTTCAGTAATTCTTGGTGAAAAAAAAGCCTCTCAAGAGAAATTTCACACACACACACAAATAAAAATAAATATTTGTATTACAGTGAAGGGATTTGGCCTCATGTGCAACACTACTATGAGTAATGAGCATACAGCTTAATATTCTTTGTTTAAAACTGGGTTTCAGTTTTGAAATTTACAGTAAAGTTCTCACCCCACAAAACTCCACTCAGGCCCTAACTTAAGCTACAGCAGAACTCCCCATTGAACTGGAAGGCAGTCAAATGACAAAAAGGAATCAAACAAAAATTACTCTCAGGCTCAGGGGTTTAATTTTCTAGTAATATAAGGCAAGAATTACAAGGAGAGAAAAGAAGATGCTACTTACAGGGGCACCCTGTGGCCCAATTCGGCCTCTTTCTCCTGGCATTCCTCTAGGTCCCTTGAAAAGAGGAAAAAAAAGTGCATTACTGAGGAGCTCATCGTGGTACAGCGAAAACGGGTTACACAGTCCACTTGACTTTTCCCACTCCCATAGCACAGAGAATGTGCACCACCCTCTTTTTTGCTTCTTTTTCTTCTTTGTCTTTGTTTTTTCCTTCTTTCTATTTTTTTAACATTCTTGACTTTTTCCTTGACTCAAATTAAGTTTTGCTCTGTATCACTCTTCAGCAATTTTGTGCCTAGTCTTCTTTATTTGCTTTTAACAAGAATGTGATTAGGTTCCCTGAGACTACAAGCATGGTAAGGAGAGATGATGTGAACAACAGCTACAGAACTAAGCTACCTTTTTCCTCCTGCAAGTGTAGCTTATCTTGTCCTACAGCAGTAAAGAAGTAGCTGCTAACATAAATCCTTCCTGCCTTGCAAGCTTGTCCAGTGGAAATATAATAGACTGTAATTTCTCTTTTCCTGTTCCAACAGTATTTCTGTCTTGAAGCACATTAGAATAAATACTGTAATGTACTTACCAAGGTCAATAAAGCAATCTTATTTACCACAGTTCAGTCACAAACTAGGCTTCACTACAGGGATATTACATTCTGCATGACACAAGGCAGTGCTTCAGAGAGATTTCATTATGTGATATTAGAAAGGTGCTTTACTTCCACAAGCACTGCTGAGAATTGATTTTTTTGCTTGTTAGGCTGCTCATAAATTGTCCAAAATCAATCTGAATGAAAACTACTCAGAGAAATTTTCCTGGTTTCATTTCCATGTCGTGCATGCTTATCCTCACCATAACCTTCAGAATCATCTGTCTGTGCTTTTCTTGGCTAGAAAGTGCATTTATGACCTAAATTATTCCATTTCTATCTCAGAGCATCCTAATTGAGTTCAGCCATGCTGAAATCACTGTGTATTAAGCATCAACACGTAAAAACCTACATTTGATCATCTGACAATTACATGAGCAGGCAAACCATCACAAAACCTGCCATCAAATTCCTGTTGTGCCTTCTGATTTGTTATTATCCACATCTGTGGACTGCAAAGAATAACAGCTTACAGTGGACCAAACATACTGTTAGTGTAACAGAAAATAAAGCCTTCATTAAGAAAAAAAGTCAGCTTCATGACATCAAGTATAGGTATCAAAACCTTGAAATTGACACCGGCCACATAGTTTACAAGCTTAAAGCCACTTCTGTAACATTCAATGCACACAACACTCACTAGAGGACCTGTTGGACCCATGGCACCTGTTGGTCCGGATTCTCCCTACAAATAGAAATGAAATGACACAATTAGAGGAAATGAGATAAAGAAAAAAGAATTTAAATGTTTCATCTCTGTCCCCTGTCCCTATGCTAGGCCTAAGAGGCAGATTTGCATGTCTGTGTGCATCAAGAGCATTGCTTTTGCCCATGCTGAATGGGAACTGCTGACATATTTACATAATCTCAGTGAAGTTGACTTAACGCCTACCTGTTGTAGGTAAAGCCTCACTCATCTTCTGTACTCTTTTTACCAAGCCTTCTCCTGTTGTTGCCATCACAGAAAGTGGGAGGCAATCTCATGAAAGAAAGCTTGAAATCTTATTTTTCTTTTTTTTTCTTTCTTTTTTTTTTTTTCCTTTACTGATTTCACATTTTAATTTAGATTTTGTAAGAGTCACTTCCTTCACTACAACAGTCTTGTTCCACTGGTGATTACCATCTACACTAGGTCAAAAATATTTCAGCATCAGCACTGATCAATATGGAAAAAGCCTGGAAAACAAGAAGGTGGTTTATGGTCTTTGCATAACTTTGAAAGACTTGTCTCCTGCTGGCTATCACATGTTAGCACTGCTTTGAGATGAAGTTGCAGTACCAGTGAGGATCCAAAATTCTAAGAGAATACATTTGCTAGGTGAAAAAAGAATCAGTGTGATAAAACACATTCTTTCAGCTCTCCAGTATCTGCCTGTTTGAAGATGGTAATCCAAAAGAGAAGAATCAGCTTTTAGTTATGGATTAGTTTTGTTTTATTTAATTTTGAAAAGTTAGAAATTGTTTTTCCTTCTCTCAGCTTGGTCAGATAAAAGCCAACAAGAGCCACAAGCTGGCCAAGTAGAAAACTGCAAGATGCGCATGGACTTTCTATTAAGAGATTGTGCTGTCCTCATTACTACCTCAGTGTCACAGACAGACCACAGCCACTTCATTTGGTGATCCTTCACAGGCTTACAGCTGAGCTCCATCTGAAAATGTGACTGGCTCTGGTGAACTCTCTTCTTTATAAAGCCCACACATGTCCCTGCATAGCAGTTTTTATGGATCACACAGAGAAGTGAAGATGGAGAATTCCACCCAGCTTTCTCACTTTCACAGTAGCAACATTGACAGGAGAGTGCAACAAAGCAGCATTCTAAAGTTCTACTATTTTTCATTATTTTGGCACTAAAGAAAACATGCTTAAGCAGTTAGTTCTTTGAGTCATGAAAATACCTTTGCTCCAGCTGCTCCAATTTCACCTTTTGGACCATCAAGTCCTTTCAATCCCTATAAGAGTTTGAAAGAAAAAAAAAAAAGGAAAAAATATAATTATGTATGTACACACAGAGCACATTCCTACTATTGTTGCTATAATAACTCCATACTAAAGTGTGAAGAAAAGTCCAAGATGGCAAAAGGAAGAAAGAAGAAAAAATAAAGAGGGAAAAAAACGAGATGGAATAAAAGTTTTAAAACATTTCCTATATGGAAACCATTTGTAGGAGGTACATTTCCTTGAATCTGGTTTCCTTTTCAAAACAAGAACCTTGGAGAAAAAAAAAAAAAAAAAAGAGAGATCCTCAAAGAACAAGAAGGAGGCTCTGAGCCATAGGAAACCTTTTTGTTTCTCCCCAAAGCAAAATTCTGGCCAGAAAACTTGGTAATTTGCAATTTGTTGCAAACATATCCACCTCTCAGGATCCCCACCCTAATGCTAGACTTGCCAACAAAGTGAGAGAACTGGAAGGTTCATGCCTCTTGAAGCTTGGCAGGGCTCATGCAATCTCCTTCCAGATTCCCACATAATTTGAAAATAGAGTGAAGAAAGCACTAGAGAATATAACAAAGGTCAGCTTAAAGGGGAATAGCACTGACTTTCTGTAAGACCCTCTTTCTTTTAAATGCCAGCGAATTTGCTGCAGTGGGCAGCATTAGAAGTGTGGTCAAATTCACCACTAATACAAAAAAAAAGAAAAAATTAAATTGAGCATCTTTATACTGAAACTGCCCAGAAATGTCATGTACAAGAAGAGGGGAAAAAACTCGTTTCTTACCCTGTGTCCCTTGAGACCTGGGAGACCAGGAGCACCAGGAAAGCCTCGAGGCCCCTAAGTAGGAAAAAGGGGAAAAAAAGTAAATCTTTATGTCTGACCAGAGGCACTCAAAAACCGTACAAACAGCATTTTGGAACATGGTTTAGTGAGAATGGTGGTGCTGAGTTGATGGTTGGACCTGATGATCTCAGAGGTCTTTTCCAACCTTCATGATTCCAGGATACTACGGTTCAGGTGTTAACAGGGAAAAGGGTAGCAACAGTACCTGAAGGGGGCCTACAAGGAGGATAGAGAGAGGCGGCAGCGGCACCAAGAACAGGTACAGCTCCAGCACAGCCAGCAGCTCCGACCGCTAACGGTACTGAAAAAGGGGAGGAGGGGCGGCAGGGTCGGCTCCTTCACGCGGCTGCGCAAAGGGAGTGATGCACTGGGGGCATTCCTGTGGTTCCACGCTAAATACAATCCCGGAGCCGGCAGCAGAGCAGCCGTTCGAGGCGGCAGCACAGCTATTTCACCTGAGCAGCGTGCGCTGAGAGAACTTTGGGAAAAAAACAAACAAACAAACAAAAAAACCCACCAAACAAACCCACTCAAACACCAAAGCTTAAGCATGGTTGTAGCGCGGGCAAATACCAGGGCTAGGAGAACTGTGGGCACACAGACTGATGCCTCATGCAAATCTGTGGGTGTCCAAACCCCTGGCTGCAGTGAATGCCTGAGCCTAACATTTGGAATGGAGAGTGGTGTGCATGAAAGTTGTGTGAGGTGTGAGCAGGTGAGTGATCTGCTCAGTATGGTGGCTTGGCTTAAGGAGGAAGTTGAGAGACTAAGATCTCTACATGATTGTAAAGGGGAAATTGACCAATGGAGACAGACTATACCATCCCTGAGGGAGGGGCAGCAGGTGAAGATTGCACAGGTAGAAGAGGATTCCGTTTCCCCTCATTCTCCTGCTAAAACAGGTAAAGGAGGAGACCCAGGAGATGAGGGGGAATGGAGGCAGGTCCCTCCCCACAGGGGCAGGAGAGCCCTCTCCCTATCTTCTCAGTCTTATCAGCTCCCCTTCCATAATAGATACAGGGCACTAATAACTGAGGATCAGGCAGAGGAGGAGGGAGGGGAAAATCCATGTACTCAGTTGCCCAAGGTGTGTCAGCCTCCCCCAAGAATGAAGATCAAGACTAGTGAAACAAAGGAAAAAAGGAGGGTCATAGTTGTAGGGGATTCACTTCTGAGAGGAACAGAAGGACCAATATGTCAGGCTGATCCCTCTCATAGGGAGGTGTGCTGCCTACCTGGGGCCTGGGTTAGGGATGTTGTTAAGAAAATTCCTAACCTAGTCCATTCTACTGACTACTATCCTTTATTGATCTTTCAAGTAGGAGGAGAGGAAATAATGACTAGTGGTCCCAGAAAAATTAAAAAAGATTTCAGAGCCTTGGGGCGGGTGATACGGGACTCAGGGGTAAAAATCATCTTCTCATCTGTTATTCCAGATGATGGCAGACACACTAGGTGGAAAACAAAGCAGAGGTGTCTGCTGCCAACCAAATCATGCCTGCCAAATTCGGTGGCTTTCTATGATGAAGTCACAGCAGCGGTGGACAAGGGAAGGGCAACTGATGTCATCTACTGGGACCTGAGTAAGGCCTTTGACTCTGTCCCACATGACATCCTGGTCACCAAACTGGAAAAACACAGACTTGATGGGTGGACAACTCACTGGATAAGGTATTGGCTGAACGGTCGCACACAGAGAGTGGTGATCAACGGCACAATGTCCACCTAGATACCAGTGACAAGTGGCGTCCTTCAGGGGTCAGTGCTGGGACCAGTGCTGTTTAACATCTTTGTCAGTGACATGGACAGAGGAATCGAGGGCACCCTCAGCAAGTTTGCAGATGACACCAAGCTGTGTGGCACAGTTGACTTGCTGGAGGGCAGGGATGCCATCCAGAGGGACCTGGACAGGCTGGAGAGGTGGGCCCAGGCTAACCTCATGACATTCAACAAGGCCAAGTGTAAGGTCCTGCACCTGGGTTGGTGCAATCCCAAGCACAAATACAGGCTGGGTGGTGAGTGGCTGGAGAGCAGCCCTGAGGAAAAGGACCTGGGGCTCTGGGTGGATGAGAAGCTCAACATGAGCCAACAGTGTGCACGCGACCCAGACAGCAACCTTGTGTTGGGCTGCATTAAGAGAAGCATGGCCAGCAGGGCAAGGGAGGTGATTCTCCCCCTCTACTCTGCTCTCGTCAGACTCCACTCTGCTCTCGTCCACTCCAACTGTGTGCAGTTCTGGAGCCCCCAGAACAGGAAGGACATGGAACTGCTGGAGAGAGTCCAGAGGAGGGCCACGGAAATTATCAGAGGGCTGGAGCACCTCTGCTACAAGGACAGGCTGAGGGAGTTAGGACTTTCCAGCCTGGGGAAGAGAAGGCTTTGAGGAGACCTTATAGCAACCTTCCGGTATCTGAAGCGGACCTACAGGAAGGCTGGGGCCAAGGTCTTGTAATGACGGGACGAGGGATAATGGGTTCAAACTGGCAGAGGGGAGATTTAAAAGGGATGTTAGGAGAAAGTTCTTCACAGTCAGGGTGGCGAGACACTGGAACAGGTTGCCCAGGGAGGTTGTGTCTGCTCCCTCACTTGACATGTTCAAGACCAGGCTGGATGAGGTCTTGAGTGTCCTGATCTAGTGGGAGGTGTCCCTGCCTGTGGCAGGGTGTTGGAACAGGATGATCTTTGATGTCTCTTCCAACCTAAACCATTCAATGATTCTATGATATGTGTGTGTGTGTGTGTGTGTGTGCAGCTGCAGTACTTCCTTCCTGCATTAGAAAATTTTCAGTAAGATTTCTTGATTGAGCAAAACAGCTTGATCTGAACAAAACACTACTCCATGGACCAAATTTGTCTCAAGCACCTTACAAAACAGTTGGTCCATAAAACTTAGGAGGACAACTTAGGAAACCACATTGTTAAAAAATAATTTCCCTGTCCAAGAGATCATAATTCCAGTTGTTAACAAAATTGCCAACCAAGAACTGGACACTTAAAAAGAAAAGACCTCTAAGATCATCAAGTCCAACCTATCACCTAACACCTTCTATTAACTAAACCATGGCACTAAGTGCCTCATCCAGCCTCCTCTTGCACACCTCCAGGGATGGTGACTCCACCACCTCTTAGGAGATGATTTTATCAGATGGCTTTAGTTCTAGGATTTACCTGTCCTCTTTTCAGGCATGCTACAGCTCCCTTCCAGTTGAAACATGCACCCATGAAATAACTCTCAGAACTAACTCAAGGACTTTTTGAAACGCCTGCTTGGTTCTGAGCTATACCATGGATCTGGATCATTAGAATAAGCTACTGCATGTACTTCCAAAATCGAATGGCAGAGCTTTGCAGTCCTGATTAAAAGGGACAGTGATGATGCAGGTATGATGAAATAATCATGCTCTTACTGGAGATCCTGGAAATCCAGGCTCACCGGATTGTCCTGGTCTACCAGGTTCACCCTAAGGAAAATAAAAAAAAACAACAAACACAAGCATATGAAAATAGCAAATGTGAAGATTAAGTTCTGTCACCATTGAAACAAATGAGGACATTCACATCATTATTATCTATCTTCTCTTTCCTGTAACAATTTCAGTGACATAAATCAACTACACACATGATTAACTTTAAAAAGCCTTTTTCTTTTCTCTTTATTAAAAAAAAAAAAAAAAAAGAGACTAAAGACTGAGTCCAAAATGCATCCCAGCATCACAAGGTGGTGCTGCAACCTAGTTTTACTGTGAATTAATGAGGCAACCTTTTTTGTCATCCTTATGCAGAGGGTCAAATTTCCACAGGAACAGCAATCTAAACCTGCCTCCATTGTGGCTTGTTACAATTTTATTCTAGGTCAGTGACTATTTTCTTTGAGATAAAACAGAAAATACAGAAGAACCGAATAAGCATATTTTGAAGATTATTCACAGTCCTCCAGCAACCCAACCAAATGTTTCTTTACATGCACCCATCAGTTCAAATGCATCCAGGAATGCTGCAGGAATATGAAAGGCTTCAGAAAATTAGTTCCTGGACAGAGAGAAGGTAGAGTGCTTCCTAAACGCAATTAAAGACCCCCATAGATACCCTGGAACTGGAGGAAGCTCTTAGAGCAGTATCAAGGTTCTGCTTTGCTGTACTCTTAACTGTTTCCAAAGATTCCTGTCGCTTTTGGTATACAACAATACCCTACACCTTCAATTTTCAACTCCTTTCCAAGGCAGAAACTACAATTCATTTGCCTTTCGTGTGCTTTGTAAGAAAAGAAGACACAACTTAGGCTACTGTTGTGCAGTATAGATATATATATATATACTCTTATGTAATATGTGCAATACATACATCTCACATACATGCATCCACACATGGATAGAATAATAAAATCAGTTATAAATATAATATATTATTAAAATCAGTTATTAATATCATGCATTATTAAGAAGTTAAATAACTTAAATGCTAAAATGTCATTGTCCAGATCCAGGTGAATGTTATCACTTAGGCCTTCTCACTGATCATACAATCTCAAAGAGAGGAAATATCTCCAAGTGCCCCCTTCTATTATTCTCTTTGATTTCAAGCAGGGCATTCTGGCTGAGGCAAGAAATAATAAAGAACCAGTGCTTAAACCTTAGTTATGATGGTAACATGTAAAGAAATGAGAAGAGGGTTTTGAAAAGGTTGGCTAAGAGATACAGCTGAGACACTGCACTTCATGACAAGTGTGATTACAAAGCACAGAGATAAAAGGAGTTACAAGCAGCACATCTGCTGGTTAGTCACTGTCTCAAAGATGCCAATATTTGTTTTATTAAAAATAAGATACAAAGAATAACAAACTCACATCTTCACCAGGTTTGCCTGGAGGTCCTTCTGGTCCACGAGATCCAACTGGACCCTAAGAAATAAACGTATTTGTTAAGAAGACAATTTAGCCATCACTAAAATACCTGTTCGCTCCACTTTGAAATCTGTTTCTTATAAAAACAGATGCAGAAAAAGGATGTCTAAGAATATTTATATAATTTTGTAGTGCTCTTTCTAACCATCCTGCCCATAGGAAACCTAAAAAAAAAACCAAAAACAAAAAACAACCCAGGATGGATATTTTAGGAGATAAAAAGAACACGTTTTAAAAAGACAGTTGCTGATTCTCAAAATCCCTGGGTCTTGCTTTTGCTTTGGAATCACTGCACCACCTACAAAAAGTAAACACTCTCCTCATCCTCTATGTAGTTTTACAGCACTTCACAAGCCTCAGGTCTGTGCTGGAAAAGTAATAATTGGTTTTTACAACAATCATTATTGCACATGTTTAAGAAAATTTAAATCCACTGATTCAGGCCATTGTGCTTTGAACACCACAACTATTGACTAAAGTTAATTAATACCCTCAGCTGAGACAACATGAAAAAGAAATCTGTTCTGAAGTAAGAGCTGTGCAATCTTC
Source organism: Psilopogon haemacephalus (assembly GCA_013396835.1). NCBI lineage: Eukaryota > Metazoa > Chordata > Aves > Piciformes > Megalaimidae > Psilopogon > Psilopogon haemacephalus. The sequence continues at coordinate 187,806 of VWZI01015500.1, forward strand.
TTGTAGAAATGTTTCTATTTATCAGTCTTACCATAGGTCCTGGGTCCCCGGGTTCACCAGGTGGGCCTGTAGGGCCAGCACCGCCCTAAAATGAACCAAAGATTACCCAAATGACAAATTTCAAAGACCTTTTTAAAAAAAAAGTATCAATGAAAAAAAATCATGACCAGGAAAATTACAGCCATAGGGACAGCCTGGATTCTAATTCAGAACTAGCACAAATGGAGTGAAAGTTAGATATTGAAGTCTTTCAAGCTTTAGGTAACTCCTGTGCCATACACAAACCCCACAGAACATTTATACCATGCCAACGCCAGCACCAGGAAAGTCACCATTTTAGGTGACGTGGGTTGAGTTAAAACTTTGTTAAAGGTCTAATGATGTGTGCTTTTTCAGTTTATTTCTTTGTATTAGAGTACATCCAGGGCAGATCTCAAGAGCTGCAATCTAGATTCACCTTTAGAGGAAGACGCATTCATCCATGCATGCACAACGTTGGACATTGCACACACAAAGCAACCATAAAATGCTCTGTCTTAGCTGAAATGCCCTGAGGTGAAGGGCTTACCTGTTTTCCTTGGAGACCTTGAGGACCTCTTGGACCCACTGGACCCTATCAACAACATATTTGGTTACACACTGGAAAATACCTTTCCCCAGAGACCAAAATGGCCTGATAGTCATCTCCAAGATAAAACATTTGTATAGTCAAGCCCCCTGAAAAGCTTTTACTCTGAAATACATAGAAATAAAATCTTCAAACTCAAAAAGCCACAGGAGTGTAAAGTCATTAGTAGCCGAAAATATGGACTTCCTTGCTTGTTGGAACCTCACAGCCTCTGGAATCAGTTGGAATAACTGGGATGCCTGCATGGCTCCACTGAAAAAAAATGCAGTAACAGTGAAAAGTCATTGAGGGAAGAATCTTCCCTTGAAGGGGATCTCAGCACTCACATTAATCTCATTATGGAATCAGTGACAAAATAAATTCAGGCTGCTGTTCCCAGCCATGAGCAGCAACAAGCTGCAATGGAAGGACATATTTTCATGAATCACACAAACCACTAAACAGCTTCCAAATGTCTGTGGTTTGCTGCAGAAAATTCAGGTTTCCCTTTAAAAAGCTTGATGAGATTTTTCAGGAAAAATCTTGTCTTTCATTGTGACTTACATCATGAAGTCAAGATCATAGAATCAGTCAGGGTTGGACAAGATAACCTTGTCTGAAAGTAATTCTCTAGCTTATAGCAATACAAAAGTCTACAGCAGACAAAACCTTGCATTTTTGACAGAGGCTCAAGACTTCTGTCTTTTACATGCAAAGCAAATGTTGAAGACTTACTAATAGGCCATTTAAAAATCCTGACCAACATGAAAACTAAACCAGTGGTTTAGCTGAGTGACTGTCAGCCACCCAGTTCACATAAAAAGGGAAAAAAAAAAGGATTATTATAGAACATGATGAATCAATGAAAACAGTGAGTGTCACCTGACTTTAGGAGACTTTGTGTAAGGCTTTAGAGAGACACAGACATTGAAAAATACCTTAAAATAAATATTCATATTTAAAACATATATTTGAGAGTCACAGTAGAAGAGATGCAATGTCTCAAGACAGACTAAGTGAAAGGGTGACACAAAATGATGGAGGGCAAGAAGGTAGGGCAGAATTTACCAAGAGGAAATCATGCTTGACTAACCTGATAGCATTCTATGATGACATAGCTGAATGGGTAGATTTAGGGAGACCAGTGGATGTAGTCTATCTTGACCTTAGCAAGGCCTTTGACATTGTCTCCATGATATCCTAGTGAGCAAGCTCAGGAAATGTGGGATAGAAGAGCAGGCAGTGAGGTGGATTAGCAACTGGTTATAAGATAGTGTTCAAAGAGTGGTGATCAACGGTTCTAGGTCCAGCTGGAGAGCTGTAACTAGTGGAGTCCCCCAGAAATCAGTGCTGGGTCCAGTCCTGTTCAACATCTTCATTGATAACATTGGTGAGGGAACAGACAGACAGACAGATAGACAGAGTCTGCTCAGCAAGTTTGCTGTTGACACCAAACTGGGAGCCTTGACTGATACAGCTGAAGGCTGTGCAGCCATCCAGTGAGATGTGGACAGACTGGAGAGCTGGGCACAGAGGAACCAAATGAGGTTCAACAAGGACAAGTGCATTGTCCTGCATCTGGGAAGGAATAATAAACTGCACCAGTACAGGTTGGGAGGTGATCTGCTGGAGAGCAGCTCTGTGGAGAGGGACATGAGAGTCCTAGTGGATAACATCCATGGGACAGCAATGTGCCCATGTGGCCAAGAAGGCAAATGGGATCCTGGGGTGTATTAAGAGGAGTGTGTCCAGCAGATTAAGGAAGGTTGTCCTCCTCCTCTACTCTGACCTAGTGAGACCCCATCTTGGGTACTGCATTCAGTTTTGGGCTCCCTCGTTTAAGAGAGACAGGGATCTGCTGGAGAGGGTCTAGTGGGTCTATGAGGATGATTAGACGACTGGAGCACTGCCCAATGAGGAGTGGCTGATGGACCTGGGGCTGTTTAGTCTGGAGAAGAGAAGACTGAGAGGAGATTTAATAAATGTTTATAAATATCTGGGGGCTGGGTGTCCAGAGGTGGGGGACAGGCTCACTTGCTCCCTGTGATAGGACAAGGAGCAATGGATGTAAGCTGCAGCACAGGAGGTTGCACCTCAACACAAGGGGGAACTTTACTGTAAGTGTGACAGAGCACTGGCACAGGCTCCCCAGGGAGGTTGTGAAGTCTCCTACTCTGAAGAGAGACATTCTTTTAAATGAATGATAAAGGAAGTCTCTCGTAAGAGATCACTGCAAATGTTAATCCTAAGGCAAACCTTCAAGCCTATCATCAGAACCTTTCCAATTGTATAGAAACTGATTCTGAAGGATACTAGTGGGGCCTCATGGTGGGGAGGGGAATGCTATTCAGGGTAAGTAAACTATCTCTATAGTCACTAAGGGTTGGTTTCCTTAAGAACGAATGGTTAAATAACAGCAAAAAATGGAACATCATCTTCAATATATCACAATGTGATAAATATATGCAGTGAAAAGAAAGAATACTCAGAAGCAAGCCCAAGTGTTTCTAGAAGAGACAGGTTAGTGTGGTGAAACAGCTTTCACAGATGGTAAACAATGCCAGTGCTTCAGCCCAGCAAAGTGAAGGTTCTGGGGAGACCTAATAATGACCTTCCAGAACCTGAAGGTGGTCTACAAGAAGGATGGAGAGAGACTGTTTATAAAGGCTTGGAGTGATAGGATGACAGGCAGTGGCTTCAAACTAGAGAAAAGCAGATTTAGATTGGATGTTAGGAACAAGTTCTGCATCATGAGATTAGTGGAACACTGCAACATGTTGGCAAGGTTGGTGACTGAGGCTCCATCCCTGCAGATATGCAAACTGAGGATCAACAGGGCTCTCGGCAGCCTGATCTAGTTGAGGATGCCCCTGCTGACTGCAAAGGGAGTTGGACTTGATGAACTTTGGAGGTCTCCCTTCCAACCCAGACCATTCTATGATTTTATGATTAAGATCCTTAAAAAATGTCCCCTGTGCATTATTTAAACAGTGAGAGATGCCAATGTCACAATTTGACTTACTGGAAATAATGAAGCTCTGCTTTCAGAAATATTTTGTAAATTACTACCAAAAATACAGACAATGTGGAAAGAACCATCCAATGTTACACAGTTTCTTACTCTGCTTTGTGTTATACCTGTCTCTTTTCAGTTACTTTGCAGTGACTCAAGAACTCAAGATAGGAGGAAAACCAGGATTTACCAACCNTTCAAAAGCAGGAAAGGAAAACAAGATTAGAGATTGGAGGGGGAGGGGGGGGCTGTGTGAAATTCAAGCTTTCTGTTTTTTCCCAATTTTCCATGTACTATGCAAGACTGCACTAGAAGATCCTGTACCTCCAGTTTTTAGAGGCACAGGAAGTTTAAAAGGATCCATTATCCTTGGAGTTTTCACACATGCACTTCACTTCCACCCTCTTGTACATTAGGGAGCTAATCTCATCTTACCACTGCACCAGGCATCAGTCCCATCTGACTGCCAAGGCCAGATTTCTCATCCAGTCCTGCCATCTGAGCTGCAAAGGGCTGAAAAAAAAAAATAAGATGGGTGAGTTGGACTGTCGGTCATTTTGGCAGTTCATAAAGCAAAAATCTACACACACAGACTTTGCAGCACTAAGAACTAAATTCTTGTTTTAATCATTGCAATAAAAGTTATCTTTCCTGTGAATTTGAGGCAGTTTTAGGCTTTATACATCATACACCAGTGGCATGCATCACATTGTCTGCTTACTACCCCTATTGGAATACTGAACAAAAAAGAAAATTACCTACTATGAGGAAAAGCCTCTCCTGACATTATCTTTCTTTCACCACCTTCAAATTTAAATCATGCCTTAACTTCATCCCCAATAATCTTCCATGTCCTCTAAGCCTTTCTTTTGTTTTCACTTAGTGTGCTTCAAGTTCAGAAATAGCTACGTAGAAATGTAGCTGACTTTATAATTTGAAATTAGAAGGATTTTAAGGGTGTTGCCCTTATCCAGCAAAGCTGAAGGTCACTGCTCTTTGTGCCAATTCAGAGACAAATTAGCTGGAGCAGGGAGAGTTCAAGTGCCCTCCTTGTTTTACAAACACAGAGCTGGAATCAACAGTTTTATTTTGCTTCCTTCAGAGCCATATCCTCATTCATGGTGAGGCCCAGAGTTTATGGTGGCTGAAAAGGAGCAACAGCATAAATTTGCACTCAAAAGCTTCTACAATTGACAGTTTGTTCCGCATTAAATTTGGTCCCAGAACATATTTTCCAGAAGGCTGGAGACTGCCTAACTTCAGTGACAGGAATACAAAGAGAAGAATTAGATTTCTGGCCACATCTATTCTTTCGTATTTTCTGAGGCAATCTATGAAAGATAGTGGTCTAACACTCGTCCTAGTGCTCCTGTGATTCTAAGGGATTGCTCTGGGCTGCAAATATTTACTTGGGCTGAATTTGCATGATTCAGGACTCTTTGGAAAGATGCTTAAGTCAAGAAATGCTGCCTAAACTTCCACCCTGTTGGCCTGACACGAGTATTTCAGCTTATTGGCGGAATAACCCTATTGTGTGCAGTCACCTTGCAGGAACAATGGAAAAAGAAATCAAAACATATAGTCTTGAAACAGCAATGGATGTGTAACTGAATATACCTGAGAAACTCAAGTATGCATTTTACTATCAATCATAATTACTGTTACATTGAAGGGGTGGGAGGTGGAGAAAAAGAAGGCTTGCAGAACACCTTGTCTCTATCTCTGGCTGCTAAGCACTGCTTTTCACACACAATTCCTTGCCTCACCTTCTCAGTGCTGGTCTGAGCAATTCCAGCCAGAAATATATTTAACCATATTCTGACTCATCTCATTAGTTATTCTGTTATTATTCATCTCGTTTTTTCTTTGCTCTCTTCCTTATTTGGTACACAGCTTCCCTGTACTACTGCCCAGATCCCTAGGGTTTAAGTGAGGTGGAACTAACAGAACCCTACTGAAGGGTTTAGATTTGGGCACACTGTATTTTTTTAGATGCCAAAACCCATTGTGCCTCTTCCAAGGATTATCACATTCAACTTACATCATTTTTTTTAGCAGAACTTGCACTGCTGCTTGCTGCTCGTCCCTCGTGTCTGGGAGCTATGAGTGGAAAGTCCCAGGTTCATCGAAGCAAAGAGAAGCTTCCCTTTGCATCATGTGGATCTGGCCCAACGCGGTCTTAATATGCTACTAAAGCAAGTGTAAAACTTACCCTGCTGAGTCCATCTGGTCCTGTGTGGGTAGGATGCCCTGGAGGACCAGGGTCACCAGGCTGACCAGGGATACCAGGTTCACCATCAATACCTTGAGGACCACGAGGACCCTAGAAAGAAAACAAGACATGGCCACAGTGTGCAAGGCTGTTCATTAAAGTCATAGTGACTGGTAAACAACTGCCTCACTTGCTAGGCCTAGGTTAGGGACTACAGGGTACTGGGTCCAGTTTGGCTAATGTTGGATCCAATTTGGGTCCTTTGGGGCCATTTTAGGTCAATTTTGGGTCAATTTGCATCAACTTTGCAGGACTTGGGGTCCATCTTTGGGACATTTTGGGTCAATTTGCATCCATTTGAGTCCACTTTCAGGCCAATTTGGGTCATCTGGGCTCCACTTTGGGTCATTTTAGGACCATTTTGGGTCTATTCTGGGTCCATAATGGGTCAGTTTGGGTCATTTGAGTCCATTTTGAGTTCATTTTGTGTAAATTTGAGTCCATTTTTGGAGCAGTTTGGGTCATTTGGTGTCCATTTTGGTCCATTTGAGTCCATTTTGAGTTCATTTTGGGTCAATGTGAGTCCATTTTTGGGCATTTTGGATCCTTTTTGGGTCCCTTTGGGTCCCTTTGTGATCAATCTGTATTCCTGCAAACAATCAGCATCTCTCAAGACCTGTTGCTACCTTCAGATCAGAAGAACCAGCTAAAATTAGTCACAAATCCAACACACAAGCAAATTAATTCCTCACTCAGGCTACCTGTCATTCCTTACTAGAGTATATTATTGCTAAAAAAAATTGATTGGTTTTGTACACAATACAGAATATCACTAATTTCCTTCTGAAATATGTGCTGCTCAGATCAGTGTAGATACATGTTAAGGAAACTCTGCAAGGCTGGATTTTAACAGCCTCTTGACACTGTGACTGGTTTAGGCAGCTCATATTACTGTTGAATTCTTAACACAGCTACACTGCCAAAAATGAAGAGGAACTCCCTTAGTGTTGATGCTATCCCCAGCTAACGTTTGCAGGACAGTTTAGGAGGCCATTTCACTGCTCCCATTATGATCACTCACTTTCGATTCCTAAACTGCATTCATCTTGCCTTGGGTCAGAACTAAAATTAAATGCAGCAGCAGTTAATAAAACATTAGTGGAACAAAATCAATAGCAACAGGACCAATAATCATAAATACAGGCTTGGAAGTGCTTGTCACTGCTGCTTCAAGGTGGTGAAGGGCCTGAAGAATAAATCTTATGAGGAGCATCTAAAGGAGCTGGGGCAGGTTAGTGTGAAAAAGAGGAGGCTGAGGGGAGAAGTCATCCCTGTGTACAGCTACCTGGAAGGACATTGTGGAGAGGCTGGTGCTGGTCTCTTCTTATAGGTAAATACTGATAGAACAAAAGGGAATTGCCTCAAGCTGCAACTGGGGAGGTTTAGACTGGACATTAGGAAACATTTTTTCCCAGCAAGAGTAGTCAGGCTTTGGAATGGACTGCCCAAGGAGGTGGCTGAGTCACCAACCCTGGACGTGTTTAAAAGTCCTTTGGCTGTGGTGCTTGGGGATATGGTTTAGGGTTCACTTTGTAGAGTAGAGTTCTGGATTGGACTTGGTGATCCTGAGGGTCTTTTCCAATCTGAACGTTTCTGTGATTCTCTGATTCATTCACTAGAATAAAATGCTTGAGTATGGTGAGGGAAAAAAATATACTGTACAAGGAACTCTTCTGTTTTAAGGATACTTAAGCAGAAAACTTTGGAAGCCTGGTTCAGTGAGTCATCTTCACAAACACAACTATAACCAGACAGCTTGCCTGCACTTCCACAAGATGAGGACTGTGCTTCCCTGCAGTCTGCAACATATTGCAGTTGAATTTACGTCTGAATCAGCATGGTTTGAAGTAGTATGGTTTGAATCAGCATGGCTTGAAGTAGCATGGTTTGAAATAGCACAGTGGGAAATAATAAGCTTCACATGTTAAAGGAAATGCATTCCCTTGGGATAGAGCTACACAAAGATAGTACTGACAATAGGATTCCTGGAATAATTATCTTAATCCTTCATCTATCTTTATGCTCTGAAAGTCCTAGAAGCCTGAGGGGGAAAAAAATCTTCTTCTTATCAGACGTGCATGTACACAGCACACCTCACTGACAAGAGTAAGTTGTGAATGGATGGTATTTGGTAATCAACAAGATCTTGCATGTTGGATGGAAGCAGAAGGTTCTAGCACAAACCTCTCTTATTTGATATTTCTATTATAAACAGAAGTGCATGCTGCCAAATCCAAACTGTCAGAACTGTCTAAGGAAGTAAGAGAATTAGTTATCTTCTTTTGCCTGTTCTCCAAATGGAAAGAAAACAAAGCCAAACATAAAACGGAAAGTTGCCTATGAAGAACTGAGTAAACTTCAGCCTACTGATTTTCAACAGCCAAACCAAGACACCTTAACAAAATCTGATCTAGAAAAAGGTCATATTCAAAAAAATCTTGTTAGAAAATTATCTACTTTTTAGTCAACTAAAATCACCCTGCAACCCTCCATCTCAAAACACCATTTGCATGTTTATATTTGTAGGTGGCAACTAACCAGTGGTTGTGGCAGGGCAGGGCACACCCAAGTCCACTGCCCCACTGGAGGTGTGAATGGGGCAGGAAAACGGTCTTCCTCCCTCCCCACCTCTGTGGGGAATAGGTGTAAAACACCTTCTCCCACCCCCCGTGGGCTTGAACAGGGAAGGAACAAATCGCCCAGCTATATATATACGGCAACCGGACAGATTGGAATCAGACCCCTGCATGGACCTGCACTCGGACCTGAACTGGGACCTGAACACGGACCTGAACACAGACTCTGAGTCGAGTCCTTGCACGGACCTGGAGACAGACCTTGCACGGACCTTGCAGGGACTTTTGAGCCAGACCTTGAGGAGCATCTGGAAGGACAGCGACGAGAAAGCGCACGGTCCCCGCTGTTACATCGTCGCATCCTGGCTTCTTGCTGCAGGACCTGCCTCTAACGGTAAACTGCAGCCATACATGGGAATGCCACGGAGCACCCCGGCTTTCCCCTGCCTTGCTTCACAATCGTGGTTTCGTGAAAGCTGAGGCTACAGTCATCTTGGACTTTGGCAGTCACTATACTCTGGACGCTGCCATGAAAGAGACTGTCTCTCGTTTGTAAGCAGGGCATAGCTCTTTTATGCCCAAACCTTTCCAATTTTCTGATTTTTCCTGAATTACCTGAAAAGGCATCCTTGTGAAGACTTTTCCTGAACGAATTAGAACCCAAACTTAAACCAATTGACACATAGATTGTGGGTGGGGCTTTTGGAAATTATAAAAGCTACATAATTTATAATTCCTGCCTCTTCAATCGCCCACAATCAATTCAGTGGTCTATAACCAATTTTGGGGGGTATAAACTCTTGATTATACTTATTTATTTTATATTATTTATAGATATATTTTTAAGCCCTTTCAGTTTCTCTCACTAGCTCAAGATCAACGAGGTTGAAATGAGAAAAAAACCAAAAAAACAGGCTTTAACTTCTGAGAGAGGCCACAAGGTGGCACCACTTAAACATACAAATCACTGCAGCTGGAACCATTGCTACTGCTCTTTAGGAAACTACAGGTTTGGTCTATTATCGAGCAGCTGGAAATATAGAACATGGTGAGAACACTTTCGAACTGTTACCTATTTTTACTGTTACTACAGATACAGCCAAATGTCAATCCACGTGGAAACTAAAAATGTCCATGTTTAGAGGAGTGGGCAATGAGGTGGATTGAGAACTGGCTGAACGATAAAGCTCAGAAGGTTGTGATCAACAGTGCAGGTCTGTCAAGTGGTGTTCTCCACGGGTCAGTACTGGGTCCAGTCTTGCTCAGCATATCCATCAATGACCTGGCTGAACAGACAAAGTGTACCTTCAGCAAATTTGATGGCGATACAAAACTGGAAGTAGTGGCTGCCACCTCATCAGGCTGTCCTGCCATTCAGCAAGATCTGGACAGTCTGGAGAGATGGGCAGAGGTAAACATCATGTAACAAGGGCACGTGTGGAGTCCTGCACCTGAGGAGGGATAATCCCCTGCACCAGTACAGGTGAGGCCTGCCAGAAAGCAGCTCTATGGAGAAGGACCTGGATGTGCTGGTGGACAAGTTTACAACAAGCCAGGAGTGTGCGCTCATTGGCCAGAAAGGCCAACGGTATTCTAGGGTGTATTAAAAAGGTAGCCAGGTGGCCAGCTGGCTGAGAGAGGTTCTCCTCCTCCTCTACTCTACTCTAGTGAGGCACCATCTGGATTAGAGGGTCCAGCTGTGGGTTGCCCAGTATAAGAGAGGCGAAACAACTGGAGAGAGCCCAACAGAGTGCCACAAGGATGGTGAGGTGGGGCTGATTAGTCTGGAGAAGAGCACACTGAGAGAGGATCTTATGCTGATCAGTATCTAAAGGATGGTGGTCTTGAGGATGGGGCTGAGCTCTATTCAGTGTTGCTCAGTGATAGCACAAAGGGCAATGGGCACAAGCTGGAACACAGCAAGTTCCACCTAACCACAATCTTCTTATTGAACCTCAGGATTTCACTGATGGCCTTCTTGGTGCCAAGAGCAGAGTTTTCATAATACAAGCTGCAAGTGTGAGCTGAATTTTTTCCCCCCCACACAAGTAGAAATGAAAAATTCTGCACTTAGCAGTCCCTCTGTAACTACAGCACAGAATCATAGAACTGTCAGGGCTAGGAGGGACCTCAAAGACCATCTAGTTCCAACCCCCCTCCCATGTGCAAGGATACCTCACACTACATCAGGTTGCCCAGAGCCACATCCAGCCTGGTCTTAGAAACTTCCAGGGATGAGGTTTCCACCACCTTCCTGGACAACCTGTTCCAGTGTCTTGACACCCTCATGGTGAAGAACTTCATCCTAACATCCAGTCTGAATCTACTGACTTACAGTTTTGTTCCATTCTCCCTAGTTGTATCACTACCTGACACCCTAAAAAGTCCCTCAGCAGCTTTCCTGTAGCCCCCTTCAGATTCTGAAAGGACACAATAAGGTCTCCTTGGAGCCTTCTCTTCTCCAAACTGAAGAGCCTCAACTCTCTCAGTCTGTCTCCGTAAGAGAAGTGCTCCAGACCTCTGATCATCCTCATGACCCTTCTCTGGGCATGTTCCAGCACATCTACATCTTTCCTGTAACAGTAGCTCCAGAACTGGATGCAGTACTCTAGGTGGGGTCTCACCAGACTGGAGTAGAGGGGAAGAATCACTTCCCTCGACCTGCTGGGAGTGCTCTTCAGTCTCAGACCTGCACACAGCTCACCAGAATCTTTGACACAACAATTGCTTGATATTCCTTGAAAGCAGTATAATAATCTCTGACAAAGGAACTCAACGCTATTTACAGCCCGCTGGTACTTTGGTTGTTTCTAGCCACCATTCTGTAGAGCTATATAAGGGATGCATGACACAGAAGCAGAAATTATTTAGCATCTCATTGATAATTCTGCCCATTAGGAAAGCACTTCAGACATCTCTATAAACACAGTCAAGATTCCTTCAAATGCCACACGATTTCACAATTACTCTCAGGATTCTCTTAGACATCTTAATGCTCATTAGTCAGACAAATGTCTTATGGTGATCCAGAGAGCAGCAGTGGCTTGGCATCAGTCTCAAAGAGGCTACATACTTCACTACCTTCAAAGTGTCATTACCATCTATGGACAAAAGGAAGGAGAAACAGCACAAAGGAATCAGTTTTAAGCATATGCCTCAAATCCTGAGAGGCAGGAAAATATCCACATAGAAGTTACAATGACACAACTCTTCAGAGTCTGCTTTTAGCAGCTTCTGCTCTTTGCCCTAGCATTTTTCAACAGGAACATGTTGTCTTTGGCATTTTCAGCGCTCGCTTTTGGCCTTTCAGTAGTTCTCCACACACAGACACTGAAATTCTTTCATGAAGTCTGTATTTCCACTGGTTGTATTATTCAGCAGCATACCAGCATCTGTAGTCATTTATAACTCTTGCTAACTTTGGCCTTGTCTGAAATACTCTGAGCCACACACTTCACACCACTTCTGATTCATGGGAGCAACCAGCAAAAACTCTGTGAGCTCTTCAACAGGAAAAGGTGATGGTCCAGTTTTGTTTGGGTTTTTTACCTTGATGAAGGCTGTATTCTCAGACACTACCTTGGGTCAGCTTGTTGAGAAAGGATGGCTTTTAGTGGAAACACTGCTAAACTTCTGCCAATTATCTCCAAACATTCAGGTTTCAATTGACCCAGGGAAGGGGTTTTTCTGCTTGTTACCTAATTCTTAGACAACATGAGGGCAGCTCTGGTAACTCTAGAAGACATGAGAGACAGTTTAAAGTCATCTAACCTCTCAAGGTTAGCCCAGTACTTGATTCCTGAGCTATTTAATAACTTACAGGTCTTCCCTTTGGGCCTCGTTCTCCTCGTGGTCCTTGTGAGCCTGGAGGTCCCTAAAAGAAATATTGGAAATATTAAGTTCCTTTTACACTATCTAACAATTAATAAAGCTATGAAATGTTAAATGCTACTTTAAAAACTAAATTGTGGTTTGATTGGGTTTTTGGAGTTTTTTCCCACATCATTCTAAAGAAAAGAGCTACTGTCACCAAGTATTCAATATTTCTTCTCATCTGTACATTGCCTGAAGGGAGTAGAAGCAGGATGCAGAGATCTACAAAAAGGGTTTGATCACTCATGTGCTCCACAAATTAATTTTGCAAGAGTTTTCTGAATGCTGGAGGCTCTCAATGTGGAGACGTGCACATCTGAGATGTCCTTCTTTCTAGTGCAGAACTGCTCTCTGCTTATCTGCAGCTGAAGAGCATACTACATCTCCTTCTGCTCCTGCTAGACCCCTGCTTGAAAAGCATTCCCCAGCATCCAGTGCATACAAAGGTCCTCAGACATACTATAACACACATTCAATTATTTAGGGCATGGACTGGCCTGAGACTTGTAAAAAATCCCATAACCCTCTTGCTTCAAATCCAGCAGCTTTGCAGATCATACAGTCCATTAGACTACACAAACCATCAGAGTCCTCCTTCACATCACACTCACAGTACAAAACAGAAGAGGCAGAAAGTGGAAGATACCATCATGAGAGAAATAGGTCAAAAAGTACTCACAGCTGGTCCTGGGCGGCCTCGTATTCCTGAAACCTAAGGGTGAAATAAACTAAAGTTAGCACACAACATTATGGCTATTTTTGTCAGAAAAGGAAATGGCAAGAGAGAAAATTAAAGTACCAAGCAAGTTATAAGGCTTTTTAAATAAGCAATACAGGCAAAATCTTGGAAGTATCCTTGTTCTTAGGTAAAAAAAAAAAAAAAAAAGAAAAAAAAAAATAAGGGGNTTAGGCTCAACTTCTAATTTATTTGTCTTCATGCTAGAAAGGGATAATAAAAATAGAAAGTGACAGCTGGAGCTTTCTCCAGCATCTCAACAACAATTTACTATTACACCTGTACAAAAATCTGACTGTAGAGATTATGACAGATTTAACTGAGTAAGTCTTTGTCTCCCAGAATTCAATTGCAGGAGTTTCTAATGTTACATTATGAGAAAGTAGGTAATTCACTCCATTCATTTCTAGGCTGTACATTTGGGTTGTATTTCCCTACCTACTGCAATTTAAAGCACTAAATTGCACACTTCTAGTATTTGCTGATCAATGGTGAAAAGAAATTAACTTACAGGAGGCACTATTCCAGGTTCTCCTTTTTGTCCCTGCAGGAAACAAAATACCAAATATCAGAAGGCAGAAAACAAGTGAAAGTATCAGTACCGTTTTACCAATACCATTCCTGTGACTATGCTCAGACTCAGGGTAAAACTGAGACTAAACTGAAGTGTCTGCAACAGCTAATCCATACCATTTCTAATGACTGCAGACACTGATTAAATGAAGGCTCTAAATTAACAGATTTTTCTCTAACTGCACAGCAACCTGGCTGAAAGAAGAGTCACACTGAAATGCTGCCATGACTAGAAAACATCTTGTGTTTGATAATTTGATTCATACAAAACACAAAGCCCAGATTCCATTTCTTCAAGGTATTAAATTCAATTTAAATTAAATCTACCAACATCAAAACCCTTCATGTCCACCTGCAGAGTAGGGACATAATACCAAATGATATCACAGAGCTTCAGAGTGAAGGACATGGCATTTGCCAGCTGACATTTGACAGATGAATGTGTTGACAATGATTATGTCTTACATAAATCACCTGGGTTTACACCCCCTGGTGGTGATCAAGTTTATTTAAAAAAAAAAAAAAAAAAAAAAAAAAAAAAAGCGTTTCTCTATTTTCTTTTGTTGTTTACTCGAANAAGATAAAAGATCTTTGTGCCTTGTTTATCAAGTAATAACAAGTTGGATATGGCTCATTTGAGCCCATAAACAACCTCCAGATCTGCTTGGTTTTAGTGAGAACATATCCCTGATCACCTTAAAAGTATTTCAACTATTTCTTGCAGCTTCTTCCTGTTTTAGAAACTCCTTTATCAGAAAGCATTTTAATTTTTTTTTTTAATCAGGTAAGAATATATCCTCTCTTTGTTTAACTGCATCCTATGAGAGATGCTGCCCAAACCAGCATGGCTTGCATCATCTCAGTGCTATCTACTCTGCACCAGGCAGCTAAGTCCTACCCAAAATCAAGCTCTAATTTTGAACAGTTGGGTTTATAATGACCTAGTGGGCCCTTTTGGACCATTCCCTCATTTTAGAGATGAAACAACAAACTACACCATCTGTAAGTCCTTTGGTATAGGCAGCAGGGATTTTTCAGGCAGGAGACTCACAATATTAACAGCAGGATTTTTGCCTGCATCTCAGGATTTTTTTCCCATGTGCAATGCAATCTTCCTATCATTGTGGAAGAGCAAGTGGAAAGAATTAAGTGTTTTGAACAGAGATAATCTCTAATTTCTGTAAGGAAATGCAAGACACTTTTATAACAGTTGCAATACATTAAAAACAATATAGTATAAAATAAGTAATATAGTATAAAATAAAATTCTTACCTTTCTTCCTCTACCTATTAAAAAGGACAAAAGAAGAAAGGAAATTAATGTTTTCACTCTCAGAGAGAGAGCTGAGTGCAGGTTCTGCAGCAAGAGCCACCCTAGATGCAGAGAGGATGGTGTTTTGCTTGCAGGGGAAATTCCCAGGGATAAACATACTCCCTGAGGTGTGAGGAATAGAAATGGTCTGCAGTGATGTTCCCTGATTCTCAGCCTTTTCCCATCGTTGCACAGAATAAGGAAGAAAACACTTTAGGAAAGCAGAATTACAGAAACAGGGAATGGTAGGTACACAATGGACCACTGGGGATCATCTAGTCCAATCCCACTGCTACAGCCAGGTCATTTAAAGCAGCTTGCCCAGGATCACATCCAGGAGAGTTTTGAAATCTCCAGAGAAGGAGACTCCACAACCTATCTAGGCAACCTGCTCCAGTGCTCCATTACGTACATAAAGGGTAGGTATCATCAGGAAGGAGACTCCCTTTTCATAAAGAGTATCATGGTAAAGAAAATTAGTAATGGGAAAAAGTTGCTGTTGGGGAGATTCAGACTGAATGCCAGAAAAACTTTTGTCATCATTCAAACTATTACACTCCCTAGGAAGGTGGTGAATTCCTCTACATTAGTTTCAAGGCGCAGCTTGACAGGGTACTGGGCCAGCTCATTTAAACTACATTCTTATCCTGAAACGTTGGACTAGATGATCCTTGAGGTCCCTTCTAACCTGGTATTCTATGAATCACTTTAAAATGAAAGTATATTTTCCTTATATAGGTGGAAGAATATCTTCTAGGGAATTGTTCAAAGGTGGTCTAATGACTGAGAGTGAAGTCAAAAGAAGCTTTCTTACTGACTTCGATAGGAGCAATGTTGACAGATCCACAACACACAACATACGTGGTGTTTTTCAACAGATAGAGCTGACTTGAAGGATTTTTGAGATTTTCTTGTTTGAAAAGGCAAACACATGCCTGCATTCAAAGCCATAGACTCACACTCATATCCACAAAAAACACATGACACAGAACCTTAGAATTTGGAAGGGACCTCCAGAGATCAAGCCCAAGCCCCTCAGCCAAGGCAATGAGAACTACCCTATGGGGTTTTGAAAGTCTCCGGAGAAAGAGACTCCACAAACTCTCTGGGCAGCCTCTCTGGGCAGGCTGAGTCCCTCAGCCAAGGCAGTGAGAACTACCCTATGGGGTTTTGAAAGTCTCCGGAGAAAGAGACTCCACAAACTCTCTGGGCAGCCTCTCTGGGCAGGCTGAGTCCCTCAGCCAAGGCAGTGAGAACTACCCTATGGGGTTTTGAAAGTCTCCGGAGAAAGAGACTCCACAAACTCTCTGGGCAGCCTCTTCCATTGCTTTGTCACCCTCACTGTAAAAAAGTTTCTCATGTTGAGGTGAAACCTTCTCTGTTCCAGTTCATATTCAGTGCTCTTTTTCTTATTATTGATGACCACTGAAAAGAGATTGGCCTCATCCACTTGACCCCCACCCTCAGGTATTTGTACACATGGATAAAATCTTCTCTCAGCCTTCTCTTCTCCAGACTAAACAGCCCCAGGGCTCTCAGTCTCTCTTCATAGAGGAGATGCTCAAGTCCCCCAGTCATCCTCATGGCTCTCTACTGGGCTCTTTCCAGCAGGCCCCTATCCTTCAGAGGAATATTTTATTAATATCTTGAATAACACAAGAATTTTGGAAGGAATTCTGGAATGCATCCATATTGCTTTCATATTTGCAGGGTGTACCTTTGTTATTGGCCTAATGCCTCCCAAACCACAGCAGGATGCAACAGCTCTTTATCAGTGCCTGCTGTATCTTGCTCTGCCACTCAATTACTCTACTACAGTCCCTTTACTTTGTCCTATTTTAAGCAATTCAACAGCAATTGTAGCTACTTTTCTTTTTTTTTTTTAATGCTTTGACTATTGTATATAGAATATAGTTCAATTAATTCAGTACACAGCACACCTGTCCAGAGAAGGGTCACAAGGATGATCAGAGGTCTGGAGCACCACTGCTGTGGAGACAGGCTGAGAGAGTCAGGGGTGTTCACTCTGGAGAAGAAAAGGCTCTCAGGAGACCTTATTGTGGCCTTCCAGTATCTGAAGGGGGCTACAAGAAAGCTGCTGAGGGACTTTTTAGGGTGTCAGGTAGTGATACAACTAGGGGGAATGGAGCAAAACTGTAAGTCAGTAGATTCAGACTGGATGTTAGGAAGAATTTCTTCACCGTGGGGGTGGTAAGACTCTGGAATAGGTTGCCCAGGGAGGTGGTGGAAGCCTCATCCCTGGAAGTTTCCAAGACCAGGCTGGATGAGTAACCTAATGTAGTGTGAGGTGTCCCTGCCCTTCCAGCCCTGACAATTCTATAACTCTGTAATTCTACTAATAAGTATTGATCATAAGATAAGAGATTCTCTTTTAAGAAAATTAGATGAGTGGGAAGATTGCTTCATCCATGTCCCTCCAGGAAGAAATAGAGTGGAAAAAACAATCTTGAAAGTATGTAACAGAAAGAAAGAAAACAGGGATTTAATAATACTTCATATTAATGTTTGAGATTTTTTTCCTCCTACATCTCCCAAAAGAATTATGTGTCTGTGTTTCCATTTTGGGGAAACACTTTATACTGTGTACATTTCATTGTTTACCTCTAATGTTTACATTTATTTGTCTATTGAAGGGGCCTTAAACTGAGCATCCCATGTATTTATATAATAATGAATATATAATAGTTAAAAATAATAGATAATATACAATAAACCCTATAAGTTTATATTATTTAACTTAATATAATGCTATATATTCTATATATTTATAATTGTTTAATGATACAATATATAATTACATAATTGTATATATTGAATAGATATATTCTATATACTTGTATAATTTATCTTAATATATTTATCTTGCAGTTCCAGATGAAACACTCACAAAAAAATTCTATGTCCTTGAACTATCAGGATGAAATTCACAGAATCACAGAATAGAATCACAGAATCATCAGGGCTGAAAGGGACATCAAGGATCATCTAGTTCCAATCCCCCTGCCATGGGCAGGGACACCTCACACTAGATCAGGTTGCACAGATCAAACTTCTAGTTACAATTGCATTTGAGCTTCTGTCAGATTCATAGTCAGAATATAACTACTTTCAAAGTCAGCTCAGGTGTAACCCAAAGTGGTTTATACCTACCAAATACTTACTATTTTCAGATTTAAACTTTCACCATAGAAATACTATCAGAAATGTCAGTATCATGAGGTTCCTGGTTCTTTGGGCTGTCTTTCAAAGTAAAAAGCACACTGGGAAGCAGCCTTACCAATGGTGGTGTCAAAATCACGTGTTGTATGGGGACACACAGGACAGCACTCTCCTGGGGGCACCTCTGGGTTCTCACACTCCAGCATATCTTGACACTGGATTTCATCGCAAAGAATAGCTCCATTGTCACAGACACAAATCTGGCATGGTGAGGGCTTCCAAATATCCCTGTTCAGGTACATCTGGCCATTCTGAGTGCAAGCTATTTCTTCAACATCTTCTCCTGGAATAAGAAGACAATCGACAATTCATTTTACAACCATGAAATCAAAGGAGTAGGATCTGGACAAGGAGTGAACACATCTCGAGATAGAAGCAGTGTCACATACAGGAAAAAAAAATCAGTCCACCAGCATAGCTGAAGTTGATATTAAGGACTTCTAAATATTAGTCTTCACAAGAGTCTTTGTTATTTTACCACCTTGTACCTTGATCAGAAAGTAAAAGAGAGTCACCACTGAGTGCAGAAACCCACCATGGCATAAAGCAAACATTGCCTGCTGAGTCTCTGGGTGTCATTCTGCTCAGCAAGGCACTAACGTTGCACTGAGGAACTCATGCCACGTGTCTGCCCTTTGTAACAGTGAGCATAGAAAAGAGCCTGAGACTTCTGTACAAACAACATATACTATCTGTTCCCTGCCTCCAGTGCTTTAGCCAGCCACACTTACAACAGTGTGCAGCACACAAGGCAGTGCTGCTTGGAAAGAAAATAACTCATTCATTAGGGTTGTGGTGCAAGATAATGCCAACATGGAGAATACAATTTTCCAAGCAACACACTCAAGTCCCTTACCAGGAGCAACAGCAATCTCTATTGCAAGAGTTCTTAGAATCACTGAATCATGTAATTGTTTTTTTGGAAGAGACCTGTAAGGCCATCAAGGCCAACTGTTAACCCAGTACTGCCAAGTTATGACTGAACCATGTCCCTCAGCACCGTATCTGCATGGCTTTTAAATCTCTCCAAACATGGTGACTCCACCACAGCCCTGGGCACTCTGGTCTAGACCTTCACAGCTTTATTGGGGAAGAAAATTTTCCTAATGTCCAACCTAAACATCCCCTGGTGCAATTTGAGGCCATTATCTCTTGTCCTATCACTTGTTAGCAGGGAGAAGAGATCAATCCCCATTTTACTCTATCAGTCTCAAGCAGCTGTAGTGAGTGAGAAGGTCTCGGTGTCTCCATCTGAGTGAAGACAGGCTTCTCAAAAAGACGTATTTTGCTCAGTTTCTACAATCCAGTTGGCCAATATGAATACATATTAACTACATACAAAAGGCCTCTTTAGATATTTGAAATGTATATGAAAGCCTGTCCCATGTGGCTGACTACATGGATGTGTCCTATCTATCATACATACATGGAGCTCATTCTGTTTGATTGAGGTCACCTATGACATTTTTAACCTAATCTGCTCTATTTACTTACAGAATGTTTACTTTATTTCTTGTCTCAATACTATCATTTTTCTTTCTTTTCCTTAAATTCCAATTAAGAATTAATTTCTTAGTAACTATTTAGTAATCCACTCAACACAGTTTTTGCTCTCTCATTTTCAACCAATCTGCTCTCACTAAGGCAGAACACTTCTCTGGGTTGCATTTATGACTTGGGCATCTCAAAAATGTCTCCATTTGACTGAGGGCAGTGCCTAAGGGGATGTAATTAATTGTTTAGCTGCTGTTCTAGCCATACATAAGTCTATACCTTTGGTTTTCTTCCTACTCTGTAGGCAATACTCCAAATATCTTTTCTTTTTTTTTTTAAATCCTGAGGTGAGTATGTGCTGCTATCTCTCCATAAAAAAATCAAAAAGTCTGGTAAAGAATTTTTAAAATTGAGTCAAGTGAAAATTGTTCTTTGGCTATCCAACATTTTGCTGAATGCTGATTCAGAAAACAAAGAAAATATTAATTTCAAACAAAAACATAAATCCAAACAACAATAGCAATAATAATAAGAATAATGACATCATGAAAAAATAATATCATTACTGTTAATATTATTGGTGGTGGTGTTATTGCTGTTGTTGTAGTTATTATTGTTACATTATTATTATTACTACTACTATTATTACTATTGTTATTATTTCTTCACTTTGGCCCAATGAATATTTCAACCTCTAAAGGAACACAAACACTGAAGTGTCCCCCAGGCTGTCCCTAGATAATGGGCCACAAACCTGCAAAGCAAGAACCCCAGGAGCAAGACACCCTCTTCTGAGTCAGAGCAAAGCTGTGACCCACAATCCAAAATGATTCTCCTGACTGCTGGGATGCTATGGAGACAGTTATTCTTACCCTGGTAGAAGCTCCATGTGACCAAGGAAACCTTCCTATCAAAAATGTCTTTGAAACTGGACAATCCAGTTAAGATCAGTAATTCCCTAATTCCAAGTGACACAAGAATGAGAACAGAGGCAATTTTATATATACCACAGCCCACCACTCAAAGATGATGACCATTATTTTTAAAGAAACCTGTTGTCAGTTCAAAAATCAACATCTCTAAGCAGAAGGGAAGTTCCACTGTACTGTGCCTTCCTCTCCTAATTTGAAACAGATGTAAACAGTGAATCCCAAAGTCACAAACAGATTTGGAATTTCAGGTTCATGCCTTAACTCCAGTCCAGTTACTCCATCAATGTCAGAGCTGGGAGAAACAGAGCAGATGTGTCATTAACTGTTGCCTGCCACCACTAACTTCTGCAGCTTTCTAAGAGGAACTGAAATCCAAATTCATAGCAGGCCTGCTGCTCTCTTCAATTGGTTTGTCACAGCAGCTGAGAAAACAACTAAAAAGGATGCTGCAGAATTACAGAATCATTGAGGCTGGAAAAGACCTCTAAGATCATCAACTCCAGCCTATAAGCTAACACCACCACATCAGCTAAACCATGCCACCAAGCACCACATCCAATCTTTCCTTAAAGACCCCCAGGGATGGCGACTCCACCACCTCCCTGGGGCAGTCCATTCCAGTGCCTTATCACCCTTGTCCTGAGGAAGTGCTTCCTAACAATTAACCTAAACCTCCCCTGGCTTCAAGCCATGCCCTCTTGTCCTGTCATTGGCTGCCTGGGAGAAGAGCCTGAGCCCCACCTGACTACAACTTCCTTTTACTTAGTTGTGGAGAGCAATAAAGTCCTTTCTAAGTCTCCTCTTCTCCAGGCTGAACACCCCCAGCTCCCTCAGCCTCTCCTCATCAGCCTTCCCCTCCAGCCCCCTCCCCAGACTCATTACCCTCCTCTGTACCTGCTCCAGCACCTCAATATCCTTCTTGCAGTGAGAGGCCCAGAGCTGCACACAGTGTTCAAGGTGAGGCCTCACCAGTGCTGAGTACAGGGGCAGAATCACATCTCTAGTTCTGCTGGCCACACTATTCTTGATACAGGCCAAGATGCTATTGGCCTTCCATGCCAGCTGGGCACACTGCTGGCTCATGTCCAGCCTGCTGCCAATCAGCACTCCCAGATCCCTGTCAGACAGGCTGCTCTCCAGCCACTCATACAGAAGCTCAGGAGGAAATGTTTTCAGTCTGCAGTAAAGACATCCACCAAGCATGGCTGTAGAGTCCATTTCTGATAGTGAGAGTGATTCTCCAAACGGAGACCATATTTTGGAAGGCCCTCCTCTCTTCTCTCCCTTGTGAGCATGACATAACGCACTGTCTGACATACTTAGACTCTTCCCCCTCCAGACGTCTGCCATATGGTCTGTGTCTGCCTTCATGTATCACCCACAGAACTAGCTGTGCTCTTCAGAAGAGCAGCAGTTTGCATAAATGAAATTGCTAAGTTCCTGAGCTCCAAGTCAGCATTCTGTCATAACTTCAAACAAAGCACATAGCAACTGCTTTGGCAAACCAGCACTCAGCCAGATGCTGACTGGCTTCTGCCTGAGTGCTGCTCAGCAGCCAAGAAGGAGGCAGACAAAAGGCAGGGAAAAAAGCACAAACTTCTGGAGGAGTACTAAGTCTATTTCCCTATCAGATTGCAGATACTCTAATAATAAGAAAAAAAAAAAAAACAAAAAAAACACACAACAAAACCCCCACCACCACAACAGCAACAACAAAAAATCCACAACACCAATGAACAATCCCACTCCCACCCCATGATACTGCCAGAAAATGCATTTTCCATTTTTAATCTTTTGCTTACATTTGATGCTTCTAGTTTTGCTCTATTCTGTGAGAGCAACCTGAAGAGAGAAGCCATTTCAGAGACAACTCATCCCACAAGCACACTATGACATTTGACTCTCAGGCCCTGAACTGCAGGCACATTTATCCAGTTACACACATATCAGGAAAGGAAGCAAAGGGAATTGTTCCATCATTTTCTCCTGGGTTTGAAAACCTGCAAGGTTTTTAATCACAGAGCCCATCTCACAAACTGTCTCTGTCACACGTTCTTTCCACCTCTGCAGCTGTAACACAACATGCTAAGCGGCTTGAGAAGAAGTATTGGAAATCACAGAATCATAAAACGTTAGAGGCTGGAAGGGACCTCAAAAGATCATCCAGTCCAACCCCCCTGCCTGCACAGGATCACCTAGAGGAGGTCACACAGGAAGGCATCCAGGCAGGTTTTGACTCTCTCCAGAAAAGGAGACTCCTCAACCTCTCTGGGCAGCTTGTTTCTGGCCTCTGTCGCCCTCACAGTAAAAAACTTTTCCTTATGTTCCTGTGGAACCTCCTCTGCTCCAGCTTGCACCCATTGCCCCTTCTCCTGTCATTGGACATCACAGAGCAGAGCCTAGCTCTGCCCTCCTGACACTGCCCTTCACATCTTTATAACCATGAATAAAGTCACCTCTCAGTCTCCTCCTCTCCAAGCAGCAGAGCCCCAGCTTCCTCAGACTTCCCCTGTAAGGAAGATGTTCCACTCCCTTCATCATCTTTGTGGCTCTGTGCTAGAGTCTTTCAAGCAGTTCCCTGAGGTCCTTCTTAGAATCATAGAATCAGTCAGTGTTGGAAGGGACCACAAGGATCATCTAGTTCCAACCACCCTGCCATAGGCAAGGACACCCTGCCCTAGATCAGGCTGGCCAGAACCTCATCCAGCCTGGCATTAAACACTTCCAGGGATGAGGCCCCAACCTCCCCCCTGGGCAACCCATTCCCACACTCATGGTGAAGAACTTCCTCCTCATGTCCAGTCTGAATCTCCCCACCTCCAGCTTTGCTCTATTCCCCCTAGTCCTATCACTACCTGATAGCCTAAGAAGTCCCTCCCCAGCTTTTTCGTAGGCCCCGAAGGCCATAATAAGGTCACCTCGGAGCCTTCTCTTCTCCAGGGTAACCTGAGGGGCCCAGAGCTGGACACAATATTCCAGATGCAGCCTTTCCATCATACCTGGAGACTACACATTAACATTTTGTAAGGGAAAATCCCATCCTGCACTGACATCGAGCCCGAATTTTGTGACAACACTGACACTGTAATAATTAGTGGGACACAACCCCACACGACACTATCCCAGCCGCTAGATGGCTGCCAAAGCCCATCTGTTATCACCAGCAAGTGTCAAAGGAGGTTCTGCACAGCAAAGGCTCCGAGGCACGCCCTACTCTGGGCATTTTGTGCTGAGCTTGTTTTTCTTCCAAGTAAATTTCTCTTAAGGTTAATTCCACTCTTCGACAAGCCAACAATGGTGTTTTAAAGTGTTCTAAATGACAGCGCATGAAGCCATTTCCCTCTCACACCACCAGACAAACGAAAGCAACCCCTGGAAATTTACTGGTACTTCGTTTGCTGTGTAAAGCTGCTCCTCATTGTTGCACTCCTACTGCTTTCACTGACTTCTGCTTTGCATCTTGCATGTAAACAAGGAAAGTAAGGCCTGGGCATAGAATCAGGCAGAACAAAATGAAAGAAAGAAGGAAAATATAATCCCAAAAAGAGAAGGTGGGGCAGAGGGGTTGGATTCTTTTCCCTACTGTCAAATGATAGAATAAGAGTAAATAGCCTCAGGTTGCACCAGGGAACATTTAGGTTGGATATCAGGAAAAATCTCTTTCATGAAAGAGTGGTCAGGCATTGGAACAGGCTGCCCAGGGAGGTAGTAGAGTCACCATCCCTGCAAGTGTTTAAAAACCATATAGATATGGCACTTCAGGACATGGTTTAGTGGCCATGGTGGTGTTGGGGTGATGGTTGGACTCGATCTTAAAGGTCTTATACAATCGAAATGAATATACGAACATAGTGTCTTAAACAAAATTATTAAGTAAGAGAAGGGCAAGAAGGGGGAGAAAAGGAATACTACTCATACAGGGAGGCTTGCTGAAGCTGTCATCTTAAGATCCTACTTTTCCTTGCAGAAACATTTCAGAGGCGCCATACTATACTCTCCGGTTCCTCATCTGTGCTTATAGACAACCTAACATGGGAAGCAGACAAGGACCATGGCCTCCTCTGAGGAGATGGTTAGTACACAATAGAAGGGAATACATCCCTCAGTGCCCCACTTGAGCAAGAAAGGACCTGAGCAAAACTCAGACATATGGAGTACTCTGCTGACATTAACAACTTTGTTTCATAGATGAAATGCTAAGAGGAAGGAAAAAACTTGACAGCAAAGCCGCTCCATTTAATTGCAGCCATACCAATGGGATAATTAAAGGGGCCCAAAGGCTGATAGGTCTACAGCAGTAGAGAACATAGCCTAACAAAGGCAGAGATGGTGATGATGACTGGTATTGAAAGCACAGCCTGCCAGTTTTATGCCTCCTTCTGCCACGAGGGACATCTTGACGCATACTGTAACTAAAACCTGAAGCTTTTCCATTGCTTAACCTAAAAAGGCCAGGAAAGAAGAACAAACGAATGAATGAGAAGGTTAACAAATGAAAAAGGGGTCAGAAACAAAGCAGCTTGTGCAGGTAGCTCCTCATCCTCCTTTTGTCATCCTGACGCTAGTTAGTGAAAAGCGTAAGGAAATATAAGATTACATAGATAGAGTGGGGGTTATGTCTAAAAACAAATATAAAAATACATCTCTAGAGCATGGTAAGCTGAGATTCCAGTTATGAACGACCAAGCTGAACCCTGCTGACTCGCAAAGTAGAGGCGCAGAAGTAAATGGAAGTGAAAGGCGATACATGCTAACAACCACTTTGCAGATGGGACCGTTGTGCCTCTGTACAGACTGCCAAGCAAGGGATGAGAGGAGCTGGGTGTTAATCATCTTTGACTGGCAGCCTGTGATAACAATAATGTCAGGCTTGATCCAGCTCCTATTAAATTAAGGGGGAAACCCTCTCATTTACTCCAGTAAGAATCAGAAAGCATGTTTTGTTTATCCTGACCTAACTTTTCTTTTTGAGTGAAGTATTCTCCAAGTCACCATGCCATGCAAATTTGAATGTAAACACCAATTGTTTGGAAAACAGATATTGATAAATACAAACCCGGGTTGGCATTTGCTGCACAGATACAATTCCTGTTAGCAGTGATAAACAGGCAGAGTTTACAGAAATGCTCCACACATTCATACAGGAGGATGAATCTGGAATCCCTTATTGACTATAGACCTAACTGATTCATAATTCACTTCATATGAGATATTTGATTGTTAAAATGAAATACGATTGCAGCCAGATGTTTCCATTAAGGATACACCATGCATCTCAATGAACTAAACCAAGGAAGTGTGGTCTGGATGATTGGGTAGTGAGGTGGACTTGGAACTGGTTGAGGGGAAGAAGTCAGGGAGTTGTGATCAATGGGATGGAGTCTAGTTGGAGGCCTGTAGTTAGCAGAGGTCACTCAGGGGTCAGTACTGGGACCAGTTCTATTCAATATATTCATCAATGACCTAGCCAAGGGCACAGAATGCACTGTCAGTAAGTTTGCTGATGACACAAAGCTGGCTGGATTGGCTGATACACCAGAGGACTGTGTTACCATTCCATCACTGAGGCTTAGACAGGATGAATAGCTGGGCAGGGAGAAATGGAATGAAGTTCAACAAGAGTAAGTGTAGAGTCTTACACTTGGGAAAGAACAACCCCAAGTATCAGTATAGGTGCAGACTGGCCTGCTGGACAGCAGTTAAGGGGAAGAAGACCTGAGGGTCCTAGTGGACGGAAGGTTGACCATGAGCCAGCAATGTGCTCTAGTGGCCAAGAGGGCCAATGTCATTCTGAAGTGGATTAGAAGGGCTGCGGTTAGCAGGTGGAGAGAGGTTCTCCTGCCCCTCTACTCTGCCCTGGTGAGGCTGCATCTAGAGTACTGTGTCCGGTTCTGGCTCCCTCTGTTCAGGAAGGACCTCAGGGAATTGCTTGAGAGAGTCCAGTGCAGAGCCACAAAGATGATGAAGCAGGTGGAACATCTTCCTTATGAGGAGAGACTGAAGTAGCTGGGGCTTGGAGCTTGGAGAGGAGGAGACTGAGAGGTGACCTCATCAGTGTTGATGAAGATGTAAAGGGTGAGTGCCAAGAGGATGGAGCCAGGCTCTGCTCAATGATGCCCGATGACAAAACAAGGGGCAATGGGCATGAACTGGAGCACAGCAAGTTCCACCTAAACAGAAGGAAAAACTTTGCTGTGAGGGTGCCAAAGTCCTGGAGCAGACTGCCCTGAGAGATTGTGGAGTCTCTGTCTCTGGAGAGATTCCAAACCTGCCTGGACATTGTGATCCAGGGCAAGCTGTGTGGCTGACCCTGCTTTAGCAAAAGGGGTTGAACTAGATGATCCAGAGAAGTCCTTTCCAACCCCTGCTATTCCATGAATCAGTGATACTGGCTGCATTATGACATCTGTGTTCCCAGGCCCAAATGATTCCAGTGCCTGACCTTGGCCAGATTTGAGAGAGCCCTTATGAGAGACCTGGGTCGGTGCAATCCCAAGCACGACTCCAGGCTGGGTGGGGAATGGCTGAGAGCAGCTCTGAGGGAAAGGACCTGGGGGTCTGAACTGATGAAAAGCTCAACATGAGTTGGCAGTGTGCACGCAGCCCAGACAGCAACTGTGTGCTGAGCTGCAGCAAGAGAAGTGTTGCGAGCAGGGCAAGGGAGGGGATTCTCCCCTTTACTCTGCTCTCATCAGACCCCACCTGGAGTACTGTGTGCAGTTCTGGAGCCCCAAACACAAGAAGGACATGGAACTGTTGGAGACAGTCCAGAAGAGGCCATGAAGATGCTCAGAGGGCTGAAGCTGCTCTGCTATGAGGTTAGGCTATGAGACTTGGGGCTCTTCAGCCTGGAGAAGAGAAAGCTTCCAGGAGACCTTGGAGTAGCCTTCCAGTATCTGAAAGGGGTATCTATGGGAGGGCTGGGGAGGGACTATTTACAAAGCCTTGTAATGACAAGATGAGGGGTAATGGGTTTGAACTGACAAATGTTAGGAAGAAGTTCTTTCCAGTGGGGGTGGTGAAACACTGGAACAGGTTGCTCAGGGAGGTTGTGGCTGCTCCCTCCAGGGAGGTGCTCAAGGCCAGGCTGGATGAGGCCTTGAGTGACCTGTTCTAGTGGGAGGTGTCCCTGCCTATGGCAGGGGGTTGGAACTGATGATCTTTGAGGTCACTTCCAACCTAAACCATTCTATGATTCTTTGAATGTTTGGGCCTCTCAGTACAAAAAAAAACACATTGAGCTGCTGAAGCATGTCCAAAGAAAAGCAGCAAAGCTAGTGAAGGGGCTAGAGAAGACATCTTATGAGGAACAGCTGAGGGAATTGGGATTGTTTAGTTTGGAGATGAGAAGGCTGAAGGGAGACCTCATTGCTCTCTACAGCTCCCTGAAAGGAGGCTCAGTTTCTTTTCTCAAATAACTAGTGATAGGATATGTTCGTTAGAGCTAATTGGAGAATTTGAGTGAGAAATTAGACTATTGCCTGAGAGAGAGTTAAACATACAGTGTCACTTCACCGAGTTTCACTGAGACAGAGAAAAGAAGGTTGTTTTGAGAAATGTTCTAAAAACATCCAGATAAGCCAGTCTGCTTGCGGGGCCAGTCTGCTCTGGGTCCGTGCTGGCTTCGGCAGCTTCTTTCCTTTGTCTTTCTGCCTTTGAACTAATTCAGAGTTAAATCACTAAAACCACTAATTTCCTCTCCTATCATTAATCTCCCTTATCTTCAGATTATCTGCAGCATCATCAAGTGGTGAGATAAAGCTGGGGGAAGGGGGGAAAGGTGGTAGGGGGGTTTGGTTGTACCCTCTTCTGGGGATTTTGGTCTCCGGGAGGGGTGTGGTGTGTATTACCCTTTTTTACTGTATATTTTTGTAAATATCTGTTATCTCTTGTAAATATTTGCTTGTATATTTGCATTGCTGTAAATATAAAGCTTTATTTATTAACTTCCAGTGTGTTTTTCTGAGTTTTAGCCAGGGTTTCAAAAGGTGGGGGGGCAGGTCACTGCAAGCCCACTACATAGGATGAGAGGAAATCGCCTTGAATTGCACCAGGGCTGAAAGAGCAATCAGGCATTGGAACACACTGCCCAGGCTGGATGAGGCCTTGAACGACCTGTTCTAGTGGGAAGTGTCTCTGCCTATGGTGGGAGGTTGGAACTATATGATATTTGAGGTCACTTCCAACATAAACCATTCTATGATTCTATGATCATGTCACCAAAACAATTATGCATCTGCAAACTTTGTGAACATACACAGTCAGGAAGAGAGAGAATCCCAAGTCAGTGCTCAGCGGATGCTTCCTTGTAAAACAAGTGGAAGATAATAAATCCTTCCCATTACACTTTTGGGTATGCCTACAGGCATATGGTTTAAAACACAAACCTCTAAGAAGCCAGGTTTCATCAGAAGTGCTGCAGAGTTCCTACTTAAGAAAAAAAAAACTCACAGTACATAATCTGCAAAGTTGACATTACATGCTTTTAAAAGCAATCCACAGATTAAAGACATTTAAAATTAATTTTCAACATGATTGAGGGGGCACATCCTCTAACAGGAAGCTACAAACCTTTGTGTCTTTGTTCAGAAGAAGAAAAGTCCCAGAGTGTTCTCCTAAAGGAGGTAGATAATTTAAAAATATATATTTTAGGACTGAAAAATTACAGACTCAACTGGTTTTCCTGCACACTCCACAAATACCATTAAGTATGAATAAATACTACTAAGTACCAAGGTGTAAGCAGGGATTTAATTAGCTGTTGAAATTCTATAGCAGTTAACCAAAGCCTTACTAAAAAACATACCATTTTCAGCTGGCAAGTCCCTCCTGGGAGGGAGTTCACACTCAGATTCATCAACCAAGAAAATCCAACCTCCAAGCTCTGAAAAGCAATCCACAGGCAGAGAGCAACAGCAGAACTACAAACCCTGACTCAGGAGAAGAGGTACTATCCCAGGTAAAAGGCTCTCTGGTTGGGACCCGGCCATTGCGTTTTGTCTCTTCTAGAAAATGATGCCAAATTAAACAATTGGGCTTCCCATTCAGCACTGTGACTCCAGGCTAAATAGGGAAAACTGAAAAGGAGAAACTATCCTTGGGACACTATTAGACTCCTCTGAGTGAATTTTAGATACAATACCACCCTACTTTAGGGCTGCTTGTCTGTATGTCCCCAACTCACACACTGCTGTCTTCACCAGAGTGACTAGGAGTTTTGTTTGCCTTTTAATGGATAACTTTGAATACAGAAAAAAATCAAGAGCAAGGATTTTATTACAAGATTGAACACATGCTGGATACAAAGGCAGAATACACTGAGACCCCTCCCAGTAAAAAGGATTCTCTTGCTGGTCCCACAGCACTATCCAGTGTTTATAATCCTGTTCAATTCCTTAAGAGCATCTGATGATGTAACCTGAATATTAACCTCACTGTTCCTAAGATAGTGAACAAGACTCAACCCTTTCTAAACACCCCATCTTATGCTATGGAGAGGACAGGGAACTGTGCAGCAACCCAAAGACTCACCAGGTTGATCCTTTTCTGTTGGTTACACCACAGTCTTGGATCTTTGTTACTTCAGAAGCACTTAGTTTAACTCTATAGAATTATCCCATGATTAAAGTTAGATGTAAATACATTTTTACTTTGTTTTTCTCCAATTTTAGTCTGTTTCACAACTAGAATGGCTGGACATGTTGTTTGGTGCCTGTAGAAGGAGAGGGTGAAGGTGGAAGTCGGAAGAGCCTGATCTGCCAGCAGCACTTACACTCTCTGATGACAGCAATGAAGCCTCAAGCCTACAGCAGGAAATAAAATTACTTCCAAATGTCTAAGGCTGTGCAAGATGGTAATGGAGAGGCATTCAGAGCATGTCTGAGAAAACACTGCAGCAGATCACAGCAGTTGGACAAATCAGTCAAAACCTGGAGTAGTGGGGTGCCTGCTTTTAACTGTAACTCATATGGCCACAAAAGCCCTGCTTGGAGTTCACCATGCTAGGCAGTAACAGTGAGGTCAGTTTGTCTACAGCTACCTGTACCTCAGTTTTCTTCCTGATTCAGGGCAGAAGAAGCCTACAAAGAGTGCTTATCATGGCCAGTTACTGTGTTTTAGCATTTGTTCAGTATCTTTATCAATGATCTGGATGAGGGCATTGAGTGCTCCCTCAGCAAGTTCACTGATGATACAAAACCAGGGGAGGGGAAGGGGGTAGAGTGACAGCTCTCAGGCTGTGCTGCTGTCCAAGATCTGGACAGAATGGAAAGCTGGACAAAGGCAAACCATATGAAGTTCAACACTGACAAATGCAGGGTCCTGCATCTGGGGAGGAATAACAACAGGCACCAGTACATGTTAGGGCTGACCTGCTGGAAAGCAGCTATGTGAAGAAAGACCTTAGAGGGCTGGTGGGCAGCAAGTTCTGCATGGGCCAGCAATGTGCCCTTGTGGCTAAGACAGCCAATGGCATCCTGGGGTGCATCAGGAAAAGTGTGGCCAGCAGGGCTAGGGAGGTTCTTCTCCCCTTCTACTCTGCCCTGGTGAGACCACACCCGAAATACTGTATCTAGTTTTGGGCTTCCCAGTTCAAGAGTGACAGGACCCTGCTGGAAAGAGCCCAGCACAGAGCCACGAGGATGATGATGTGGGGACTTGAACACCTCTATGAAAGAGAGACTGAGAGCCCTGGGCTATTTAGTCTGGAGAAGAGAAGGCTGAGAGGGGATCTAATTAATGTGCATAAATATCTGAGGGGTGGGTATCAAGTGCATGGGGGCAATCTTTTCAGTGCTCAGCAGCAATAAGACAAGGAACAATGGATACAAACAGGAACAGAACCTGAACATGAGGAGAAACTTCTTTACAGTGAGGGTGACAGTGCATTGGAAGAGGCTGCCCAGAGAGGTTGTGGAGTCTCCTTTTCTGGAGACCTTCAAAACCCTCCTGGGTGCATTCCTATGAGAACTACTGCTTTGGCAGGGAGGTTGGACTCAATGATCTCTGGAGGTCCCTTCCAACCTCTAAGGTTCTGTGATTTTGTGAAGGAGGTTTCAGTCAACAGAGATCATTTACTTTTCTAAACAAAGTGTTGGAGCCCTTTTTTTGACTGTGGGATGACATTTTTTAAGCAGAAACACTTTGATTTGCGTGAAGAAGGCTGGTCCCACAGAAACAGCAGATTGTTTTGGCAGGGAGCTTGCAAAGAGAACGTGCAGCAAGGACTAATCAGTCAGCTGAGGCAGAAGAGGGCTAGGGCTCAGCACTGCTGAACACTCACAAGTTCAGCCACACAGGCATCATCTTGCAAATGAAAACAGAATCTAACCTGCTGTTAGCACATCTCCTAAGAGGTAAGAGACTTTGTTCTGGGAATTCTCTCTACATACTGCTACTTCAGTCTCTTCCCCCAAGCTGTTGGTCTCTTTTCCCCAGTAACAAGTGATAGGATGGGAGAGAATGGCCCCAAGTTGCACCAGGGGAGATTTCAGCGAGAATTACTGATCAGGTATTGCAACACGCTGCCCAGGGAGATGTCAGTCACCATCGCTGAAAGTGTTCAAGAAACACGTAGACATGGCACTTTGGGGCATGGTAGTGTTGGGCTGATGGTTGGACTCAATCTTAAAGATCTTTTCTCACCGTAAAAATTCTGTGATTCTGCTCTGTCATTCTATTGCAGAATAAAGCAAATCTTACCAGAGCATAAAGAACTGTGCCTAAGGTGTTTAAACCTAAGTCTAAGCCAGCAAGATAACAATGAAAATGTAATATTCTTCTCCAGTATGCTTTGGCTCACTGTTCCAGAATCACTGAATGTTTTATTTTGGTCTATCCAAAATCCACTCTTGGACTGCTGTGAATTTGTAAAAATAAAAAATAACATCTTTTGGCCACAAAGAAAATTCTCTCATCTGCTTCTTGTGCCAGTAGCAGCAAGACGCAGTTTCCACTCACAGTACATTTGGATTCCTGTAGTAAATCTATCAGCAATTCACAAGAAGCTATCTTGGTTGTCCAGCCAGACAACAACTGATTGTCCCAGCAACAAGCTCTGCAGTGTAAGATTGCACTGTGTCAGCCAGGTCCTGAAATACCCATTTCCTGGTAGTCCTAGCACTGATCCCTGAGGAATGTCACCATTATCTAGCCATCAGCTGAACTTTAACCTGTCAACCATTTCTCTATGAACTCAATAGCCCCATCAGGTTTGCATTCACCTTGCTGTCCACCCATTCAGTCCCATACTGCATACTTCCCCAATTTGCCTATGGATACCACATGAGATTGCATCAAAAGCCTTACCAAACTAAAGGTAAACAGCACCCACTGCTTTTCCTCTGTGTATCAAGCTAATTATCTCACTGTGAAAGCAATCAGGCTTGACCAACTCAATGGCAAAGGCAAAATGCATTAAAGAGCCCCTAACTGCAGCCTAATCTTCTCTTTGCAGGCATCTATCCAAACTCCTGTAAGTTCTGGTTTCACACATGCTATAATGCACAAAATCTTCCTGATAAAACAACCATGACTGCCACTGCAAAACAACTGTGTTGACTTCCTAGTTTTGTAGGATTTAGCTCCTTTGAAGTCAAGACAAAATGTATATGGATGTATTTTCTTATTAGACATAAGAGAAACTCACTTGCTTCTGCCCAAACATCCTCATTTTTTGAAGCTACACACCAAAATTCAGTGGAAACCTATCATTACACATTGCCTTTTCCACAAAACTCTTCTACATTGTGGTTTGCAAAGTGGGCTCATGTAAGCCCCTAAATGCATCCTTGCTGGCTAGTATCACCCTCTTTTTGAACTAAAAATAAAAGATTTGTAATTAGCAAGAATATTCAATTCCATAATTGAAAATCTTCACATTCCAACAGGCTCAGCATTGCAAACTGAAGCAAAAACTACCCAGGGTTTGGGTGGAGCAGGAAGGTACTGCAGGAAAGCTGTACTCATAATATGCTGTTTGCACAGCATAGCTATTCATTTGCTGAAACTCTGGGCCTCTAAGAAATCAAAAAAGAAGAATGTTAAGCAAGAAAGTCTGCAAGAATTCCAAGGAGGGAAAAAAAAAGCCTCTGTTTCTTTTCTGCTACCATTACCCTTACTGCACTTCAGACAGCCCAGTCAGCAACTTCTTGTTTCAAGATGACATGGAACAGGCTTTGGCAGCCCTCAGGGCATTCCAGCTACTTTCTGCACAGCATCAGGGATGAAGGCTGTAAAGGAGCAGCCTAGTTTTAAGTGTAATCTAAAGGCAATTGCATATGTACGTAAGGAGGAGACAGTGATTTAGGTCTTAGGTGTGTCTCGTGCCCAAGAAAGAGTTTGACTTCTACACAGGTTAAACATTCTTATCACTTACAGATATAGGATCAATAAGCAGTTTCCTTCTTTCAGTAAATAAAAGGAACAGTGTCAGTGAAAAATCAAGTGAGTAGAGCTCAGTTCATTTCAGTTAAGGTTAGGAGTGAGAAAATCTTTCAGAGTGAGTATAAAAGCAAGAGTAATTATTAGCACTGGTTAGGAATTTTTATGCCATTGTTGGAAAGCACTGGATTGCTGAAATACCAAAGGTGCTTTTATTAGTAACTTCCTTCCTTTCATTTCATCTTTAGGTTGTTTGAAATGATCTATTTCAGTCAAGAAAACATTGGGGTTTGCTGGAGGGAACTTTATACCAACTATAACCATATAAAAAACATCCAAGTCAAGCTGAGGAAAAATGTTTTCCTTGTCTTGACCTGATTCTATCTTTTTCATCATTACTGAGTCTTGAGACTTCAACAAGGTTTTCTCAATTCATCAAGACCGATTATGGAAAACCTAGAAATTCATAAGCAGCTTCTTGTCTAGAACAGGCTAGAGGTTGCATACTGCAGCTTCCAGGATGTCTTCAAGTAGACTTAAAACATTTGCAGATCAATAAACTGTAATTTCATGCCTGCTAGAAGAAGGAAAGAATATCCTTACTTCATTGTTAGTGTGTTGCATAACGTCACTGAATTTAAGAAAGAAGGTTAAACAAAACCTAGTTTCTTATTTCAGCTCCCTAAAAGTGAGAAATGTTAACACTAACCTTGTTATTCTTAATAAAACATAAGGCACTGCAGGAAAACTCAACATGAGAGAACAATTAGAGGTATCTTTGCCTATCTGGATGGCCTCTTTTACTGGTCTATACATACCAAAATTAAGCATAAAAATAAGTGAGAAGGGAGAAAGAGGGAGGGGAGGGAAGGAAGGGAAGGAAGGGAAGGAAGGGAGGAAGGAAGGAAGGGAGGAAGGAAGGAAGGGAGGAAGGAAGGAAGGAAGGGAGGAAGGGAGGAAGGGAGGAAGGGAGGAAGGGAGGAAGGGAGGAAGGGAGGAAGGGAGGAAGGAAGGGAGGAAGGAAGGGAGGAAGGAAGGGAGG